>JARHVA010006565.1:130000-335000 GCA_037957365.1 Torreya grandis | reverse complement strand
TAAATTAAAAACAAATAATTTTCTATTTTAAAATTAAAAAAATAATATTCTATTTGAAAATTAAAAAAATAATATAAAATCCCTAGGTCAAATTGAAATCCTATAGGAGTGATCAATAAAATCTAGTGAAGGACAATCACATTTCTCTTTCATGTATGGAATCATGTATTTGGAAGCCATGGAGAAAAAATCAAAAAGGAAAATATTGCTTAAAAATGAATGTATGGGCTCGCCAATATTATAACCTTGATTTTGTTTTAACAATTTAAAATTGTCTAATAGGTGTAAAACTTGAAAGAGGTCACAATGATAAAGATATAATAATTATTAACAATTATTATTGTAACTGACTATATATATATATATATATATATTGAAAAAACTAATAAAAAATGTAACTAGCTTACATATAACCTCAAACTTATTATATTTTCATATCTAATAGTGTGAACCAATAAAAGATAAGACTAAAACTATACCTAATCAACATCCTAATCTTAAACTACCTCTAGATAAGTTTAAACTTCTTGGATAAAAATCACAAATTGGTCATGTTTATTGAATACAAACTTGTCCCAATTAATTGTGACTAATGTTTGAGAATTAAAAAAAAAAGACATAACTATGACATTGCAAGATCATAAACAAAATTTTAGAATATTATTAGAAAAGAAATACACTCTATTAATAATAGAGCACACCAACTACTTTCTTTGACTATGGACTTGCTCATGTCACTTGTGATGAAAATATAACTATTTCACCACATGTGCTATGTTTACTAAGACTGTTGACACATTTTTAGATCATATATATCATGTAGAGATATTTTCAATTTAAATCCATAGTTTCCTACAAAAACTAGATTGATATCAAATAAGAGGTGTCGAGTAAAAGGGATTGAGTTAGACTAATTTTAGTCAACCCTTATTGAATGAACAAGTGATGCATTAAATTTATAATAATCCAAAGAGGGATCAAACTCAAATTTACTTCTCCCACTAGCGTATATGTGTGAAATTATGAATGCAATCCTAGATGTTCTTACTCCTATTTCACCCTTGGCCTAAGAATTCAAATGGTAATTAAACCTTTTTAAACTTTGAATCTATCTTCAACAATTATATAAATAAAAAATGAAATACTTGTATAAATTTTGAGTGTATGGAATGCTAAATTATAGAGGATTTGACTTTGAATATTAAAGACTTATTCACACACAAAATTTGACCCAAGAAAACCCAATGAATGAAAAGATAATTCAAACAAAATATGAACCAAAATAAATGTTAAAATTTATGATTATACAAGTTATTTCCTTATAGAGAGGTTAATGGGATCAGACCTATCCATAAATAATGAAATTGTCTAGAAAGAATCAATAAATATAAAAGACTAGAAATGGGGATCCCCATGAAAAATTTGACTAGATGTACACAAGGTGAAAAGGTGAATACATAAAAGTAAAAAATTGAAAGGGAAGACCCAAAAAAATGGGCCAATAGGTACTTCATTCATTATCAACTGCCTATACATGAAACATTACTATAAATTACATTAATGAAGGGCTTGTACTAAATTCGAGTGTCGATGACTCAATATGTTTTTGTATGACTTGGGCCACATTATGGGAGAATATAAACACCAATGTGAAATTATCTTCCACATTTCAACCAAAAACTAATGGGAATATGGGAGTTATGATCAAAACATTGGTAAAACTCTTGAGAGAATACAATAGGAATCATCTTAGGACTTGGGATGAAAATCAGGTATATATTAAACATTCTAATAATATATTAATATAGTTTTATACTACAAAAATGTATTTTAAAATTGTTTTTGTTACTTAATATGTGAATTATGTGCTAATTTTAAAATTACATACAAAGGAAATGGGAAAGTAGATCTAGAGGTCCAAAATATTAAATTTCATTGAGACAATTCAATAAATTCACCTTCAAATGCAAGAGAGGTTAAAACAGTCACAATCCAATTAAAAATCAAAGTATGACCAACATAATACTGATCATATTTTAGTTTTGGGTGACATGGTATAGTTTTCATTATTTCATGAGAGGCTTCAAGGAAAAACTAAAAATATTAAGCCTCTTAGGTGTGCTTCACTTTTAATTATGGTTCACAAATGGGTAAGAATGCATTTAGACTTGATTTTACTCCTTATATGAATATTCATTGCATTGTCAATGTTGAGAACTTATATCTCTTTGAGCCTTTTATGTTAGATAATGAATATGAACAGATATTACTGCCTTCAATTGAAGATGTTTCTCTAGATATTTGGCTAATTTAGGGGAGTATTTTTTTACAACAAAAATAGTAGAAGAGAACAAGAAGAGGAGTGAAAGAGCAATCACTAGTTGGTTTAAAAGTTTAGATACATAGTAAGGACAAATGGTAATCAAAATTTTATGTAGGGAAGATAATTCCTCACTTGCATTATTCCTGAAGATTTTAAGATATTAAAATAGTTGAATTTGGGAAACATGATCCAAGCTATGGGTATTTGTGAATATACATATTGTCTAGCTCATTCAACTCTACTCAAGTATGTAATCATTTTATGTAAAAATATATGTAAGACACTTATTCAATATTTTTCTTGTAAAGTGAAATGTTCAATTAAGTTTCAGTGGAAGAATAAGTGTTGGGATGGTTTAAACATTATTTTATTAATGAATTCAATATCATATAGACTTTGAATCTAGGGGTTTCATAAAAATAATAAAATCATCATTAAGTGCAATCAGTAGTTACATAAATATTAGTTTTTGAATGTGGTGGTTGTGTAACTATATGTATTGGTAGGTGAGAGTTTTGAAACTACTCCAATGGTTTTAAAACCACCAATATTTTTAAATTAGTGGATTTTCCCCCAATTAAAGAATGGGAAGAGGAACAGTTGAAAATGCTTCCTCCTCTTAGCAATGGTTTATTTGAAGGCTTTGGTAGGTTCCAAGGTAGAAGTATTTAAATACAGTATCTATTAAAGTATTAAATCATAAAAATAAATATGAATTCTTAAATTTACATTCACTTTAACATATTCAATTTTGGGTCTTTTTTCACATTGTCTCATTGTTTATTAACTGTGAGTGGTTGTTCCTAGTGTGTTGGATCACTATGAAATATCTAAAAAATGAAAATAAACCATCTATTCAAGCTTTGGATTTATTACTAATGATATATTTGTCCATGAAGGTCATGTTTATAAGTGAATTATACAATTTTTGAATTACATAGTGGATGGGGAGAGAAATTTGCCTCACCCATTGGAGTTTTATCTGCATCAGGTTTCTCTAGGTCACAAAGTGTGTTAATCTTAAGTTTTTATATTATTTTATGTATCCTTTTTTCATTTTGTGTATGTTTTAAATTTCATTTAAAATACATGTTTATATATAATTTAGGATTGAAAGTATTCTAGAACATTCATCTATCAATCCTAATTTGAGTGAGGAGTATAGATCCATGTTGGTGAAGCTTAGTGTGTAATATCCGCATAGTTTAGGGATTATAAATTGATCTCTTTCAACCTAAATATGGAAATAAAATATTATTTAGGGCTCAATTTTCCATACTTTATTCTTCCAATCAAAATAATTGAGTAATTGGTTGAATGGGGTGCTAAATTAGGGAAACATAGGACCCAAATTTTGTTACATATTGGTTTATGGGGATCAATTTTCCTTAATTTTATCCCCCATAAAACCAATATATTTTTTTAATGGGGCCCTCAACTAGGGAAAATTTATCCTCAAATCACATTAAATTATTAAAATTAAGTTTAGGGGGTTTTATATTCTTTAATTGCATCCAAATGCAACTAATTACCTAATTAATTTATGGGAGTAGTCAATTATGGAAAATTTAGCATATTAGTACATACCACTTTTGAGTATAAAGAGGCCACATCCACTTCCAATTTATCCTAAAACTATCTTGAGATTGGGTTACTGATATTAATCAAACAAATGTGTTCTAGATTATATATAAAAACATGTAATGCATATACATTTTTCCAATTTTTTTAAATCATTAAATATTTTTAGGATTTATTTTTAAATTATTTTTGAATTTTTTTAGCCGTCTAGTGGGACAAAGTATTATACTTTGA
Organism: Torreya grandis; assembly: GCA_037957365.1. Lineage (NCBI taxonomy): Eukaryota > Viridiplantae > Streptophyta > Pinopsida > Cupressales > Taxaceae > Torreya > Torreya grandis. The sequence goes on along the minus strand of JARHVA010006565.1, from coordinate 330,862 downwards.
TCCACCACCACCACCACCACCACCACCACCACCACCACCATCATCATCATCATCATCATCATCATCATTTCAAAAGACAATATGAACCCAAACATCTCTACTAATTCACAATGTTAAGAATGTCACCATAGGCCCTAATTCACCAAAATAATTATTGATGTTGAGGTGGAAATATCAATGTCACTTATAATATCCTTTCTCACCATAAGCCAAAAAACTATTTGAAAATCATAAAATATAATAGGCAATGGGTTTTATTTGGGCTTTGTTTTTCTTTTGGTCATTTCAATCTCTTTCAATTAAGGAATGTTAGTGTGAACAATGTCATTGGCATTTTACATTATAGGGAAGGCTAGTGTGATAAATGAAAATAGGATTTTTCGGGGTAGGAAATAGATTATGATTGTCACTATTGGGGATATTTTGGGTTAGGTTTTCTAAATTTGAGTGTTGTATTTATGTAACATGTGGGTTAGCGTTTGAAAGTGTTTCATTAAATTTTTAGTTTGTGTGTGGGATTTGGTTTTGTGTGTTTGAGTGGGTAAGGTTTCTCAATGGTCAAGAATGAAAAAATCATGGAAATAAGTAGTATAAATGGGGGGTGGAAGGGTGGGATGAGTGGGAGAATGGGGCGATGGGTTGAATGTAATGTTCCCAAGACAATTTTGAGGAGGGATACTACAAGCAGTAATTTCAATTAATAAATTGATGAGATACCCATAATACAAAAATGAGGGATATGAATTTTTATAGGATGGTAAAACATGTTAGGATGTACAAAACAAGTAGAAGACACCATCCAAACTATAATACATAAGGGAATAATAACATGATGAATTGGTGAACTAGAAAACCCTATTTTTTATTAATTTTTAGAAGGGAACTATACCATGAAAATAAGACTCCTTGAATCTTTAAGAATGAAAATTTATCAATGAATATTAGATCTTGATTTCAATCATCCTTAGGTTTGTAGACATAGAACATAATTTACTAAGGAATACAAATTATAATATGTTTAGAAAATGGGTGCTACCATGAAAAAATTAGAGTTACAACATTATATGAAATGACCCATACTATTTTCAAAAAACTTATTCAAACTTCAAAATTTTACTATAATATTAGATTTTAATATCTAGATAAATATCAATACTTCTTCAATTAGAAAGGCAATAATTTTATTCGATAAATGTCATAATAATTAGGTAGAAAATTTTGGGATTTTACTTAGAAGATGGTAGCAGAGTCACTAAAATAATAAGAATAATGTTTGTAAAATCATAAGAGAGTTTTTGGGTGTTAACAATAAAGGGATATTATCAGGCCAAACAAACATACACAAGACCATATAACCCAACATAGACATTATCAAAATTTAATTTCCCTCAATGCTAATGAAACATCATGAGAGGAGGAAGAATCACTCAAAAAACTTATAAAAACAAATAAATCATCATGAAATATGAAAAATAAAATGTTATCGTTCTTTTGAAAAATACGGCTATAACAAAAAATGAAAGAAAATATCACCGAATGTGGCAGTTATAGAAAAAATCAACATAATTTCATGGAAAGAGTAATGAGAGAAGTAATAAAAGAAATTAAAGAGTTCACCTTTGATGAAATCACAAAAAAGACTCATTTTTAATGCTCCCATTGTACCTCAAATGTATGAATAACCAAGTACTCATAAAAGAGGTAACCCACTGTGATCTATTGTAAATATGAGAGACTCAACAACCTAAAATTTTTCTTCTTTTATAGATAAAAATTTAAAACATCTGGTGGGAAATATTTGTTCCTTTGTAAAATATTGAGATCATTTTATGGTTAGCTAAAAGATGAAAATGTGACAGAAGATGATATAGTAGTAAGCTTTCATGTGATATGTTATTAATATACCCATCAATGAGGAAGTTGAAATAGTATGAAGGGATGCCTCTCCTAAAAAGAAAATTTTGGTACAAATATTCCTCTAGTCTACTTTATTAACTTTCAAAGGTTAATTTTTTGAACAGAATAGTTGAAGTAGCCATGAGATCCCCTCTATTCATGATGGTAGAAAATATGTACAAGGAAATACATAAATCTTGTTGGTGGATTAGTTTTGTTCATGACACAAATCTATGTTGGCCTTTTGGGAGGGATAATTTGAATCATTTTTTGAGCTACCTAAATGGAATATCTGAACACATCCAATTCATAATGGAAATTAAAGAAGAAGGAATTCTTCCATTCTTAGATGTTTTAATATATGAAATACATGATGGGAGTTTCTAAACTAGGTATACATAAGGAAAGCAAATGTATATCTATATATTTTTATTAGCTCACATCACCACCCCACTTAGAAATGGAAGTCTCAAACATATTGGGGGTCTCAAAGGACCACCTAGTAGAATAACTAAATCATTTGACATATGTTCCATATAAAAATTAGTATAGAGATATACATATTAATAAATATTTTAAGTGTGCCCTAACTTAAGAGATAAGAAATATCATGGAGACAAGATAGGAAGAAATAAGACCCATGATTATAATCCCATACATAAAGTACACCATAGACAAGATCGCACATACCCTAACCTGAAAAGGTATCAAGATAGTTTTCACCCCCAGGAAACATTGAGGAATATGCTAGATAGAAGGAAAGATCCTTATGATTGAAAATAGCATGGATGCATGTTTCCATTATCTTTATCTTCTAGAACACAATACATCGGTGAAATAATTATATCTTTACAAATTTCTCTAAAAGAGCACAATAGAGACATCCTACACGAACATGTTAAAAATTTTATACTAGAAGAACACTCATTTAGTCTCAAACACTGCATAAGTATAGAATATGCCAAATTTATTATAAATTTATATCATTGGAATTAACATAGAGTATGAGAGGTACTTAAAATAGAAAAGACCCTTAATAATGTGAATGAGGAAAATGGATTGATTATAAGTAAATATTGGAAACCATTAATACCATTAATGAAAAAAAAGATAATTAAGGGTTCTTACAATGTGGAAGTTCATTAATCAAGAAATATCTTATTTATATTAGATTATACATAGCTTTTTGGAAATAAAAATCAATCTCCCATAGTGATGGGTCATGTAAACGAACCTAAAATGTTGAGGTTTTATGTTGGTAGTGTCTCTAGAAATATCTTCTTGTAAATTTAAATATTTAAATTTTAATTAATACTAAATTTAAGGCATAAAATGTAATATAAATATAAATTGGATTTTTTTTCAATTTATAGTTGAAATTAGGGAAATGTTAAAATTAGGATATACATTGAGGGGGGAAATTAAAATGGAAATGTAGGGCAAAAATAAAAATTTAGGGCAGATTTGGAAATAGGGAAATATATGGAAACCTTGAAAATGTTAAGTCAATTTATGAAAAACTCATTAAATTTATGTTAAATTAGTGTATTTCCAAAAATTTATGGCAAATTTGACAAATTGAGAAAAATAGGGCTAAAGATCATTTAAAAATTTACTCAATTGAATTAATTTGATGGCTATGATATGTTTCCAAAAAAAAATATTATTATAGTTATCATATGCCCCATAAACTAAAATTGGAAAACACATCATGGCTATGAGGTTTTATTTTTATTTTTAATAAAAAAAATTCACAAATTTAGAACACATGTTTTTATTGAATTTGGCTAAAATCACTTATTTATTTCATACATATACAAGTTTGAATGATAACCAAACATATAATTATTAAGATAAGAATGTGAAGATATCAAAACAAGAGTAAGTTAAATATATTTGTATCAAAAGTATTGAAGTTCTAAATAAATTATTTAAGGTAACCCCAAAACCTCCTAAACTAACATTGCACTAATGTTACTATAGGTTATCAAACTTAAGATTTTATTATAGTAAATATAAAACCCATATTGTGTGTCAATTGGTTGGCCTAAACATATCTATTATGGAGCACCACCTTTCTTATGAAAGATAAAAATTACATGAGTGTACTTTCTTCCATGAAATTATGATCTAATTCATCCTTCTTGAAGTCCAATAGTTAAAACCAAAAAGACTAGTAAAGAAAATTTGATAAATAAAATTTATCATAGATAAATGTTTTGATAATGAGAGCCTTTGAAAAAATCTCTAAGATATAGCTAGATACTCAACTTGCCAAATTTTTGAAAAAATGGGTTATTTTGTTAAGGTTAGGGAAATTTTAAAAAATTAAGAGAAACTAATGAAACTTCAATAAATAAGGTTGAATTATAAAATTTATGGAAATTTTGAAAAGTTTGGTGAAAATGATAAAAAATATGGAAATTTCAAAAAATGTAGGGAAACCTCATTAAATTTATATCACATACTAAAAATTATGGAAATTTCAAAAAATAAAGTTATATTGGTGACATTTGGGGAAATTTTAATAATTTATATTAAAATTGGAAAAAATAGAGAAAGTTGGGGTAATTTTGAAATATTAGCTTAAATTAGTGAAAAATCATGAAACTACGGTGAATTCATCAAATTTATAAGAAATTCCTAAAAGCTACTGTAGATTAGGGAAATTTGGGGAAAAGTTTAAAAAAAGTAAAGTTATCTAGAATTGAAAAAATTAAGAGAAACTTCAACAAAATTAGATAATTTTGAACATATGGCATATTATTAAAATATGGGAAAAAATATAAAATTATGTTAAATTTGATAAAAATTGGAAAAAAAATGAAATTTAGAGCAATTTAGGGTGATTTCAAAAAACTAATGTAAATTAGGAATACTTAGGAAATTTTGTGGAAATTCAAAAAAATTGGTTAAATTAGCAAAAATTTAGAAATTGAATAAATTTTCTAAATATTATGTTAAATTATAAAATTTCCAAAAACTTAAGGTAAATTACAAAAAATTGGAATAAATAGGGAAAATATGAAAAATAGGGAAATTTTGTTGAATATTTTCAATTTAGACAAATCATGAAAATTTAGATAAACTTACAAAATATGGGCAGATTTGGGGAAATTAGAGTTCAAAAAACTAAGAAAACTTAGGGAAAATCAAGGAAAATTAGGTGAAAATAAGGTAAATAAGGTAAAATTCAAAATAATTATGAAATTTTTTAAAACGTTATAAAAACTTAGGTTAAGATATCTTTAGAACAATTTTGGAAATTTATGACTTTTTTGAATAAATAAGGGGAATTTGAAATTAAGGAAAATTAAACTAATCAATGTAATATTAAAAAATTATGGAAATTTTAGAAAATTAGTCCAATCTTAACAAACTTTGGGAAAATTGGGATGACTTAAAAATAAAAATTAATGTTAAATTAAGGCAATTTTAAAAAAATAGTGAAAATTAGGACATATTTTAAAAAATAAGAAAATTTAAGAAAAGTTCTACGAATTTGAAAATTTTTGACAAATTTTGGCAAACTTAACAAAATTATAGTAAATTAAAGAAAAATTGAAAAATCAGTAAAATTTAGAGAAAATTAAGGCAATTTTGAGCAAATTAACACAATATAGTGAAAATTTAGAAAATTAAGGGAAGTTAGGGAAATTTCAAAAAAATAAGGGAAATTCATCAAATTTTGATCAAATGTGTAGGAATTCAAGAAATTTTATGAAATTTTCATAAACTAATTTAACATTTTTTTTTATTAGGTAAATTTTAAACAAAAATAGCTAAAATATAAATAAATAAAGCATAATTGTAAAAATAAATAAAATTCAAATTTTTATGATATCATTATTATAATTATTTTTCACTAAGTATTTTTAGAGACACATATTTGGTATAAGACACTTAAAATGTTAGATTTGACTAATATGTTTTTACTAATGGTAAATATGGGTTTTAAAAAGGGACCCTAACCTTTACATGAAATAAACAAATATGATTAATAACCAGATAAAACTTTAATTCATGTAAAATAGATCCAAAGATAACCTAACACAACAACAATAGTAGAAAAATAGCAACTACTACTAAATGAAAATAAACCAAGAAATAACTAATACCCTTAGAAGCCATTTTCCTTTCATGATCTGAGGGTCATATTCAGTGGTTCTAATTCCTTCTTTCATTTAACTTTCCTTTTTTACTCACTGTCATCCATTCCTCTCTTTAGATGAATCAAAGAAGATAGGAATGGAGAGAATAATAGCATCACCTAAAGTATTATTCAACAATGGAACTTGGCTAACAAACCTTCACCTTCTAAGTTGGAATATAATGGAATTTGAGCTATCAAACCCTCACTAGGTTTATATGTAGTGTTATTTTAAAAATCTTTGGCCTTGACCTCATCGCATGGGACTTTTCCAGAGGTGTTTTTGGGATCATATTCAACTTTTCACTTTCATCCTCACTCTCAATAACATATTCAAATATTATATGTTTTATACCTACATCATTACACCAATTATTTCCTTTTATATGATTTATTATTTTGAAATCATTAACCAAATGACCAGTAAGGAAACATCTACAATATTTAAAAGGTAAGCATTTATAATGAATAGGTTTTACCCAAATTATATTTCTCATAATCAAATCCACCTGATCCAAAATTTGTTTTGTAACATTAATATTATCTAGAATTTGAGCATAAGTCGAATGTCCCCTTTATTATATTATAGGATCCCCATGCCAAAATTCACCAACAAAATTACTTAAGAATTTAAAAATAGTATGATCCCAAAATTAAGAAGGTAGATTTGAAAGTTGTATCCAAATTGGTTTTGTATTAATAATTTTAGTATGAGGGTTGAAATCAGTATGTCAGGGTTTAGCCAACAACATATGATTATCCTCCCAATTCCAAGATTATTTATAAAAATTAAAATATTTATCATTGGTAGAGTCAAAATTTACTATTTATATATCTCTTACACAAGGTCTATTTTCAATCATACCTTTAGCTAACATTTATGAGTGGCCTATGATCTAAGCATAGAGATATAAGAGGCTAGACCAAGAACCATTAAACATAAAGATCATAACATTTGTACAAAGCCATATTCCCTTTTCTAGTATCACCTCTTGAGCCTTATTCTCATTTTCCCATTTTTTGTAGATTTGACCAATATTTAACATAATTGACTTATGCACGCATACATAACTCTTTTTTACATTCTTCCTTGTCCATCCATCCATATATGGGCTTGCCCTTCCCAAATTGACATTATTGTTACATAAGATTTCCCTAATCTCTACCTAAACTGATTAATATCAATCTCAAATTATCTTATGGTCTTATATCATATTCCTTATTTATAGATAATTCTTCCCTTCTTCAAATAGTTCAACCTTTACAGATATATCCATTTAGGTTTACCCATTTATGTGTTATTTAATGACTATTTTTATGAATTCAAATTCTCCATATGGTCCAGCCCACATGTTTCTCATGTTAGCTTAAAGTAAAGTAAGCAAATAGTTAGCTATATAAGTGTATCAATATTAGCCTTATTTATATGTGGTATTCATCTATTGTTGAGTTAAAAACTACATTGCATATTATGATAAAATTCCCTAAATCTCCAAAAAATTGAAATCTTTCAAAGGTAAAAATCCCTAAACTAGGTCTAAATATCATTACAAGGTCAAATCGCAAGTTTTAAAGTGTTAAAACTCATACGCATGATTGCATTACATTCTAGTATTACATAGGATTTTCACACTTATCTAGGTGGCACAAATATGTTTGGTTTGAACTCTCTCTTTGAACTATTGTATATGTAGGTAGCACTCAACTACCTGGGCTATAATAGGTTAGCTCAACCATTCCATTTTACTCATTATCTATGTTTTACATTTAGAATATAGTGTACAGTTAGGTTTTAAAGGAGAAAGAAAGCATATCCATTTTCACATGATCAAAAACATTCACATCCATAGTATCCCTTTGTATACACATAAACATTAGTCAAAACTATCACAAATTAGTTCATATATGCATGATAGTTACACAACCTATCAGGTCATTGCATTGTTTCATTTTGAAGGTGTACAATAAGCACACATTTATTAATTCTTATATAAACACTCTTTTTCCACATCTAAGCATCCATGTGCCCATTTCATATTGGTATTGCTAAATTTACCTAGTCATAAACCTACACATAACATAAAAAGCTAATTAATTAATTTCCATATTATTTTCTATAAATAATAAGAAATTTTATTCTAATAGTTACACTCAGATTTATTTAGTTATTTTACATCTTAATAAATTTGAATTCTCCATAAATTTATTCTATTATGGTTTCATTCATCCAAAAATAAATAAAACATACTACGAACTTGATCCTTTCTTAGAGAAAATAAAAACCCTAGATTCTTTAAGGTTTCCTTCTATTTTTCCTAGGGTTTCATATTTTTTATTTATCTCTAATTATTAGACCTTATTTTTTATTATCCTTATCAAATCAAATCATGGGTATAAGGCATTTACATAGTTTATATTTTATTACTCAATCTATGAAAATTATAATTACATTTTGGTGTTTTGAGATATGTAGCATCTTTCAAAATCATGAAATTAAATGGATTAAAATTGTGAATAATGAATCTAAGGTTGAAATTACTCATAAAAAAATCATTCATCTTAATAGCAAAAATTATTTAAATTTCCAATTTTCCATACTTTCAATTACAACTAAATGATTATCATTCATTTTTCCTCTTCCTAGACCTCAATGGAGTGATGTTATTTTGTTCCTCTTCCTAGACTTATATTATGTTCTAAGTTCCATGTTATCACAACACAAAGAGGTAGGGTGAAAGATAGTCAAAATATCACTCATTATTTCCAACCACCTCCCATAATGTCAATCAATTCAACTAAACAACATGATATTATTGATCAACTTAAAAATACACTAAATAGATTATCTATATTGGAGTTGTTTCATTATTCACCTACTTATAAGGATATTCTCTATGCACCATTACCTAATAATATTTTACTAAGTTTTGTATAACCACTTTATGTTGCTTATATCATAAATAAATTATGATAGACTAAGGAAATTTTATCTTCTAAAAAATAGGACTTATCACCCACACACTATATTAATAAACATCTCCCATTATATATTAAATAAAAATAAATAATATGGAAGTTAAATAAGTTTAGTGGATAATGGATCTACACTTAATATTTATAATATTTATTTCCTTAATTTTATTGGTATAAAATACAAGGAGCTTGACTACACAGATATGAATATGTAGGGATTAGATAATATGTACCATGAAAGGTGTTAGGAAAATTTACATTAAAAATCACCCTAGGTCTTAAATAAATAGCTACAATATAACAAGTCATGCCCAATCATCCTTGTTATAATATTATTATGGGAATAATTTGGATTCATAATATGATTGAAGTTCCTAGCACTTTTCATGTGTAATTTTAAATCATTATGCAATGACACAATATATGAAATATTTTATACCTCATATGTGACTCTCTCAAGAATATGGGAATCTTATTTCACACAATGATATACCAAAACTAGTATCAGTTCTAATTACTCTCTCATCACCACCAACATATGTAAATCAATATGTTTTTAGACTAAAATATTTTCAAAATTTGAGATACATAGAACAAGGATTTGAGAAACATGCATAAGGTATTATTAGTCTTGCCATTTAAATTGATCATAAAGATAAAAAAGGCCTTGGTTACATAGCCAATTAAATAGATAGTAATTAATAAATTAAACTTAATATTTACACACATTTTATTAAATCAAAGTATGATCTTGAAAAAGAATTTTATCATTTATAAACACTATAGTTAATACATATTGAATAAATTGATGATAAAGTTTAACCAGAAATTCAGTCTCTCTTGGAATATTTTGGGCATATGAGGATCTTCATCCCTTCTATCACAATAATGTATTTAATCATCATTATAATTTCTACACACATTTTGGTGAGATCAAAGGTCCTAATATATATGTACAACTAGATGGCCCTTATAAAATTCCCACTACACCATATGAGAAGGATAAATCAGCTTTGATAAATACAGAAAAGTTGAATTTCATTATGAAATAGATATAGATCCAATACCAATAATTATACTAACATTTTTAAAGTATGACAAAGGTAAATATTTTATAAAAAATTACATGTTTTCTCAGAAGTTTTTTTTGGCTTATTTAGATATGTGTATAAATGACCCCATACTTCTAATGTGTAACATAGTATTCTACCTAATGCAAACCCTAAAAGTTATAAAAATTCATCTAAAGTAGCTTTGTTGGTTAAAGATGAAATTAAAATACCACTTGATGTAAGATTTATTTGATCTATTGACTATCATTAGTGGGTTTATAATATATATTTGGGTTTAAATATTAATGGTTAAATTAGATGTATAGACTAATCTGACTTAAATAAGTCTTTCCTTGAAGATGACCTTCCATTACCAAATATTGATATGATTGCTGAATATATATCTATTTACGAGATGTATTCATTTATGGATGGATTTTGTAAATACAATCAAATAAATATTAATCTTGAACACAAAAAAACATCATTTAATACACCATATGGAACATTTTTTATGTGGTCATGCTCTTCATATTGAATAATACAAGGTCCACTTGCCAAAGAGTTATGACATGGAAAATTCATAGGCCACTTATTAGAGTGTTATGACACATAAATTTCATGACTATATACATAAGATAGAATAGTATTTTGTATATGATTAACTTTCCAAATATAAACATTGACAAGATCATGCAACATATTTTAGATTGATATTTAAAGGAATGTGAAAATAATATGTGCATTTCAACCCCCAAAAATGTGTATTTGGGGTAATATCAGGAAAACTACCAGGTCATATCATATCTTAATTAGGAATTGATGTAGATCCCAAAAAAAGATATTATATACATGCCTCCATTAAAAGGGTTGAAAATTTTATGATCTCTATAGGGAGAGATTCAAAAAATAAGGCATTCTTTTACTCACTTTGTTGTTAAAACAAAACACTTCACAAGTTTATTAAATAAAGATATGCATTTTGAATGGGATGAAACATGTCAAAATATTTTTGATGTAATCAAATAATATCTACTTAATCCACCTATCCTCATGCCTCTTATATCATATCAACTTTTTTTTAATTTACATTTCTCCTACAAATCATGATTTATGGGATTTTTTGGCATAATACAATAATGATCACAAAGATCACATGACATATTACATTAGTCATACACTAGTTTATAATGAAAAAATTACAATAAAATGGAGAATATATATTTAGCTCTTTTTTTACAACATGGAAATTTTGATATTATATGCTCAATAATGAAACAGATGTTACTACAAAGTTGGGTCCATTAATCTTTCTCATTTCAAACCTATATTTTTCAATACATATTGATAAATAGGTGATTATCTTTATGGAATTTGATTTAGATTTCATATCTCAAAATTCCATAAAAGGATAAATAATTGTTGATCAATAAACCACATCACCATTATCTAACATATCATAAATTAATGATACTTTTAGTGACAATCTTGAAATATATCTCATTGGTGATAGTACATGGACCACGCAATTTGATGAATCTATATGTGCCTCAAATGATGGAACATGAATAGTTAAAAATTTTCCCAAGACATAGCATATGACATTTACATGTCATCTAGTATTTTCATGTGGAAATAATATATTAAAATATATGGCATTAATTATAGGATTGTGTGTCATGTGTGAATTAATGATAAAATATATTCGGGTATATGGATAATCATAACTCATTTTAAATAAATATTTAAACATTTGAAAAATGAAATAAGAAAATTTTATCCCATATAAAGATATGGTACAATGTTTACAAATATAATTTGATACATTTTCAATTTAAAGTTACCTCAAAATGATAACTTTTATTCATATGCAATAATTTTTTTCTTATTTGGAGCCTATTGAAATAAAAAATGATTAGAAAATTTTAACTATCCAGTAGCCATTGGTTCTAAGAAAAAATGTAGTGGATTTATTAGGCCTTGAAACCATGCACAGTGAAAAAAAATCAAAATGGCATAGTGATTTATATAATTTATGGAATAAATCAGCTACTCCAAACAATTTTAGTAGATATAAAAATTTCTAAATGAAATAAGATGGAATTAGTTATGTTATTATTGCAAGATACATATTCAAGTTCTCATTTCATGGGCATTTACTCTGATGTCTTAACCAAGAAGACTTAATCTATGTTTACAATAAGTACATGATAGTGAATGTGGGGGACATTTTTGTAGGAAATAAATTTCTTATAAGTTACTGAGGATGGCTTACTACTAAAATACAATGGAGCAATAATATAAATAAAATTCACAATTATATAAAACTTTTAATGACACAGTAACTTGAATCACAAACCTTCACAATAATTACAACCCATTGTATCATCATAGCTATTTTATCTTAGGAATTTTATTTGATAGGTAAGATTAATTCGGTATCATTAGATTGTCAAAAATTTATTATTAATAATATAGAATGGGTTGAATCAATGACACTATAATCAACTATAGGGGAGAATATATGTAGGTTCTTAATTAGAATTGATGCTACTATTACACATTATTTCCCTAGTCTCTTCTTGAACATATTCATATCATTCACATATTATTTAATTATCTTAGATCAATGTTTGTACTTTATTTATAGTTATGCACTGCCTTAACTATTTTTTCCTCATGAACCTATTCACTAGGGTTGGACCCATTCACATGTTGTTTAATGTATATTTTTACATATTCTAATTATCCATGTGAGTTCATCCACATGTTTTGCATGTCAGTTTCGAGGAAGTTACCAAAAGAGTTATCTATATAATCATACCAATCCTAAGCCTATTTATTTTTGGAATCCATCTATCACTGACTTGAAAAAATATATTTCATATTTAGAGGTACTTCCTTAAATATCCCAAAATATGAAATCACCTAAAGGAAAAATCTTTAAGCTAAGCTTACATATTAGTACAAGGTTAAATCACAAGTTTTCAAGTGCTAAAATCTATACATGACTGTAATACATGATAATATTATATATGATTTTCACACACTCATCTAGGTAGGATGAAAAAAATTTCTATGAATTTCATCTTCACAATATTTTACACATATCCATCACTCAACTAGGGGTGGATGAGGGTAGCTCAACCCTTCCATTTTATTCATTTCCTTATTTTAAATTGTTCTTCTAGTTTTTAGATAGTGGTTGAATCAAGGAGAGGTAAAACATAACCATTCATTTAGAATTAAACACATTTTCATAAATAGGATCCCTTAAAAGATGCATGTCCATAAGTTTAAATTGTCATGGAATAGTGCAGAAATGTTGAAGAACTTCACACCCTACAAGATAGTTCCACACTGCATATGCATCCAAGAAGCTAAAAATTTTCTAGGCTCGTGTAAAAACTACATTTCCTTATCTTATTATTCATAGGTCCATTCTAGACTATTGCATATGAATATACGTTGTCATATACCTACACATACTAGAAACAAACTAATTAATTCATTCTTCTAGTATTTTTTGTAAATAGAAATTTAATTTATTATGTTAATTACACTAGCATTTTTTTAATTATTTTACATCTTAAGGAATTTGGCATTTCCATAAATTTATCCTATTATAATTTCATTAAAAAAAAAAGGATAAAATAATATCATAGTTTTAATTATTTTCCATGAATAAATTTTTGAGTTTGATTTTTTATTATGTAATACCAATAATTAATATAATTGAATTTTATAAAAGGAGGAGAATTATGAGGAATGTCTCCAACTTTGGCACAAGGACAACATATGTACTTAAATATAACCTTATTTATAGAAGTAAGTAGAAATAAATGGCTTTCAACTAAGACATGTGCACTGATTAAATCAACTATAAAATATATTTGTAGATTATTCATTTAATATATGTTTAATATTGCTTTTTGTTTATAGATTTTATTTTATGATATTGTTAAAAATCATATAATTTTGTTTTGTGTATGGGAAGCACAAAATTTTCCTAGATTGAAAATTTAAGAAGACTTCCTATAATGCTCAAAACATGACACCTTGCCCAAATAGGCTAAAATGCATTTTTTAAATCTTAATTACAATCAATATTTACATATCCACTTAGTAAATGTCAAGAATAATTTTCACATCATGGAGGTTTCAAAGGAAATGAAATTTGGTGAATTGAACACAATTCTTAGAGTAATAATATTTTTTTATTACATATCATAGTTCAAACATTTAACTCTTACTAGGTTACATTCTCAAACCAAGGTCATAAAATTAATAGATGCACAAAGTAAATTCTAGTAATAAACCATGTTGTTTATGTATATGATTTATTTAATAAATAAATGCCACTATTAATACATATTTGTTTAATCAATTTCACTTATGTAATAAACCTCACTTATGCTTCGTCAATTAATTTTAACCAATATTAATCAAAAATAAAAATAATGGGACTTTAAAACCCAACCATTTGATTTATTTAATCTAGGCCCTTAATTATGTGATGCCCTAATTTTTTCTTAGTAATATATACCAAATTTATAAAATGAGTATGAAATCTACCAAAAACACATTTTCTTCCTATTTTGTTTACACTTAGAAACATACCCTCAAGATTTATTTTATTAAATTTTATATGCACAATGGGAGAAAATAAGGAAGAAGGAGGCCAATCCATGACTAAGATCTCCTACTTACACACATTTTTCCTCTTAATGTAATCCTTTGTGTATGGTTTGAATTTTTCCTTGGCAATTTCCAAATTGAAGCCTCTATGATTCTTCACGTAGTTTACTTAATATTGGGCATTGTAACTAATAGAGGTTATGTTATATCCTCTTTGTATCTCTTTTAGATCAAAAATTATTTAATTAAGAAAATGATATCTGAAATGGTTATATCTATGTTATTTTTTAACACTTGTAAAAACATCAACTATATAGGAAAACTCTTCAACCAAGATATGTCCAAGAAGAAATTACCACAACCATGAAGTTAATACATTTCACACAAAGAATAAAATATATATTATCCATAAATAGGTTATACAATGATGGAGTTGTTCTCTATTTCTTAGCCTTAGGTATAGAGTCACATTTATAAGAGTACATTAGACAAATCCCAACATCCTCATGCATGTGGGAGTAACTTACTAAATGTACACAAAAGGCACCTAAGCAAGCTAACAACCAGTGTGTAGGAAATCCATTAAGGATCTTACACTAATATCCCCTTAAGGTTAGATTAGGTGGGTAGAGGAAATGAGTCTCAATAATAAGGCCTGATGAGGGATCCATGCACAAAAAAAATATGCATTTGAATCCAAGTGTCTTTATCGATGTCAATCCATCTTTATAAAATACATAGATGTCAAGTTGTTGTAATTGCTAAGTCAAATTAGGAATGATGATGAATATGAGGATCACTAAAAATGAACACCACACTCTAGAATATTGGGTATAATGATGAACCTGAGGAATCATTTCTTGAACACCCTCCCTCAATGTTGAAATGGGAGTATATGGAAATGAAATTCTCTAAATAAGTGGATTAAAAATGGTGAGAAGTGAGCACAAATACTATTGGGGCTGCCACACTGACATCACTACACAAAAAGCAACCAAGAATGACATTAAGACAAGGAAGAATCCTCAAATGGGTTATGATAAACAAAGTTCCTAAATAAAATACCCATGTACAAAGGAATCTATAAAACACCCAAAAAGGTCCAAACTATACAAGTTCACAAAAACACACAACTACTAAATAAGGAGCTCAAAACAATAAAGGAACAACAAGTAAAAAGAATATGCGATCAAGGACTGTATTGGATGGGATAAAAAAATTTAATAAATTAGGTGAAAGGGATGATCCAAACCAAAATATTATTTCATTTTTCTGTATAAGACACAAGGGACACTACACACCTAGATAAGTAGTTGAAATTACAAAAGAGTATTGCCTAGTGTAAGGGACACTCAACACCAAAAGAAGTAGTGTCTATACACCCCACCTCACCAAACCCCCTCCCCCTCGATAATGTTTAATGATTGGATTGGATGAAAAAATATGTATGAGTGGTATGCATCAACTACTTGAACATTGACATGTTGATATTGTATTCAACATAATAGCTCCATATCAATATGCAAGTGAAAAGTTCATAGGAAATCACTATAGAGCATAGTTTGAAAGAATTTTAAGAATAAATATGAACCTAAAAAAATATAATGTCATTGGATAACTAAATAGTGTGTCAAATGATGAAAAAATCCATCATGAATGCAAAAACATAGACAAAAATATCAACTTCCAAAAAATGACAAGTGTAGGACGATAAGGTCCACAATAAAAGGCATATAGAAGTAAAATGTGGCCTAAAATAGGTAAAAATGAGAAAAAAGAACATGAAAAAGTGATGTCATGGTCAAACTATAATTATTAAGTGATAAAGAGCAATGTGGGAAAAAGAAATGAAGAAAAAAATTGTTTGATTGTGAGGGGGTTTGGTTTCCTGCCAAACTGGACATCACCCTCCATCTTCGATAAATGAGATTAGAATAAAGTGAATAAATAAATTATTAAAATAATTTTTTAATATAAATAATTAAAAATTATCTCTATGATATCTCCAAACATATAGATGCCTACACATATTAAAAAATACACACCACTTTAAATATTTGCACCTCACTTACTATATTTACTTCCATAATCAATACAACCTCCATCATTAATAAACCCTTTCCACTTCTAAAGTGTATAATCATGTGTCGCATTAAAATATTGTAACAATTATTTAATGTCAATGAAAATGACATTAGCAAAATAAAAATAAAACTTTGATAGAAAACTATGGGTTTCACAGAAACCACATGTTTTTTTGAGGTAATGGTTTCAGGTACCACTAATGTCAATCAAAGGCAGTATGGAGGGGATGAAGGAGGCGGATGTATAAAGGTGGTGAGATTCAACTTCATGAAAATCCAAGAATGGTAAGGTTAGTGGTTTTACCACTTTGTAATGTGTAAATCAGATGATGGTCGTGGAGAGGAAAAGGTAGATCACACCATTGCTTAACTATCTAGGAGGATAGTGTTGTAGGATTTTATAGGATATGAAAACATTTTTAGGCTCCCCATTGGACACTATATTCTCAATCCATGCACACTATAGATTACTCTTTTTCATTATGTTGATTTGTTAAATCCTCCTTAGAAGGTAGCATTGCTTGAATACCAACGTTGATATGGTGAAAAGATCAAATTCAGGTCGATGGAGGAGGATCCAGAATAAATCTTACATAGTGGTGGTATGGAAAGAAAAATTATAGATATGGAGTCTCCAATGTGGTAAAATACTATAATTCAACGTAGCCCATAACATTATCACCATGAGAACACAAAGGATCTACTGATGGTGGGTATATTATTCAATATTTCATCCAAGTTAGACATGGGTAGATTTATTCATGTCTTAATGGAGAAGGTAGACTATCTAAACCAAGATGGTTTATCATCAACCATTTGGAGCCACCATAAACATTGACCCAGATCTAACTGAGATATGGATGACATGATATTTTAGGAAGAGCCTTCTAATAATGACCAAAAAAAATCAAACCATATTGTATGGCTTAGTATGGCCAATCTAAGCCAAATACATATAATATAATGTCGATCTAAAATACAAATTTCAATGGAGGATAATTTTTTACGGCCTTCAAGAATGATTCAAAATATTTCAAAAATGTAATTAAACGGTTGTATGGCCAAGACAAAACAATGCAATGAAGTAGGTTGAGTAATAGTTTCCATGATGTGCTATGATACCATGATAGAGTTTAGATAACTCTTCAACCAAGCTCTCTCCAATAATCCATTACCATATACATGAAGCTAATGCATTACACACAAATAATAAGCTATCTATTATAAACAAATAGGTTATACAATTTTGAATTTATCCTCTATGTCTTTGTCTCTGGTACAAAGTCACATTTATAGGATTAAGGTAGACAAATCCCAACATGCTCATGCATGTGGGACTAACTTCCACAATGTAATCAAAAGGAAACTAATCAATCTAACAACCAATGCATAGGAAAACCATGAAAATAGAAATCCTACACTAATAATATTGGGCATTATATTAAATAGATACTTTATTATAGCCTCTTTGTATCTCTTTTAGATCAAACATTATTTCATTAAGTAATAAAAGAATGTTAGAAATGGTTATTTCTATGTTCTTTTTAAACACTTGGAAAACATCACCTATATATAGCCCTTGATTTCCCACCACCTCCCCCCCCGGTCCCCCTTATCAATAGGTTTTAGTGTTCCCACCTATAAAATATAAAAATATTTCCCATACTAGTGTATAGCACCCAATATTAATATTAATATTTTTTGTTGTTAGAATCAAGCCTACTTTGAATATTATGTTATTTTGTGGTAACAAGGATCATGATTAAAAATAACATAACACTAAATGTAGGCTTGATTATGTTAACAAAAAAACATTTATATTAATATCAAGTGATGTATAGTGGTATGGTAAAGAAATTTATATTTTATTAGTGAGAACAATGAAACATATTGATAATGTTGAAACCAATGAATTTATACACATGAAAAATGTTTATATTTTTATTTATTCCTCATGACCAAAACACATTGATAAAATGAAATGCAAAAGGGAAATAACCTAATGTTGGTCACTTTTCCTAAGTCTCATGGTGCTAGCACATTGAAAACTTATAGCACTTTTACACCATATTTCACCTTGACACTTTTAGTAACCTTGAAACCTATGGCTCTCTCTCTCTCTAATACATACATATGTACTTACGTATGCACATACATTACATATTTTTAATATAGGGTTTATAATATAAACCTTATTTATAAACCACCCTAAATTTTAACACACTTACTCTTAATATCAATAGTGTTTCCAAAATCCATATTTTAAAATGATAAGAATAATTTATGGTTACAATTGTGTAAAATCTTTTGGATCGATGTTTTAGGTCACATTTTATGAACCATCATCAATATGAGAGTAGGATGAATGGTAATTGCATACATAGGTCTATATAAAAGATGTCAGGTTCCAAAAGAGAGGTCAAATTTTTTTGAAAAGAAAAAAATTATACAAAGGAGACATGAAAGAAAAATCAATTAGATAAAAATTAATAAAAAATGAAGACAAAATAAACTAGGAAAACAACCACCCTAGAAAAAACTTTAAAACTTAACAAAGATGATGGAAAAAATTAAAATGAAAAAATAAATATAATAACAATAAAAATAATAATAAATTAGATACAATCAAATAAATTGATGAAGTCAGAATAAAATAGCAAAAGAAGACAAAAAAAATTCAAATAAAAATATAAATAAGAAAAATAAACCATGTAAAAATCACCTCAAGAAAACAACCAAGGGGAAACCTAAGAAAGAAATAAACCAAACGGGTTCTACAAAACATTAGCATGTTAATACCTCAAACTAATAACTAAAAGGATCAAACCCCCACCCATGATTAATATAGTAGGTAAGAAAAAATAAAGTGAAATAAAATCACTAAAATAAAAGGAGAATTAAATTAAAGACCATAAAGAAATGAAAGATTACTACAAATGCAAAAAGGAAAAAGAAATCAAGGCAAAGACATGAGAGCTAGTTGAGACAATAGATGTGAAATAGAAGAAGAAGGGGAATCTTCCCATAAATATAAAATGTTAGACCTATAACAACCATGAAAATGGGAAAAATTGGTCAAATAAATAAAATATCCTAAGAGGAACACTACTAGGTCTAGGGACCTAAGGAGTGAAAGGCAAGAGGACTACTAATTGGGTTGTTTTGATAGGTAAACCAAAGGTTTTCAAGAATGGTAGGCCCACATCTCTACTCAAGTTATTCTCTTTCTTCAAATCTCAACTACTTATCTTAGATGTCATTTATATAAGTGATCTTTAATAGCTAGGACCTTGGTGTCTTTAATGAAAGGATGATGCTTCATTTTCACTGAATGCTTAGCAAGAGCTGATTTAATCACTCTTTCATTTTTGATATCAGTCATGTGTTTTGAGATCTTGGTGTTAATGGAATGGCTAGTTTCATCAATATAAGACATTCCACATGACAATTAATTTTGTAAACACCACTTTATAGCATGCGTTCCAAGTGGTCCCTGGAAAACTTGACTAATTTTATGAGTTTACTATGATGAATGAAAATAGAACAGATATTCTTTATTCTCAAAATCTTGGAGATCTTATTGTAAATGCCCTCAAGGTATAGAATGTAAACAAATAGTTTTTAGTTATCAACTTCTTTAACCTTTGAGTTGATTTTGGTAGTTCTATCTAACTTAAAATAATGATCAATTTGTTTTTTATTTTAACCATTTTTCTTTGATACATTAGCAAGGTTCTAGATCTCATCATCTAAATGATATTTGTCATAGATGTGAAAAGCTTTAATAGCTAGGGTTTTTAATGTTAGGAAATGTTTATTCCTCACATTAATTTGTGTGAATAGTTTCAAAAGTAATAATTCATTGTTAGATATATTTGGGTAGAATATATTTGGTTGTCATAATATAATTACAACAATATTATGAATATAGATTAGTTGTTAGAATATATTATTTGGTTAGATATATTATTGTATGTTACAAAAATGTTATGAATATAGGTTATTTGTTAACTCATAGGGAGATGGTTGAGATATTAGTGGAGATATGATCTCCATGATTATAGAATGAATTCCATATAAATATGTAATATCCTAAATGAATATGTAATAGTAAATAATTATGGTGTGAGAATAAAATGTGTTTTTAAATTACTCTCTATGTTTAGATTTCATTATTTTTGTGTTTAGTGTATGAAGATTTGAACCAGACTCATTATCTAGTATCAGATCAGGATTTTCTAATGGAATATTAGAAGAAAATAATGGTATTTGATCTATTCTTTGACCCTATGGGTGTGAGACAATAATATGTCAGGAGATTTTTTTGTAGATTAAATTTTTTGATAGCATAGAATTAGTAGTCTATGATTTTTTTGTTTGGTCTTAGAGGGTAGTAAAGACTATAGTTTTTTGATTGGGTGTGTTCCATTCAAATGACTAATAATTCATTCAAATCTTAGCCTTTGTGTAATTGTGTTCACTACAATATTGATGCCAGACATTATCTACATCATCTTCATTTCTGAGAAAACATATCAAATCTATTAAATGGAATCAAGGGTTGAATTTTAAGTTTTAAATTGGTTGTATTACATTATACATCGGCATAATTGTCATTGAAATCCAACATATTATCTATTTGAACTCATATTGGATAGATTCTCTGCTCACAACTAATAACTATGGATTCTCTATTCAAAGGTTCTCTTTTTAACAAAGATATTTTGACAGAGGCCTATTGTTCTTGAATCATATGCTATGTAGTAGTTTTAAATTTTTACTTTTATAGGTTGTGAGTGTCACTCCATTTGAGTCAAGTTACTCGACCAGATCATGTGAATGGATATGAGGCATTCTCCTCTTTCTAGCTAAGATGTCACATAAATATCTCCACATTTCTTCTTCAATTATTTTTTCTTCATTAGATATGCATAATTTTTTGCTATGGTAGACCTTATATTTGAATAATATATCTTATTATAGATATTCCTTTGATGAATTTGAAGACATCAAGCTTTTTACACCAAATGTATCAGACCAAATATGCTTCAACCACTATTTCACCTATATCTATGTAAGTTAATACTTTTTCAATAAATTTTTACCCCTGTCAAATCAATGCAAATAGGTATGTGAGTCTATTCATTAGTTAAGTCATTATTATGAGTTTATTTATATTATGGATAGTGTATTTAGAAATTAAAGTCAAGACTTCAATGTGTTAGTATTGTTGTTTTAGGTTTAGTTAAGATTCTTATATAGTTTGGTTTAATCTTTGGGTTTATAGTTGTGTCAAGTTAGTATGAGTCATATTTTGGTTCAAATAAAGTTTGTCAAGTATGTCAATATCATACTTTTATGCATTCATGTGTCATTAAGGAGTCAAAATCAAAAAAGAGTTGTAAGTTAAAAGTTATTTTTTTAATAAATATATTTATGTCAAAAATTCACAAGTGTTGACAACTGAGTCATTTTGTTATTGATTCAATGTGTGTCAAATAAAATTAATATTTTAAAGGATGCATTATGGCTTGTATATGATGTCTAAATTAGGGGGGGCAGGGGGGAGGGTTCCCTCAAAAAAATTATGCATCTAAACTTCATTGACACATTTTTTGAGTAAGCAACTTTATCCATTAGAGGTTAGAGGACACTAGATGATGGAGGCTTTCTATGCCTCTCATTATCCACTAATGAAGGGGTAATTCTACTATAGTGGTGTATATACATATATATATATATATATATATATATATATATATATATATATATATATATATGTATGATATATATATATATGTATGTATGTATGTATATATATATATATATATATATGTATATATGTATGTATGTATGTATATATATATATATATATGTAAGTATGTATATATATATATATATATATATATATATATATATATATATATATATATATATATATATTCAGCACTTATTTGTATGTATGATAAATAAGAGGTGTATTTCCTATTTACCCTAGTTGGATTGGAGAAAAGTGTCATGGAATGTGGTAATAGTTGTATAGGAGAGTAGCTACCTGTAGAGATCCTATAACTACCATACTTATTTATGAAGATGATCAGCTAGTGAAACATCTATTACATTCACAAGGAGTAAATGTAGGATGTATTCTTCACATAGAATTTATCATGTGTAGTTAGATTCAGATAGTAGTATGCATGCTAAAAATTATGAATTAGCATATGATATTATTTGAGCCAGTTCTTGGAGATACATGAGTGAAACTTGAACAAATTTTTCCTTCTTGTAATTTCCCACACTATATAAATTGATGCAATTCCCTTAGTAAATGGTTGATGATAGATTTACCTATTCAATGTTCTCGATAGTGAATGGTTGATAAGAAGTTGATGTCCTCTTTATTTACTTTAATTAAATCCTATGAAACACAAATTACCATGTAAGGATTGAGGGGGAATGTTAGAAGATGTTTATTCCTCACATTAATTTTTGTGACTAATTATGAAAGGAATAATTCTTTGTTTGATATATTTGGGTAGAATATATTCGGTTATCATAATATTGTTACAACAATATTATGAATATAAGTTAGTTGTTAGAATATATTATTTAGTTAGATATATTATTATATGTTACAATAATATTATGAATATAGGTTATTTGTTATTTTATAGGGATATGGTTGAGATATTAGTGGAGATATGATCTCCATGATTATAAGAATGAATTTCCTATAAACATGTAATATCTCGAATGAATATGTAATAGGAAATAATTATGGTGTGAGAATATAATGTGTTTTTAAATTAGTCTCTATATTTGGCTTTCATTATTTATGTGTTTAGTGTATGATTATTTGAACTAGACTCATTATTTAATACCTTGACTTTTTGAGAAGGGTGATGGTGGGAACTCACATGAAGATAAATATCTGTGTGGGTAGATTTTCTAAAGACTTGATGAGTGAAAGAACCATCTTGATTCCTTCTAAGGAGGACACCAAGGAAGGTAAGGCTACCATCTTGTTATAGTTCCTTAATAAACTTGATGTTGTCAGAAAATATTATTGATGTGTTCATATAATTCTTTAAGTTTATCTAAGCCATGTTTCCAGTTTACATGTGTGTCATTGACATATCTCTTCCACCATTTCAGTCTCAGTGGAAATGAGTAGAGAGCCACGTTTTCAAAAGTTTCCATGAAAAGCTTAGCAATCACTAGGGAGAGAGGTGACCCCATTATAACACCTTCTATTTGTTCATTAATCACACTTTTAAAAATAAAAAAGGTTGACCTAAAACAAAGCTCCACTAAATACCTAATTTCTTCATTAGTGTGTTTGCTTACTACTTTAATAGTATCCTCAATGCGTATTTTCATTAAAAGATACACCACATCAAAACTAACAAGAATTTCATTATTGGAAACCTTTTTATCTTTGACAAATTCAACAAAATCTATAGAGTTTTTGAAAAAAGAGGAAGTATTTCCATCTAAAGTTTAAGTTTCTTTGCAATAAAGGAAGCCAAGGGATAAGTTGGAGAGTCAATGGTATCTAAAATTTGCATGAGTAGTATAGCAACTTTATGATTCAATGGTATCAAGAAGACACTTATTCTTTTCCAAATTACACATTTGGGATGCAATAAGGTTGCTTATTTTATTTATTTTACAAATTAAGTTAACATCTTCTCTATCTCTCCTTGTACCATATTTTATTTTAAGGGATAAATCCATATATCTAGTAAAAGTTTATTTTTCAATAATAAAAAATATATTTATTTTAATAATCTCATAATAATCTTTCAAATTTTATATGTGATCATTTGAGAATTCTATTTTTCATAAAATAATGTTAACAAAGAGATTAAAAATAAAGAATTATATATGTATTTTTTAAAATGGATTAAGAAGAAGAAATAAAACTTTTATATTTATAAAATCATTAGAATTTAGATTTATCATCAAATAATTACCAAGATAATATAATTGTATTTGTTGGAATATATGAAAATCATTCATAAAGTATTATAATTAATTGCTATAAAAATAATTAGAATGCAACTTTCTTTACAATGTAAGTTCATACTTTATATGTCTAATATCTGAAATAATTATAATAATTATAATTCTTAATTACAATCACTATTAATTGAATAAAATAAAATTTTAGGGACCCAATCCTTTTTGGAATAACATAATAAGTCCATTTTTATTCACTGTAATAGAGAAATCACTTAACTAGTTTCTACATTAGCAACAAATTACATTTCATTGACATTAGAAAACTAGAAACAAAAACCTAAGCAACACTAAACTTGATGAGTAGAATGGGAGGTGTTCACCTACCATCCATATGATGTCTTTAAGTATCCATGTCCTTCATAAACCCCTAATCCTAAGACATGACCATGGTACAAAAACACATGAAATCATAGTTTTTCAATAAGGGATGAACTTGTAATTATGAAATGGCATGAAAACAAATTTATATTAGGATGCCCATATACTAGAGTGCCCATATGCTTAGAGGTAAAATGAAAAGTAAGACAAAGAATACAATTAAAAGACAATATTTCCATTTACTAGAGGAAACCCTTAATGTGACTCCATCATATCTTAATCATCCATTAAGTCTTACAAATAATATTCAACAAGGCATTTAATTTCACCATTTTATTTTATCTAAAATTGAATTAATATGGTAATTAACCCTAATTCACATAAATGTAATAGAATAATGTAGGGTCTATAAATATAGTTTTAAATAGTGAATTGAAGATAAATAATGGAAATTAACAAATAAAAATAGAAATGAACATGGATAAACTATGAAAAAGAGAGATCAACTTAACTTTTTGAGTCGACAATTGATTAAATAGAAAAATACAATGTACGAATAGATAGAATGCATAAAACCTAAAAACTTTCAAAAGTTGAGCATGAGTTCCCTCAAGGATAAGAACACCAAGAAGGGGACATGAGCAACAGTGGTTATTATTCATGTTGATCTATATTTTATTTGTATATAAAATAGGAACTTTTGGAATAGTTAGGTGACAAAATGAAAATTAGGTCTTTTTACACTAATTTCATATTATGGACTATGTATAGACTTTTTGTGTGCCTTCTTAAAGTTGAAAACCCTAGCTTTGTTCCATAAGGAGATAAACAAATGTGAAATATTAAAAATGGGTTAGTTATTGGAGTTGTGTTATACCTTGACACCCTATTATGTTGAGTGTTCCCTACATACAAGTAGTCTAAATAGGGATCAAACCTCTATGTAATTCTCCCACCTAAGTGATTTATGAAATTGTGTTCCTTTGACTATATGAAGCAATATAAAATGATATTTAATTCTTGATAATATGGTATTAAGGTAGCATAAAACTAGCTTGAGACTTCGTTGAGGACTACTTGAAGTGCTTCGAACCTAATTTGGGAGTAATAGGGAAATTTCACTCAATGTACATTGTGTCAATAAGCTTTGTGAATTGAAAAATCCAATTATGAAATAAGTGATTTAAATGTATAATTATATCAATCTCATCAAGATGAAAACATGTTGGGAAGCTTAAAAATAGGGAGGATGACTTTAAGGAGGGTTTAATTTGAAAATATGAGTGTTAGCGAGATATAGATAAAATATATGGATATAAACATGATCAATTGTCATTATTTTCCCTATCCATAGTTTGTATCCCCTAAGTAAATATGTTCGGATATAGGTTTTTATGGAGGCACATAGATGCATATATGTGTTTTGGTAATCATAACATTTGTGTGTGCAATAGATGATAGATACAAGATAAAATAGGTTCTTTCTTAGGCTTAGGATATGTCAAATTAGTGAAATATGTGTCCATCAAATGTAAAACTTAATTAAGGATAAAAATGGGTAAAATATGTATGATAGTGTATTTGTGACCAACTTTAGGTTACTAAATATCCATCCCCACCCCACTTTAGTCTATAAAATTACTATGTTAAATAAAATCCATACTTTAGTGTGTAAGACATTTTTATCTTTGAGATGCATACTTCAATCATGCAAGGCACTGTATAGTTTGGAAAACATTTTAAAACACATGAATTAGTTATTTATATCCTTTGAAAACTTGAATTTGGGTCAGTTCATATGTCCCACATGTCAATAGCATGAGAAGTTACCCACAGATTTAATTATTTATACATAATAGGTCTAACTTTATTTCCATATTTAATAGGCACTTAGTGTAGATACTCAAATTTGGTCATGAATATTTGATAATGTCAATTTTAGTTTAAACTTTTATTAATCTTTTCTAAATTGATTTTTTCTTATATTTGTATAGCTTAAAAATTGAAATGAGAGTATGGAGTGGATACACCTATATATGTGAAGTTAATACTATTTTTTTTTTTACTCTTCTTGGTGATGTTGCTTCTTCCAAGAATTTAAGAATTGGTGGCTCTCATGAAGCACTTGGAGAATATGGTTCCTTAGCTAAATGATTGACAAAAAATTGGGGTGATCAAACCCCAACTTAAATTTTCTCTATTCAAATGAAAATGGTACTTATTAAACACCAATTTAATTATTGTAATCTTTGTAACCCCAAGATTTAGAACCAGTTGGAATCCACAATGGGTTCTTGCACATAATGTTTAAGTGTTAAAATAACTCCATGTCATGCACTATGAAACTAAACTAAACCAACCACTTCATATGGAATGTAGATTCAATTGTAACATTATTGTATATTCTAGTCATTCTAGTTTTTAAAACCATGATCATAAGAGAATGGAGTACAAAAATGTTCCTATCATGTCCTCACATTTAAAAATGTTGCATAAAACTATATTATACCCCCATTATAATTGTAGAATACAAAGTTGTATGTAAACACTTATTGTAACTTCTGATTCTATAAATTCCCTATTTTAAATGGAAATATTGGTGCATATGCAATGAAATATTATACCATAATATGTGCCAATAACTCAATTTTTCCACATTTTGAAAAATTAAAATTGTGATTGTACCAATAACTAGATTTTTATATCTCAAAATGGCTTATCTAATCATGAAAAACCCACTCAATTTCCCCCTCTTGAAGTGAGGTAATTGTTTTCCTGATACGTCACTCATCTCAAAATAAAATTTAATGTGAAACATGCATAATAAAGATGTTATCATTAAAAATTATAGTATATGGAAAAAATGTGTTAGCGTAACTTAATTTTTAAATTTTACATAGAACTTATAAGGTAGGACGTGTATAATGTATCATTAAATATCATATAATTAGTATGTTAGTATGTTAGGAGTGCATCATATGGATTTTGAAACTTATCAAAATCATCAATCTCAACAAACACACACATAACAAACACATATTATAGAAAATAAACATCTATGGGCCATATTCAAAAAATAAGGACATGTTTAATTGCCCTAAAGAACAAAAATAAACATGAGAAATGATTCTAACAATGGACATGCTCAAATGTCACACATATATAGGGCCAAGGGAAAAAATAAGGACATTTTAAAATTTCACACACGCATAGGGCCAAGGTCCAAAGAAAGAACCTGTTCAAGAGTCAAAGTGTAATTATTGAGTCCCACTAGGTGGCTATAATATTTTTATAAAATAATTTAAAACTAAATCCTAAAAAAATACTTAATGATATTTTTTTTTTTTGGATAAATGTATAAGCATTGCATATATATATATATATATATATATATATATATATATATATATATATATATATATATATATATATATATATAATGTAAAACACATTTTTTTTAATTAATATCAATGACCCAAACTCAATATATTTGGAGGAAAGATAAGAAGTGTATGTGGCCTCTTTATGCTAGAAAGTCTGACACACTATAATTCTTTGACCCACACACATAAGGCCAAGTTTAAAAGTAAGGAGATGTTCAATTGTTGCACATAACATGAAATATATCATAGAGATGCATCAATCAATTATTTTCACATAAGGGCCAAGGGCCAACACAATTGTAAATAGTATATTGCAACTTATCTTATGTATTGTGTTGGCCCTTGGCTCTTATGTTAAAATAATTTATTGATGCATCTCTATGATATCTTACATGTTATGTGCAACAATTGAACATCTCCTTACTTTCAAACTTGGCCCTATGTGTGTGGGTTAAAGCATTATAGTGTGTCACACTTTCTAGCATAAAGAGGCCACATACACTTCTTATCTTTCCTCCAAATATATTGAGTTTGGGTCACTGATATTAATAAAAAAACTAATGTGTGTGTGTGTGTGTGTGTGTGTGTGTGTGTGTGTGTGTGTGTGTGTGTGTGTGTGTGTGTGTGTGTGTGTGTGTGTGTGTGTGTGTGTGTGTGTGTGTGTGTGTGTGTGTGTGTGTGTGTGTGTGTGTGTGTGTGTGTGTGTGTGTGTGTGTGTGTGTGTGTGCGTGTGTAAATTTAAAACACATTTGTTTTTTATTTATATCAATCACCCAAACTCAATATATTTGGAGGAAAGAGAATAAGTATATGTGGCCTCTGTATGCTAGAAAGTGTGACACACTATAATGCTTTGACCCACACACATAGGTCTAAGTTTCAAAGTAAGGAGATGTTAAATTGTTTCACATAACATGTAAGATATCATAGAGATGCATCAATCCACTATTTTCACATAAGGGCCAAGGGCCAACACAATACATAAGATAAGTTACAATATACTATGTACAATTAAACAACATAAATGAAACATATAATGATCAAAAATAGCCTAAGCTATGCATATGCCATGTGATCATATCCTAGAAAATAAAATTTTCATGTATACTAAGTAATATTTAAATGTTATAAACACATGTGTATATAACATTAACTATCAATATTATATGGGTTATATAATAATATCACCTACATACTATTATATTCAAAGATTCTAACTCCCTCTTGTGACTACCTTTACTTATGTTATTTACAACTATCCAATCCCCACCCTCCCCTAAATTTGGAAATATGGGAATGGAAATTTCTAATGAATTAATAGGTCAAGAGTTATTCAAATATACCTAGCCATTACTTCTTTGATAGAATCAAAAACTGGTTGATGGTACTTTGTAACCATTGAACCCTCACTTTCATCAAAAGAATCACTATGGGATAAATTAAAATCTTCCTCTAGTATTTTTTATTTCAATCCCTCCATAAGATTTTTAAAACTGGTTTGGGGGGATCTTATTTGTTTTATGTTTTAAATATTATCCTTAGGTCTTGAAAAGTGAATTGCTTAGGAGGGATGTAGTTTTTGTTTAATTATTGCCTTGTTATATGTTTACATATATATTATAGTATCTTTGAATCCTATGGTAGTTACTATTAGAAGAGGTGATTTATTATGATTTTATTATTTTAATATTTTCTACACTATATAAGGGTGGGACCCTTTTAAAACCCAAGCTTTACCTTTATAAAAACAAACACCTGATAATGTCACCAATGAATAAGATTCCCCCAACTTGGTAATGCCAATGTATAGAAGGAAGTTCATCTTGATCTATAAAGATGATTTTATCCTTTACAAAACACCTCATAGATACCTACAAAATATGTGTGATTTATAAATAATATGGTATCTACTAATAATAAGATTTAAAAAAAAACATATTGCAAATATGTAAACTAGAGTGCTAGTCATATTCGAGGCCTAATTTTATTTTATTTTTTGAAATATTTAAATGTTTTCACACTTATTTGAGAATATATGATTTTTTTTTTGTGTTTCTTCTATATGGAAAATCATACCAACAGATATTGAAATGAAATAAAGGTGTCAAAAATATAATAAAGGAGACAAATTTGGATAGTTTGTAATAAGTGTCAATAAAAGAGATGCACTACAAAAAAAATTGAATTGGCCAAATATAAGGAATTTCAATCCCATGGAATGTGAATTATACACATCGATATATAGGGAGGGAGCTCTTTCATCTTGCACTTCAATATCTATTTATAACTATTTTTTGACATTTATCGATGTGTTAACTATAAATTTGTATGAGACTATATGTATGAAAATAACTAATTGTACATTCTCATTTCATAAAATGTATAATTTATTAAATATGTCACATATATTAACAATAGATCTTGAAAAAGAGTGATTTTTGCATGAAAAACATGAAATTTCCTATTGAGACTAAATAAGTTATCTGGAAATTAATAGAATTAAGGATTTATTTTTAGGAAATGCATATCTTTGGTAGAAAGATATGAAATATATTATCAGCCAAATGGGATGGTAATGTTCAATGTTTATTTCCTATTCTATTTCATTCTATCCTAAAATTAAAATGATAGAATTTTGGAAAAATAAATTGTACAAAAGGCCATTGTTAGTGAGATTGAACATTGTTTTCAGATTATCCAAACCTGAAAGATAAAATAGAAGG
Source organism: Torreya grandis (assembly GCA_037957365.1). Taxonomy (NCBI): domain Eukaryota; kingdom Viridiplantae; phylum Streptophyta; class Pinopsida; order Cupressales; family Taxaceae; genus Torreya; species Torreya grandis. The sequence continues at coordinate 299,620 of JARHVA010006565.1, read as the reverse complement.
TCCAAGAGGCCAAAAACAAAATTAAATAAAAGAGCATAAAATAATGGATCAAATGATCACAAAGGAAAATAAATTCTAGAAAGTGCAACATATCAAAAACTATGTACAATCTGATGTTTAGTTATTAAATTTATTAATTGAATATTTTGTATTTTTAATAATGCACAAGTTATCTAATGATGCCATAAAGATATGATTCAATTAAATAAGTAATAATTGGTAGATATATTTAGTAATAAATCAATCAAAATGACTATCAATATGATCTTGAGTAGGAATCATCGATCTAAAAGATGCAAGAGTAGATGAAACCTCATTAGGTGTTGTATAATATTGTGTCAATTATTTTACCATTTAAGTTACATGCTATGTATTATTAATAACCAAATTAGGATATGTTACAAGTGTGTGTGTGTGTGTGTGTGTGTGTACGTGTGTGTGTGTGTGTGTGTGTGTGTGTGTGTGTGTGTGTGTGTGTGTGTGTGTGTGTGTGTGTGTGTGTGTGTGTGTGTGTGTGTGTGTGTGTGTGTGTGTGTGTGTCTGTGTGTGTGTGTGTGTGTGCACGTGCGTGCGTGCGTGCGTACGTGCGTGCGTGTGCGCATGTGTGTGTGTTTGTTGTGCAAAGGAGATAAATTTTTCCTAAAAACTTGATTTTTATTTGTTTTATTTTTAAACTTTTCCATATTATGATTAAAATCCTTTGTCTTAGATGCCCCAAATATGATTTATTTTTCATATATGTATCATTAAACTATAGTGGCTGATTTTGAGGAGTAGGTACCATGGTATGTATATGATACTCATACTTAATCCCAAAAATTTTTAAAAATTAATTGAAATAAATATATTTCAAACATTTATGAATTTTAGAAGGTACAACATTATTTTTTTCAAACATGGGTATCCTAAAATCTTATCAAAAATTAAATTTTGTGGTAAAAAAACAAAATAATTGGAAATTATAAGATGTCCTGCTTGAATAGGTAATACAATATTCCCAAAGTGGCTTACTACTTACCATTGTAAGAATTAACACCTTTAGTAGTTTCATGTATGTCACTTTTTATATAACCCAAAGAATGAAGCAAGGTAATTGTGCATGTATTTTATTCTTGATCCATTATCAACTAGCACAATATGAATAGATTGTTGATCAAAATGAGCTCTTATACACAAAGCATGTAAATCATAATCATCATCAACTATTTCACTATTATCAAAAATAAACATGGGGTGTAGTGTAACATTTAAATTAATTATACTAATAATACCATCCAAAGTATGATCATATGATGTAAGAGGTTGGTAGTAATTATAATTATGATGCACATTTTAAGTATCCTTGTTAGTATCATACTTAGGAAATGGATCACTAAAAATCTTGAGCTTATCATTATCATTTTATGGAGGATTTATTCCTCTATAAGAGTATCTACCTCTATGATACTATTGTCAATTACATCTTCAATGATATGCTTGGGTTTATAGCCCTTGTTTGTGTAATGACCATTCTAGTGATGATAATCACAATATGCATTTTTTGTCAAATAATTTACTTTTATGTTTACAAATGTAAACAATATATGGAGGAGGCAAAGTAATTACATGACATTCAAGAAAATTTTGTAGCATTTTTTAAGTTAGTAATGTAATTTATTTAACATCCATGAAAAATATATAAGTGAAAACAAGATGAGGAAATTAAAATACCAAAGACAAAACGAATTTTTTTCTTATCCTAATGCAATAAAAATTGAAACCGTATAAGGCTGGAACCCTAAGTAATACCTAGGGTTTTACAAGATTTGATCTATAAATGGGTTCATCAAATTTTTTATATAAAATTTAAATTAATAACATAATTAACCATAATTCTAATCAATGGAATATAATTATTTAAGGTGATGTAAATATAATTTTAAACAATAAAGTAAGGATAAATAACTAAATTGACAAATAAAAATAAAAACAAACAAGGATACAAATTTAAAAGGAGAGATGAAATTATATTTTTGAGTTTTAAGTCAAATGAACATCAAAACAAAATATAGGAATAGATAGAATAAATAAAACCCATAAAATTTACATAAGTTGAGCCTGAGTGCCCTCAAGGATAGGAACACCCAATAGGGGAAATGAGTGACTATTGATATTATCCTTGTTGGTTGATCTTTTATTTTTATAAAAAATATAAATTTTTAAATTGTCAAGTGTGATAGTGATAATTATGTCTTCTTGCACTAATTTCATCTTTGGAATTATGAAGAGAGATATTATGTGTCTTATAAATTTAAAAACACTAGCTCTATGCCACAATGAGATAAATGGATGTGATGGAGTAAAAAAGGATTAATGTTTGGAGTTATGCTAGACATAAAAACCCCATTGTATTGAGCATTACCTACATACCAATACTCTAAAGAGGAATCAAACCTACATATATTTATTTCACTTAATTTATTTTTGAAATTTTGCTTCTTTGACTTTATGAATACATCTAAAATTAGTTGAATACTTGATCATGTGGGATTATATCTACATAAAATTCGATTGATACTTGTTTGAGGAATTATTGAAGTGCTTGGATCTTGATTTGGGAAGACTATAAAACTTTTATCAATGTGCAATTGTGTCAATAATCCTTGTGAATTTAAATTTCTAGTTGTGTAATAAGTTATTTGAATGTGTATTTATAATAATATCATTGATAATACAACACACTAGGAATCCTAAAAATAAAGAGGATTCTATTAGTTATGGTTAATTTGAAATTATGATAATTGATGGGATATGAATAGAATCATTGAATAAGTGAAAGATTGATGGTCATTTTTTTCCCTATCAACATTCATGTCCCAAAAAATACAAGATAAAATAGATTCTCTCTTAGGCTTTGGATAGATAAAATAAATCAAATAGGTGTCAATTAAATGTAGAATTTAATTAAGGATAAAAATGGGTGAAATAGGCTTGATCAAGTATTTGTGACCAAATTTCGATTACTACACATTTCCCAAGTATAATTTACACAATCTAATCACACAAACAAGAAAAGAAACATTTTTAATACAATATTATATATGGGACATAATACAACATACTAAACTCCTACATAGTTTCAACTATTTTTATTTAAGCTTTCCAATATTAAGTTACAATAAAAATAATGGATAATTACTTGATTGTATTCGATTTAAAGGAGACGAGAGTTTTTATAATTTTTAGCCTGTCAATAAATAACAAGTGTTCCCCTCTAGGATTCAAATCCTCCTCTCCATAGAACTTTCCTAGAGAAATTAATTTATTGATTTATGCACTATTAGAAAGGCTCAAAAATATTTTAATATCAATGACATCTCAATTTTGGCCAATGGAAGGAAATATTTTTTTTTTATTAGTTTTTTGGAGACCTGGCCTAACTATAGTTCTAAAAAAAATATCTTATAAAATGGTTCCATAAATATTTACATGCCTAAGGATAAATAATAAAATAATGTTTTAATCAAGGAACTATATGGTATACATTTCAAGGTTAAATAAATTGAGAAAAATGTGTCACGAAGCATAATTCATTCAAGGTACACATAAATTTTGAGACATATAAGATAAAATAATGATCCTATGACAAATTTTGAATAGGTGTGATTTGTGTATTAATTTTCAACCTCTTGTCCCCCATTTTTACCTTTAAAAAGTAATACTTACACACTCATTGCACCTGTCAAAACTTTCATGATAGATAAAATATATTAAATAATGAAATTAATACATCCAAAATAAGTTCATAAATTCCTTAAACCCTACCATGGTTGCATGATTTAGGATGCACATATCGTAAATAAATCATAGGAAGAGAACCAACAATATCTCTATCTTTTTTTGAAAGTATAACACATTAGCTAGTTAGATTACCAATCTACTTAGTTAAAAGTTATCTACCCTATTTTAAAACTCTTGTCTTTCATTCTTAACTTTTTTCCCATTACAAAAATCCTATCTATCCTTACATTTTATATTTAATCCATTCACTACTTCTTCCACAATCTATAATCAACAAGTAAAAATGAGCACACTCATATAAATGTGACATATATCTCTACTATAGCCTTTGAAATTTTTTATAAACTACCCAAACCAAAGATATACCTTACCTCAATCAATTCTTGGGCCAATAAGCATGATTTAAATAAAATATTGTCCATGTAGCTATACTATGGGAACCAAGTCTTTTCAAACTTCAATAAAATCATCCCCATTATCCAATTTAGACCTGGGATCAGGATAATTATGACAATGTTGAAAAAACTATGTATAAATGCCACCATAGCCTATGTTGATATTGTCTAGGTACACATTATTTATTTCATGGTTGAAAATTAGATTACCCCTCCTAGGTTAGATAATAAGCATATCATTGACTAACCAAATCTTTACAATTAGGAACAAGAAGAAAACCCATTTTTGTATAATGTCATAACTCTTGGATGCTCTATGTTCCACTAAAAAAGATCCCAAATCAAAAGGAATGGTTACCCAATGGAACACAAATAATTTCACAATACTTTTCCAAGTTTCACATATTCAAGTATAGGGATCGAATTCAATTCATATGTGATTATGTTTATCCAACCCTTAATGAAGTTGTCACTGGTCATCCCACTCATTAAGAAGTATGATCAAGTTATGGGTGATATTTATTTATACCTAGATTGTATAGTTATTTGAATTAAAGGAACCTAATACACTCCTCTCAGGCTACCCATCCATGTCCTTGACAAGCTGCATAGTAAAGAGTGATGTATCATCTATTTCATGGTATAGATGGTCTCTATAAGACTAATAGAAAAGGGTTCCTCCATAACTTCCCCATCACTATTGGCAAGACCATTTTTAAACAATAAGACAACATTGAAGAAGCCTCCAAACATAAGACTTCTTTCAACTTGAAAATAGATGAGCTAAAATAATGGGAACCTTATGGGAGGGTCAAGGAGCATTTAAGGCTCAAAAATATTCTAAGTATGTCCCATGATCATCAACCTGGTGTTTAAGACCTTATTTATACTAAGGCATCTATCTACTCTGAGGTCACAAGAAGGTTTAAGGATCATAACCTTGGACCTAAGACCAGATTGGAAAGGAACTAGAAGGGAGATGATAGATGGAAACTAGGGCCTAGGTAGTACCATTTCTTAGGTAATGCACCCATGAGACCTCCATTACCTCAATCATAAGTAGAGAATAGATCTAAAACATATAAATAAAAAATACTAGAGGAAAAATACCTTATGAGATAGCTTCTTCATCAGTCCTTGAGTCATCAAAGGAAAAAGAGCAAGAATTACATCAAGAGGAGGTACACATGATAGAATTGGATCCTAATGAAAATATAGAGGATGCACTAAAAATGTTATCACTAGATTTTGAATCAAATGCTGAAGAAGCTCAAATTTAAGAGACCAAGGAATAAAAAGGTAAGGCATTATTAGAATTAGTTCATGTGGATACCACCAAGAGAAAAGCTAAGCTGGACATTGTTCTAGTAAAGACCAAGAAGCCCAAAGTGAATTTCACTCCTCCTTTGAGTGAATTCAATATATTTAGTGAATAAAACTTGATATATGGTTCATATATTCTAGAGTGGTTTTTTTATGGACCTAGATTACATAAAGTCCATACTGCACATCATCCTTGGGCTATGATGCAAGCCATCAACATCCTCACACATGAAGAGATCAAGACATGGATTGTGGATATACAAAAAGAAGATGAAAAAAGATTGTCTACCCTCAGAGAACCAAGTAGAGAAAACATGGAGATCCCTACACAATAGGTAACATAATCCTTAGTTGGTGTCAAGTTTGACTCAAAGATAGCTAGATTATATAGAGTAATAAAGAAAAAGATCATGGTTGGTGGAGAGGAGATCACTTTCTATAAAGTATAAGCATTGAAAAATTTGACTCCAATGATAGGACAAAAGCTCGGTGAGAATCCCATATATTAGGAGAACATTCTTGAATTATCCTCTCACAATCAACATAATTGAAAGATTCCCTCAAAGACATGCAATAACAAAAGGAGAATTTGGAAAAATAGGCTATCTTGTTAGTACCAGAGGCCATGATAAAGATGTTTGAAACATATTTGTTTGATATGTTCAACTCTTTGAAAGTAATGAAATCCAGATAGAATGTGGTGAGCCAACAAATCAATGTGGCTATGAATCTAGTTCACCAATGGTATAATTCAAGTGACAAAGTAAAGTATTTGATCAGTATCCTGATAGAGGATAAAATTCTTGGCTACAAAACAATTAGTTTGGCTCACCTAAATATGGCCATGGGAATTTTGGTAGACAAGATCAAGGGTCTAAGTAAATGGTCTAAGAACCTAGAGGACCTTCATGAAGATGGCAAACAGTTGAAAAGTAGGATGGATTAGATACTTGGAAGCATGATCACTAACCCAAACTCACTCAACCTCATGGGTTTAATCACTGATGAATAATTCAAGTTAAGAGTTTCTAAATTCACGCATGAAATGAGAAACTAGAGCCAAAGAAGGACTAGGGCTAACAAAAAAATATCCTAGACATGATCCTGAATGTTGAAGAAAGGATAAGGAATGCAAGGAGTGTTGAAGAAGTCATGGAAAAGGATGACAAATACTTCAAGACCTTATATATCAAGAGGATGGAATATTCATGGATCCTATTGTCAATTTGAAGTTAATATATGAGAAACATGCCAAGGCAATGAATATCTCACAATAATAACAATAGGGCACTTCAGCATCAAAGGGATCTCAAGGTCAAGCTAGTTGATTTAGGAATATTCATTTTGTAGATCAACTTGTATAATATTTTTAAAAGAGAATATTATATTTTAAAAACATATGTGACTTATAAATCACATTTCCTATGGGTTAGTCCATTAGGAACTGTCTAGAGTATTCTAGAAAGATGTATAAGGGATAGTTGTCCCTGACACTTGTACCATTGTAATTTGACATGATTAACTAGCATACCTCATGATGTCTCTATATAAAGAGGTATTGTCCATTATAAAAAGTAGGGAGTTTTTAGCATGAATACTTGTGCTAATTTTGGAGCAATTAATACAAATAAGGAATTCTAAAAAGTTTTTCTCATTTGTTTGTGTAAATTATTATCATGGCTTCTCTCTAAATTATATGGTTTGTAATTTAGATTTGAATTTTTATTATTTATTTTTGATGTTCACTTGCCATATACAGAGTGGTTAACTTTTGCTAATGCTAGGTTGACTAAATTATCTTAGGTTCATTTCATTTTTTATGATCTTCTTGTGGATGTGCTTATGTTATTTACTTGCAGGGGTAAATTTTCAAAGTGAATCAAAATTCTAATTCACATTCTTTCATTTCCTCATACGTTTGTTTGATGTGTAGTAGGATTTGATCTTATGTTATTTAATACTATACATTAGTTTTAAGTGCATATTTGGATGATATTTAAACTTTATCATAATATCTATGTTAAAGATCAACATGTTCATTCTCTGCCTTACCCTTCCTTTTGCCTATTTTTTAACCAATTCACCTTAGAATAGCTTCATTGTAAATATTAACTTTAGCTTAGATCTTAGATTTAGTTATTTTAGCATTATTCACTTTGCTTAGTCAAGATTATTTCATTTTTACAAGGTTCATTATCAAGCCATAGTTTCTCCTAACAACCAAAGTTTATAAATATTGTGAACTAGTTCACTTGCTATGTCATTATTTCACCACAAATAATAATATTATCACAACCTTCAACTCATGTATTGGATTCTCTAAATTCAAAAAATGAGTAGTGTTTCTCAAACAATTAGAACAACCCATGATACACTCACATTAATCGATAGGGGAACGTGTTTCATTTGCACTAGAAGGAGGGCCCTTAGTTAAATCTTTGTAAATTTGTGGTATCTTTGCTAATTTTAGTGAATTTGTTTAAATATTGGTGAATTCTTTTCATATTTGTGCTATTCTTTTCTCAATTGTGTACATATAACTAGTACACATGGTTTGGGACCAATATTTAGGCTCCTTTAGTTGAAGATAGTCATTCTTTGAGGATTCATGGTAAATATTTACAAAGCTAGCTCAGCTCTGGTAAATTTTCCTTGTTTGAAATTAGTGACAACAAATTTGTTCAAATATTGATTGATTCTTTGAAATGGTTTTTTTGGACTTAGACTTGTAAATATCATCAGTATTCTCAAGTTTAGCTATATATTTGAGTTTATTTAGTCAAAGATAGTTGTTCTTTGAAGATATTTACATAAATTTATGCAAATCTTGCCTAACTTAGGGATCTTAAATGTGAAAATCAACTTATAGGTAAGAATTGGATTTTTATTTGCAAGAATTGAGCTAAAGACCATTAATATTTATAAAGATAAGTTTTCTAAATCATATTTTGGATAAGACTCGAGTTTTAAAAGCTACCAAGAATCAGGACTAGGTCATGTTTTAAATCAAGATTGACTCTCCTTTCATTAAAATATCATATAAAATCAAGAGTGGACAAAAGTAAGCAATGGGTCTCTAAATCTTAGCCTACTTCTCCTATTTAAAGTGCTCATGTGTTAATTCTTTATCAAGGTATGGCTTGGTTAGGTGGATCTTCCATCAATATGCTTGGTTAGGTACATGATCTACCTAAGAACCTTGAGAAATATTTTTCATATTTCAATATTAATGGTATTATTATAGCTAACAAACATATTAAATATTTCAAAGCTACTATAAGGTTGTTAAATGTAGTTCATGAATATGTAACATGTATATTGTTTGCATTTACTTTCAAATATGTTTCATATGAATGGCTTCTCAACTTTCTAGATAACTATATCACTAGATGGAATTATTTTAACATGATATTTATTGATCAATTTGGTAAAATCATTAGTCCTTATATTCTATATCAATAATTCACCATTGTAAAGAGAGATTCTAGTAAGACCATTAGATCCTTTAACACAAGATTCCATAAAATGTTTAGTAGAACCATATCTCCTTATAGATATGATGAAGCCTTCACTTTATAAATATACAAGGATGTTTTGGAGTCCATGACTTATGTGTTTCTTATAAGATCTATTGGAATCACAAACACATTGGCCTTGGCCGATGTTGAAGCTGTAACAAACAATCACCAAATTCAGCCCCAAGGTTAACTTGCATATGCCATTCCTAATATTAATCTCAACTTTCCTACACTAAATATCCTTCTTAATTCCAATCATAATAGGTGTACCCTAAATAAAACACTAGTCTTAAACTGATTTCCCTTAATCCATGTTAATCCTAGATAAAATCTTGGATTCTTGAATAATGTCACAAATGGATTTCATCAATAAAAACGAAGAGATTTTATGCTAATGAATAGTAATAGTAATCAAGTTCATAACTTAGAGGCACCAAATAATGACAATGAATCCATACTTAAGATGGTTCAAAAGCTAAGTATTGGCTTCCTTCAATTTTAAAAACAAGTAAGCAATACTAGATAAAACTCTAATAGGAATTATTCATATCAAAGGTTCAATAGGCCTAACAACTAGTTTGAAAATGGTAAAAATGGAAATAATAATAACAATAATGAGTCATCTTCGAGTAAGACCAATCCTCAGATTAATATTTGTGATGTTACTCTAACTGAATATTATAGGGTTCAAAATACTTTAAAGCATGGTGAGGACTACATTGAATTCTATAATGCTTTTGAATTATTTTGAGATGAATTGAATACACCTAAAGGTGGAGATAATAGAGATAATTATATAGGTAAATCTATATCTTCCAAGACATCCAAGTCTACAAATACAACCCTGATGGTGGAGACATTTGACTTCCCATTCTAGAAATAAAATGAGCCTAAAGATACACTTGAAGAGGTGTATGATTTTTAGCAATATTTGAAGAAGACCTATCTTATAAGAAATAGGGAATAGAAGAAACCCTTGACCACTTCAACTCCACCAAATAATTTTAACACTCCTCCTGATCCTATAGCTGACAATAATCCTAGGCCTCCAAATGGAGGTACTTCTAAGTCTAATGTGGACTCATCTAGTACTTATACAAAAGGTGGGTACAACATAGTTGAGGAAATGAAAAATATCAAAGATAACATCACCTTACATGAACTAACTCAAATAACTGAGTAGAGAGACTTGTTACTTGAATCTATATCTAAGAAGCCTAGTATGTCACCCAAGGCTACAAATGCTAATGTTTATATGTACAAGAAAAAAGTAGATGTTCCACCTTTCTTGCTTATAGTCAAGATATTTGGTAAGAATTTACATAATTGTTTTCTAGATTCAAATTCTTCTACTAACATCATGCATAAAGGTATTTCTAAGCAACTTGGTTTAAATCCAATAAAATCTGATAGGGTTGTTACTCAATTAGATCAATCTAGGGTAAAATTAGTTTGAGAATTGTTGAATGTTCATGTGCAACTTGTAGTTGAGCCAAGGATACAACAATTTATAGACATTCAAGTGGTGTATATCCCTGATACTTATGGAATGCTACTCTATAGGGATTGAACCAGGTTATTAAACAGTTACATGTCTACTTATTATTCACACATGTGGATTTCATAGAAGGGAGTTCCAAATCATATTCAAATAGAAAGAGAGTGCAAGATGAAACATATGATCACTGATTACAATGTTTTAAATGAAAGGGTCAACATGGCCAATTCTTAGTTATGAGTTTATACTCTTGACACATCTAAGGTATGTGAGTTTAAAGATACTCATGTTATGCCTGGGATATGGAAATTATATTTTGATGTTGCAATGTGTAAGTTTGGTTCTGGTGTAGGAATTATCTTGATTAATCCTATTGGAAAAGAATTTAGCACTTCTTACATACTCTAGTTTTCATGCACTAACAACTTGGTAGAGTATGAGGCTCTAATATTAGGCTTACAATTTGCCATCAAGCATAAGTTCAAAGAACTATTGGCTAATGGTGACTTAGAACTAATTGTTAATAAAGTTAGAAGTAGGTACCAGTGTAAATTATCTTACCTTAATAAATATAATTTTAGATTTTGAGACCTAATAGAGTATTTTGATGCTTTTAACATTGTCTCAATTTCTAGGGAAGAAAACAATCTTGCTGATGAGCTAGCCTCAACTGTAGCTAATCTTATGCCCAAAAAGACTCTAAACTAGGAAACCTCAGTGTTGAATTGGTTCTTTGTCCCTTAGTCCCTCAGTCCCTAATAACATCAAACATTTATAGGTATTCAGTGATAACCAATATATTTTAGAATTCATGAATAGTTTAAGAGTATTTGAGGCTCACATCATTGATGAAGCCAATGAAAATGCTCTTGATAATGAAAAAATTAATAACAAAATTTTGAAAATAAGTGAAAACAAAATTCCTAAAGTCATGATTACCTTATAAATATTATTCGATATAGATAAACTAGCTAAGAATGTCAAGGTTCCCATAGTGAATAAGAAAAATTATAAACTAGATGACCTAGGAATACAAGGTCAACCTTGGCTAGTGAATATTGGTACAACCACCACTAATGAAGAGTTGAGAAAATATAAAGAGCTATTGACTAAGTATAAATATTGTTGAGTATGGTCATATGAGGACTTAAATATATTTTATCCTAGACTCATAAATCATACCAAACCACTAAAAGAAGCCTACAAGCCTTTTAGGTAGAAATAAAGACCAACCAATCCTATCCTAGAGCATTTGATATACAAAGAGATTAATAAGGTACTAGATGCAAATATAGTGGTTCCCATCAAAAAATCTACTTGGGTAGGTAAATTAGTTCCAATTAGGAATAAAAATGGGGAAATCAGATTGTTTGTAGACTTTATAAATCTGAATAGAGTATCTGAAAAGGATAACTATCATTTGTCTTCTCTTGATCAAGTTTTTCAAATTATTAGTGGTTCTTCAATGTTGTCTTTTCTTGATGTTTTTTAGGCTATAACCAAGTGTTTTTGAACAAGGAAGATAGATTAAAGATTATAATCACTAGTAAGTGGGGCACTTTTGCCTACAAAAGAATTCCCTTTGGACTAATAAATGCAAGTGTAACCTTCCATAGATCCATGGACCATACTTTCCAAGGGTTGATATGTATGTGCATTATCATTTACATGGATGAATTGACTATTTTTTTTAAAAATAGTGAGGACCACATCATACACTTGCAATAGGTATTTGAAAGGTGTAGAAGGTATGAAATTTCTCTCAAGCCCATGAAAAGTATTTTTTTTGTCACTGAGGGAAAATTTTTAAGACATGTTATAACCAAAGAGGGGATTTCTATATATTCTAATAGAGTAGATTCCATATATAAAATATAACCGCCTAATAGCAAAAAATAATTGAAATCCTTCTTTAGAAAAATCAACTTTGTAAGAAAGTTTTTTTTTGGTTTTGCATAAATTGTGAGACCATTGAATGATATGTTGAAGAAAGATTCCAAGATCACATGGAATGAAGAATCCATAAAGGCCTTAAAAGATATAAAATAAGCAATAATGTAGGCACCAATATTGATAATCCCTAATTTTTTAAAAGATTTCTATCTTTATTCCTTTACTTTTAACCATATAGTTGTAATTATCCTAAATCAAAAGATAGATGGATGTGATCATCTTATTGCTTTCATGGGCACCAATTTTAAAAATTCTGAGTTAAGCTATTCTCTACTTAATAAGCAGACAAGTGATTTAGTCAAGGTAGTAAAGAAATTTAGCCATTATATTCTTATAAATAAGGTATATGCAATATTACTAGACCCTACCACTAAAATCATGCTTAGCCAATGTGAACTTGGGGAAAGAAGAGGTAAATGTATGTCCATGCTTCAAAAATATGATCTATAAATTAAGATAGCTAAATTGGTAAGGTACCAAGGTTTAAATCAGTTAATTGATAATACTAATCCCAAGTTAAGTGTCATATATGTAAAGTAACAAAAAATTTAACCCAATGATTGGTATGATTCAATTATTCACTTACTAATCAATGGAACTTATCCTGCAGGGTTGACTAGGGAGCAAAGGAGAGCTTTAAGGCTCAAGGTATAACATTTCCTAATTAAATATAGAGTAATTTTTAGGAATAATTATGAAGGAATATACCTGAGGTGTGTTTCTAAATAGAAATCTAATGAGATCCTGAGTACTTTCCATAAGAAGCTTGTAAGTGGATACCCATCAGGAAGGACAACAACACATAATATCCTTAAGGCTAGTTATTATTGGCATACTATCTTCAAATTTTCTCAAAATCATATGAGAGAATGTCATCAGTGCCAAATATTCAACACTAAAGAACACAAGGCAACCATGCCATTAAAGCTGGTGATGATCGATAAACCCTTTGCTTAATGGGGATTAGATTTTGTGTGGGTCATCAACCTCAATTATTTATATGGATATAAGTATGTGTTCACTACTACTAACTATTTAACTAGATGGATAGTAGTGAAAACCAAGCAATGTAGGACAAAATATGTGATTAAGGTCTTGGAAGAGAATATATGTACTAGATTTGGAATACCTATGTCTCTAGTTTGTGATAATAGACCTAATTTTATATCTATTGAGATGACTAAGTGGTCATATGAAAACCAAAAAAATCTCAAGTTTTCATCAAACCAATACCCTCAATGCAATAGGGTTTCTATGTCAACCAACAAAAAAATTATGAAAGCTATTGGAAAGTCATTGCCAACAAACCAAGAACCCGACACAAGTTTCTCAAGTATGGCCTTTGGGATAATAGAAAAAGATTCAAGTAAAATCTAAATGCATCACCATTTATTCTTATACATGATCAAGAACCTATAATCCCCATCACTCTCAAGCTGCCAACATATAAGTTTATGCAAGAGTACATTAAATGGTAAGATCAAGAGTTTGCAAGTTCTAGGTTGCTTGACATTATAAAAATGAAAGATGCAAGAGAGGAAGATTTTTTTAATTTAGTAGGCATCAAACCATAGTGAAGATATGGTTTGATAAATATTCTAAAATTAAGGTGTTCAGATAAGGAGACTTGGTTCTTATTTGGGACAAAACATCTAAACCTAGATGAAAACATGGAAAATTAACACCTTTGTGGATTGGCCCCTACCAAATTGTTGAGATACTAGGAGACAACACCTTAAAAATAAAGGAATTACAAGGAGAAGAGTTCACATTGCCAACAATTGGGTGATATCTCAAGCACTACTTCTCTAATGCCCCACCTCAAGTCTAAATGGAGTAATTTATAAGACTAGTTGGGATTAGTATAGGTAGTTTTAAATTAGTTTATTTTTTGCTCCTTATTTATACACTGTTCAAGTAAGTATTTATTTTCTTGATGTTTTTTTTTCTTTCTATCTATTTTGTTTGCTTGTTGTGTGTTTCCTTTCCTTTTGTTTGTTTCTTGCTTTCAATAAGTCTTCTTCAAGATAGTCATCAAGATCCAAGGCATGCCATTGCTCAAAAGGAACTCCACAAATTAGGAATGCAGGTAAGACTTCTCCAAATGGTTGATCTTGAAATGTGAGCTTGATTTTATAGTTTTGAAAAATTGGTAAGGGATAGTATCTAGATTGGTTGTTCCTAAAAATCTTAAACCTCATTCTTGATCTAAGTCTGATTCTGATAAGTATTTCTTATGTAGGATAAAAGTTTGAACTATTGAGACAAAGTTAGGTTTGTACTTAAAAAATATTAATTGCCTAGGACAAATTTTACAACCAAGGAGGATTGTCTAAAGATCAAACATTTGACCAAATCCTAAAACTTGGATAACCTGGTTCCCAACCTTTGTTAGAAAGCAAAATATATCTAAACAATACAAAAATAAGAGAATCATTATAAAATTTAAAAGCTTTTTAAACAAAAGTGGTTATGGTAATCTCCACCAGGGTTATGGATGCCTGGTTGGAAGTGGTGCAAGGCCTTAAGTGGAGCTAAAGGTATCTTTATTGGGGCTATGGATTCCTGGCTAATAGTAGAGTAATGCCCAATCCTTCCTTGAGCTAAAACATGATTCTTAATGAACATCTAAATATGTTATAAGTCTATGTTAATGGTTAAGGTCATGAATCTAGAAGTTATTCTCTATATCCCATGGTAATCAATAAGTGAAATAAAATCACACCACATGGTTATGTGTTGATGTTAGACCCTAGTTCTACATGTGTGAGACTTGTTTTAATTATGGCCTAGCCTTAACAATGGTACCTGATCATGTGGGATAAGTAACCTAGTTATTAGTCTAAACTAGAGTCTCTAAATTCTAACATATTACTATGTTTCCCTAAGAAGTCACCATTTGTTGAGGTCAACATACCCCTATTTCAAAAAATGAGGACCCTTGTTTCAAAAATTTTGAAAAATTTGTGCTTTGAATTGAAAATTCCACTTGATTAGAGTTATTTATTTTTAATATCATCCACACTTGGTTCTCATCTAACTTAGCTGACATGTCTCCATTTGATCCTTGTCTTATTTTTCCTAATGTTGCTAACAGTTGCTTTTGTGTTTCTAGGTTGTAGGTTTAATGGAGTCTCAAAATTATGGATAATGTCTAGTGATTTGAGCTTTAATGATAAATTTACCCTTTAATTAGTCATTGGTTTTTAATTATTTAATTAAATTCATGTTTGAACATCTAAAAACCCTTATCCTAAATCTATTTAATTTGATTTCAAATTCACGTAGGATCTTTTTATTTGAAATTATCTGGGAACACTTTATATTTGTTTAAAAGTTAGCTTATAATTTATCCCAAGGTCTTAATCATGTTTTTTAACATGAATAAAACCTTAGTCTAAGCCTTCATGCTAATTTTTTTATGTCTCAAGACCCCTTAGTTCATTATATTATTCATATGAACTAATTAGATGCAAGGTCCTTTTTATCATATTTTATACTTAGTCTAAAATATTACCCTAAGGATCTCAACCACGTTTATTAATGTGACCAAAACCTTAGGTTAAATAATTTATCCTAAGTCCTATACATTTCACAAACCTTACTCATTTTGTTTCAACCCTAGGAAAAGAAGGGACCAACAAAAGGATTATAAGTGGTAAGATCTCTGAAATAAAACAAAAGATCTATGGTTTGTGATACTTTTCAAAGTTAATAAGTCAAGCACATAGATAGATGATGCACATTTGAGTGCATAAAGATAATCCTATGGAAAGTGAATCATCAATAATTCAAAGATCGTGTAAGTAAACAAAGTAACTAATCACATCTGATTCTACTGATCAAGATCCAATGATATGCATTGATCTACTCCAAGTAGATATAATAGCATGTAGAAAGGTCACAATGTCAATAATCCCTATGAATAAGCATGGAGATGGCAAGTTTCATACCCAAAATAGATAGTTAAAGCTAGAGAAATATCCCCAACATTGATGGAACATGGCCAAACATACACATTCTAATCAATGGTGAGTATCAAGTCAAATCTTCAATGAATCCTAGAGAAGAGTGAAAGGGTAACAAGTCTTACCATCATGGAGGCTGAATCAAAAAATTAACGGTGTATGGAGTAAAGGACATAAACCAAAGGATATAAATTGATGCATGAGTTATCCATGCAGCCAAGATCCAATGGTGTAAAATGAAAGCTGAAAAGTCAAAAACCCTATGAATGAATGTGGTAGTGACACATGTTATGACCATGATGAATGGAATAAAGATATACCAATAGAATTTGATATCTTAGATCCATATTGATGGTGTGAGGTAAGGTAGACTTTTCAACAAGCAAAAACCCAATGAGATGTTGACATGTGTCTTAAGGGACAAACAACCACTTTTTAGATATTAATGACTTGTATGACATGATAAGGCCACCTAAGCACCAAGTTAAATTTAGAGATCTCATGGACCCAAAAAAGCAAAGGTATAAATACAAGATATAAATGCAAATTTAAGTCATGAAGCTCTCAATTTAAACTCTATTGCCACTATTAAAAAATTGTGAAAACTTGCTTAAACTAAAAAACTTATCACGTATGAAAGCCCTAATTACACTCTATGACCATTATAATCAAGTCAAGAAGAATCAAATTATTATTTATGCAAGGATAATCTAGTCCAAGGTTGATTTATAGACCATTAGAAATTCAATCAAAATTTTATCTATGACATCATGTAATGGTGTCTCAAAGTTGGATGTGGAACCTTAGTTGACCTCAAATGCAGAAAAAAGGGTTTTCAAAGACACCGAGTTTGACCCTTCTCTGAATACATGAGTTAACAATTGGTCAAAGCTATTCTAGACCATTGAGAACTAGTAGACCATCACTAGAGAGGAGGAGAATAACATGTCTATCAAGAGGTTGTAATACAACATAGTTACAATTCAAAAGACTAGTCTACACTATTCGAAATTTAAACCTGAGGTGCTCCATTGTATCGATATTCTTGCTCCAATGTTTAAGGATTGAAAAATAAAAAAGGGTTGGATAATTAATGAATACACTCATAAAAATGTGACATATATCTCTATTATAGCCTTTATAAATTATTATAAATAAACCAAATAATAGATAGACCTTGCCTCAGTCAGTTCTTATACCAAGGAGCATGATTTAAAGAACATCCTAGACATCTGTCTCTACTCTAGAAACCAAGTCTTTTCAAACTTCAAAAAAAAATCCCCATTATCCAATATAGACATGGGATCATGATGTTTATGATAATGTTAAATAAATTATGTGAAAATGCCACCATAGCCTATGTTGATCCTGCTTAGGTACCAATTTTCTATTTCATGGTTGAAGAGTAGATCACCCCTCCTTTAGGTGAGATAATAAGCATATCATTGAGTAAGAAAATATTTGTAATCAAGAACAAGAAGAAAACCCATTTTTACATGATGTCATACCTCTTGGATGCTCTATGTGCCACTACCAAAATCTTAAATCAAAGGGAATGGTCAGCTAGTAGAACACAAATAATTTCACAATATTATCCCATGTTGCACATATTCAAGTATAAGGATCACATTCAATTCATATGTGATTGTGTTTATCCATCACTTAATTAAGCCATCACTGGTCATCTCATGGAGAGAGTCAACCCACTCATCAGGAAGTATGTTCAATCTATGGGTGATATTTGATTATACCTAGACTATAAAGTTATTAGAATTGAAGGAACCTAGTGCACTCCTTTTAGGTTACCCATCCATATCCCTAATAATCTAGTAGAGCAAGAGGTGACGTATCAGCTATTTCATGGTATAGATAGTCTTTATAGGACCAAGAGAAAAAGTATCCTCCATAACTTCCCCATCACTATTGGCAAGACCATTTTAAAACAATGGGATAACATTGAGGCAACCTCCAAACATAGGACTTCTTTCAACTTAAAAAAAGATGAGCTAAAATAATGGGATCCTTATGGCAGGGTTAAGGAGAATTTACGGCTCAAAAATATTCTAAGTGTGTCTTATGATCATCAACCTAGTGCTTATGACCCTATTTATACCAAGGCATATAGCTATTATAAGGTCACAAGAAGGTTGAAGGAGCATAACCTTGGACCTGAGCCCAAATTGGAAAGGAACCGAAAAGAAGATGATACATGACAAATAGGGCCTAGGTAGTACCATTTTTTAATTAATGCACCCACTAGACCTCCATCAACTCAACCATAAGAAGAGCATAAATCTAAGACATAGATAGAGAAAAAAACCATAGGAAAGAAGACTAGATGAGATAGTTTCTTTTTCATCAATGCCTGAGTCATCAAAGGTAAAAGAATAAGAATTAACTTAGGAGGAGGTACACATGATAGCATTGGACCCTAATAAAACTATAGAGGATGCACTCAAAATTTTATCACTAGCTTATGAATCATATGATGAATAATCTCAAATTAAAGAGACCAAGGAAGAAAAATGGAAGGCAATATTAGACATAGTTCTTGTGGATACCCCCAAGAGAAAAGTAGAGTTAGCCATTATTCCAGTCAAGATCAAAAATCCCAAAGTGACTTTCACTTCTCATTTGAGTTAATTCAATCTCTTTAGTGAAGAACACTTGATATATGATCTATCTATTCTAGAATGGTTTATTTATGGACCCAAATTATAAAGTGCATACTTCACATCATCTTTGGGCTTGATGCAAGCCATCAACATCCCAATACATGAAGAGATCAATCCATGGATTATGTCTTTATAAAAGGAAGATTAAAGAATATTGGTTTCCC
The DNA here is from genome assembly GCA_037957365.1 of Torreya grandis. NCBI lineage: Eukaryota > Viridiplantae > Streptophyta > Pinopsida > Cupressales > Taxaceae > Torreya > Torreya grandis. The sequence goes on along the minus strand of JARHVA010006565.1, from coordinate 280,346 downwards.
TAGGAAAACCAAGTGGAGCACAAATGGAAATCCCTGCACCATAGGTAACACAATCCCTAGTTGGTGTCAAGTTTGACCCAAATATAGCTAGATTAGAAAGAGTAATAGAGAAGAAGGTCATGTTTGGTGGATAAGAGATCATTTTCCATAAAGTATAATTATTCACAAATTTGACTCTAGTGGAAAGACAAAGCTTGATGAGAATCCCATATTTGAGGAGAATGTGCTTGAATTGGCCCAAGAACAATCAACACAATTACAATCTACCCTCAAAGGCATGCAACAACATAAGGATAATTTGGTAAAGCAGACTATCTTTTCAATATCAAAGGCCATGATAAACAAGTTTGAATCATCTTTGTTTGATATGTTTGACTCTTTGAAAGCAATGTAATCTAGACAGAATGCGTTGAGCCAATAGAGCAATATGGCTATGAATCTAGTCCACCAATGGCAGAACTCAATAAACAAAGTAAAAGATTTGAGTATCTTGATAGAGGATCAAATTCCTAGCTTTGAAATAATTATCTTGGCTCACCTAAATATGGCCATGGAAATTTTTGTTGACAAGATCAAGGGTCTGAGTAAATGTTCCAAGAATTTGGAGGACCTTCATGAAGATGTAAAGAATTTGATAAGCAGGATAAAATAGATAATTGGGAGCATGATCATTGACCCAAATTCACTCATCCCCATGGGTCTAATCACTAATGAAGAATTCAAGTTTAGATTTTCTCAAGTCATGCATGAAATGAGAAACTAGAGCCAAGGAAGGACTAGGGCTAACAACAGCAAGATCCTAGAGATGATCCTAAATGTTGAAGAAAGGAGAGGGAATGCAAGGAGTGTTAAATAAGTCATGGAAAAGGATGAAAAATACTTTAGATACCTATTAGATCAAGAGTATGGACTCTTCATGGAGATTTTTTTCAATTTGAAGTTAATATATGAGCAACTTGCCAAGGATATGAAGATCTTGCAATAATAGCAACATGACACTTTAGCATCAAAAGGATCTTAAGGCCAAACTAGTTGATTTAGGAATATTCCTTTTGTAGCTCAACTTGTATAATATTTTCAAAAGAGACTATTGTATTGTAAATGCATATGCAAATTATAAAGCATGTTGCTTATGGGTTAGTCCATTAGGAAGTGTCTAGAGTATTTTAGAAAGATGTATAAGGGACAACTATCCCTAACACTTGTACTATTGTAATTTGATATGACTGATAGACATACCTCATGAGTTGCCTATATAAAGAGGTATTGTCTATTATAAAAAGGAGGGAGTTTTGAGAAAGAATACTTGTGCTAATTTTATAGAAATTAATGCAAACAGGGAATGCCAAAAAGTTTGTCTCATTTGTTTTTTTAAACTGTTATCATGGCTTATCTCTGAATTATCTAGTTTTCAATTCATATTTGAATGGTTTTTATTGATTCCTGATGTTGACTTACCATATGCAGAGTGATTAACCATTAAGGGAAATTTCAATATAAAATGAGCCTCTTAATAAATCTTTAAAAAAATAACTTCTTTTAAATTTCAAAAGTTATTTATATACAAGTAAAAATAAATTACTTAACCACATGAGTTAAGTGGGGCAATATATTTATATAATAACTCATAATAAGACTTGTCTACTATAATTTCTATAATTTTTTTAGATACTTTTTAAGATTTTTTATTTCTAAAAAATCAAAATCAATCTTAGATTTCTAAATTTTAAATAATATATATTTTGTAAAATAGTATTTAAGATTTTTTATCTCTCAAAAATCAAAACCAATCTTAGATTTCTAAATCTTACAAAATTCAATTCTGGTGTGAAAACAATAATAACTTTATAATTCTTTTAATTCAGATCTCAATATCCAAAAACTAAAATAAATATATGAATCATTTGTTTTTTTAATGCATATAACAAATATAAATTCAACACAAATTAATTTAAAGTAATAACTTTTTACAAATCATGAACACAAATAAATTGTTTAACATACAAATTTAAAATAAATTAAATTTAACACATAAAAAATAAATAAATAAATTTAAAATGAATTGTTTAACACAAAAAACAATAATTATTTAACATACCAATTGTTTATAATAAAATAAATTTCATTAATATTAAATTTTATAATATTAACTTATTTATTCATTAATTTATTTATTTTTCAATCTATACATTATATATATGAGAGAATCATTTGATTTTTTTGGGTTATTTATTTATTTATATTTCATGAAAAAAAAATTAAATTTATGTTTGCTTCAAATTTCTACATGCTTTAAAGTTTTAATATGTAAATATAATTTTTTTATAAATTATATATTCTTTAAATTATGATTCTCTTAATATTATCAATTTATTTAAATGTGTGTTACCCCTAATATTATGCATTTATTACTTTAATAAATAACATTTATAAATTTGAATTAATATTAACGTATCATATTTATATTAAGTTATTGAAATTGTCTATTATTTTTAATTAATATTTACAATCATAATTATAAATATAAATATGTTTCATTAATACGATAGATAAAATAAATATTAATATTATAAAAATGATACGCTTATTAATAAAAATATGATTAAATATTTGGTACTAATTTATTAATTTTAATACAATTACTAATTTATTTCTTTTTATATAATTTAATGTATATATACAATTATATCATAAAATTTATTTTACTACAAATATTTATAAAATTAATAATTGGATTTTAAAGATGATTTTGTGTAACTATTTTTTTTATAAATAATTTTGTGGGGTTTTTTATTGTTAAAAAAACACAATACATTTTATATTCATCTAATGTTCTTTTTATAATAATTTTGGTGGTGTTTTTTCTTTGTAAAAAAAAGAAATATACCTTCTATTTTAATTGAATGTGAAAAAAATAAACTAAAAAAATATTTACACTTTCCATTAAAATGGAAAATATGGAATAAAATAACTTGGGTTATCTTAACCAAATGGAATTAGTTTATAGGTTTTAATAATTTTTATATAATAAATAAAAATTATTATACTTTTATTTTAGGTGATGTAACCGTTGGGGATGATGTCATTTGCTAAATGATTTGCATTGTTATCTTATGTCATTTTTCATATTTTAGGAATTTATTTAAAAGGATTATTTTTATTTAGAATTTTCTTTAATGTTGTGTTAATGCTAGGTTGACTGAAAGATCTTAGGTTCATTTCATTTTGTATGCTCTTCTTATGTATGTGTTTATGTTATTTATTTATAGGGGTAAATCTTTTGAGTGAATCAAAGTTTTAATTCACATTCTTTCATTTCCTCAAATGTTTTTCTGATGTGTAGTAGGATTTGAGCTTATGTTATTTCATACTATACAATGGTTTTAAGTGCATACATGGATGATATTTGAACTTTGTCATAATATACGTGTTAAAGATCAACATGTTCCTTCTCTACCTTACCCTTCTTTTTTGCTTATTTTTGACTGATACACCTTAGAATAGCTTCATTTTAAATATTCACTTCAACTTAGATCTTAGATTTAGTTCTTCGATCATTATTGACTTCACTTAGTCAATATTAATTCATTTTCACAAGGTTAACCATCAGGTCACGGTTGTTCCCAACAACCAAACTTTACAAATGTTGTGAAATAGTTCACTTATTTTTCCATTATTCCAACATAGATAAAAATATTATTGCAACCTGTAACTCAAGTATTATATTCTCTAAATTTAGAAATGAGTAGTGTTTCTTAAACACTTAGAACCACCTATGATACATTCACAAGAATCAACACTATAAAGAGTAGCCATTCACTCCAATAATTGATGGATCATGAAATATCATCATTAGTTGACTTTTGAAAACAATCCCTAGAAAAATTTAAAATTATTTATCAAAGTACGTTTTGGATGTGTGTTAGACCCAATCACCTCACTTGTTAATGCAAGTGATAAATGTTCAAGGCACTCATGTATGCATAAATGGAACCAAAGGAGGTGAATTTAGGTAATTAGTTAGAGGTAAATACATATAAAAGGTGCTATGGGGAAGCATGTTACAGTATTATATTTTTTATGGGGTTTGGGACATATCACTGTATGCATACATGGATAGGACTTTAGAACCATATGTGGCACTCTTACTTCTACATAGGACTATTTATAGGTCCTTAACCCTAGGTAAAGAACACACTCTACTCAATGGATTTTAGTCTCACTCAATGATGGTTAAGTTTAAAGATTAGTTTGAATAGGAATGATAACGCTATTAACCTAAATTATCATTTAGGTTAACATAATTTTTTGTTAAAAGTATAGGTTACTAACCTTACATTTAATCATAATTCAGACAATTAAATAAAATTAGTAACCAAGAATAAATTCAACACATGCAGATTTCCAATCATTCATGCAGTAAAAAATGTTATTACATAAAGAGAAAACACATTTAAAACTCAAGGTTTTATAGTGCTACTAATTGAGGTCATAAATGCCTCATGGACTTTGATGTCACTATAATACTTATCTAAATAATTCATACATGGATTCCATTACAAAGGATACAATGAATGATATAGTTATGATCAACATCATTATCCTTTAAGTAGTCAAGAATGAATTCATATAACCATTAAATTGGCATAATCGATGCTATATTATGAAACAAGAGAGACTAAGATATTATTTATCTTATATATCTAATCAATTGAACCTTTATTAACTTATTATTTCAAAAAAAGACAAATTTATGTATTCATTCAATAAATAAAACATTTTTAGATCACTAATTAAGAAAGAAATTAATTCTTTCCATACAATATTCCATTATTTTCTAACTAAAATGTATACTTCATGAATCATCACATTCAGAACTAACTCATAATGCAAATAGACAAGAAGGGTGTGTTTGGAAGTAGCTACTGAGAGGGGGGTGAATCGATAGACAATAATGCACATTCAATTCCAAAACTCATTCATCATTCATTAATCTGATCTAGCATCATGAACATGAAAACTTAAACATCCAAAGCATGAATCAAGAGCATACATCATATGACCACATCATTTATGTGAGAAACCCTCTAGGGGAGAAAACCCACTCTCAATCCTAAAAACCAATGGACGACAGACCTATAAGGATAATACAAACATGAGACTTTAGACTAGCACCAACTGGTCAAGAAGCATCCACCCCTCAACTTAGTCCAACTCCAACTAAACCTTTATCTAGCTCCAACTAACAAGTAGGATACAAACCCTAAGTTATTAAGCACCCACTCAACCACCTATCCTCTAATGTCCACCACTACTCTAATATCTTATACACCTAATGATGACCTTATGAATCTCATACACTTGCAATCTACTTCTCTTCTCTAAGTAGTCACACCTACCTCACTCACTCAACCAAGTCACCCTTTAGACTGTTAGGTCTAATGACTTAGCTCACAAATATGATCAGTCAAACATGACTAATCCTCTACACCCTATGATGGTCCTCAATGAATCATTTCTTCTCCTTGATTGATTTCTTCCTTAAATTTTTTTCCACATTCTCTCCTTTCACTCCAAATAGGCTAATTTGACATTGTGTGTATGTGTATATATATATATATATATATATATATATATATATATATATATATATATATATATATATATATATATATATATATATATATATATATATATATATATATATATATATATATCACTTTATCCATCTAACCCATCTTTGAGAACCAAGATGCTTCACTTACATGGATCACACTAAAAATATGTTCTTAAAAACATTAAATATGAGAAAAAAAATTCCATAGGTCATCCATACTTTAAATATACATATAATTCACCATTAGGTCTAAATAGACCTATTAGGCCTAATAGGCCCAAAATCACTTACTCACACATTGAGCAAGATGAACAATTTGGGCTTAAAAAAATGGATCAAACACATACAAATGGATCTCATAAAATAATTTCACACTTACCTAAGTTTCCAATCCATTTTTAAATCTAAATCATACCTTGAACCAAGCCATTCTCTCTTTCACTCCAAGTCCTGCAAATACTCAAAAAATACTGCCAAGAAGAATTGAGGCATGATCTTGATTTACTCAAAAAAACACCTAAAAAACACATTTATAGGTCAATACCTACCTTGAAAACACCTATAAATCCATTATTCACCATCACATAGGTCATAACCATCCAAACTAACTCTCACAATCTAAGTACTCAAACTAGTCAAGCATCTCAAAAACACAGTCAAAAAACTTTGATTGTTCCAATGAAACTAAAGACAAAATATGAAGACCAAATCCATGTAAGAAATATATTAAACTCATAAAATAACTCTAATAGCTACCTCAAATTAAAATCAGCTCTAAATAGATCAATCTTCCTTCTTCAAGTAGGTCACTTCAGTCTGCCTACAAGCTCTAAAAAATAGTCATGTAGATGTTCTTATCTAGCACATGAAAGAAATTTTATACCTTATAATACATATGCATATATTTTATGTGATTTATATATCACTCTCAAGTATATATTTCTCATGTCTAAGTAGCATTCAATGGTCTTACAAACCAATTCCTCAGTTCATTATATCATAGTCTTTACTGCTCAAATAAGCCACTTTGAAAGCACCTTATTACACGTGTAAATTCATCAAACTCAAATGAAAAAAAGGGAACATAATTAATAGGTATTAAAACAAAGGCACAAATCCATTTTATTCACCCCTACTCACTTGGAACACAATCCTTAAATAGGTTCTCACTCTAACTAGTTTTTGTTCATTATTTGTTCCATTTCTGCTCTAGCAACTAGTCAACTTAATTAACTTAGATAATTGACATAGTGAATATTTGTTACCAAAATAACTCTTTGTACTTCAATATCAATTCTTGGCCTTTAAGTTCCAACAACTCTTATGCATTGACTCAGTTAATCCTACCTGTAAAACTAAAATCTTTATAAATAAGCATATTTTTGTACCTTTTTCTCACTTCCCTAACACACCACAACCACCTAGAGATGTATAGAGGAGTCCTCTATACCTTCCAATAGTCAAACTTGGTCAACCAATCCATTCTAGGACATTTCTAGCAAGATCTCTCCAATCACTCCATTATGAGGGTTTATAAAGGGTTTCTGACCAGTTTACGTTCTTAACGAATGTTCATAAAGTTTTGTCCCTCAATCCACTATAAAATACTTGGAAATGATTCTTAGGTCCATGTTCCACTTCTCTTGAAAGGCTTGGATCCCCATGCAAAGTATACATCAACTAGTAAACATTGAAACTTTTTTCTCGAGCCTAAAACACACCATTCGAGCCACCTCTGAAGCTTCTAAACTAAATTTCTAACTTTTTATCCCAATATCTAACCTATAAAATGTTAAAAAACTTTTACACAACTATCTAATCAATCACCATTCTTACATCAGCTCAACCACTCTAAAATCACTTTTTGACTCTACACAAGGCTTCATAAGCCCACCTAGGCCAACTAGGCCAATGTCCAAACTATCATGTAGATCATTATCCACCTCTTTAAAACAATAAAATTAACCTCTAAAAATACTATACATGTCCAACATGCATTTTCTAAACATACGAAGCTCTACCAAGATGGATCTTCTTCTTGATAGCTCAAACTAGCTTACCAAGCCTACTAGGCCTAAAGCCAATAAATCTACTAGCCACTTGAAGACACTTAGAAGGACTAAAAATTATCTCTTAACCATATGAACATATCATTTACTCTCTTTCTATGCTTCATGATATCCACACATGCCTCCATAGAACCAACTACTCCCATAAGCTCTCACTAGAAACCAAGGTTGAACTAAGCACTAGGATCAAGCATATTAGACTAAGAGCACTCTCATGCCACTTTGTCATCACCAATTCCACTTGAAATAAATGATAAAACATCACTACCACCAATATCCCAACAATCTCCCCCTTTATCATTGATGGAAACATTCCTTTTCTCTTTCCCCCTTTGCCAAAATGACAAAGTGGACTCTTCTACCAAATAACAAGCTATTCTATCTTTAAAAAAGAAATATAAGAAGTTAAACCTAGAACATAACCAAGAGAACCTAAATTTTTGTCTCATCCTTTGAAACTTATATCACACCAACTATCAAAAATAAATCATAAAGCAACCATAGCGCTCCCCCTTAGACCAAGCTCCCTTCAAGAACCAACTCTGGTTATAGCTCCAAAAAGACCTATAAGATCCTTGGACCTAACCACTAGGAAAGCACACTATCTTCCCATTATAATACTACCAATTTAGAAACAAATAAATCATCTCCTCCTTTACTAAACAATGAACTCATATCTCAAAGAAATTAGCTCTCCCTTTACACATCTACCTAGATCCTTGGACCTGTCACCAATTACTTGGTAATACGGCTCCCCCTAGGACCCTGATCCACTTTGAGGGATCCCTCTCAGTCTATAAAAACCATGCATACCTATATGATCTTTAATAATATATATCATGTCATCCTCCTTTTGAAAATTTCTTCAACAATCTTCATTTTATTCACTAGGCCTATTTAGACCCCTTGTAACCTTGTTTAGCCACTACAGACCTCATACCTCTCTACTCTAATCACTTCAATCCATAATAATTCATATATGGATCTATATACCATGACCCCATATGCATGCCAAGCATGAGCCTTTAACTCATCTATCTCAACATACTTCCTTCTTTAGCCTATAAGCCAATTAGGCCACCTATTAGACCAAAACTTGAATAACTTGAAATATGCTTACCTTCAAACCACTATAAAACTTTTTTAAGCTACCCATTTGGAAATTTAAACTTATTTTATGCTTATAGCCACAAAATACAAGGATAGACCACTTTTCTAGACATGCCTAAATCACTAGGCCTTCAAAGCAAACCTTGGTCAAAGGTCAACCTCTAATAAATGTAGACACTTGAGCTAGATACCACACCTAGAGACCATCAAAACTCACTTCCTTACCAAATTTTAAGCCTCTATACCTTTTGGAGCCATGACTTCCTTTAGGCCACCAAACACATGCTCATGATAAGAGAAGCCTGTGATTACTCCAAACCTTTCATATAGCAAAATTTGAAATTTCCAACATGTGAAAAAACTTGGATCATGTCTCATATAGATATTTAGACCTTTTTGAGCATAAAATTCTTCATGAAATTCATCCAAACTCATGGACTTACTTGAGAACCACCAATTTGAACCTATAAAGCCATTACACATAGCTAGCACCATGACCAAAATATCAAAAACATACATGAGTGCCTCTTAGTCATCATAAAGCCTTCTCTTCTATTTACGCATGCAAAAACCATCTTTAAACAACTTTTTATAGTATTATATCCATCATAAATCACCATAAATCACATTGGGCACACTCTAGGCAATCATCACTACCAAAATAGGTCAAATCTGACTTTTGACCATAAAACACATGTCTAAGCTCATCAAGGACTCAGAAAACCTAAGAATGACTCATGGATGTATTTTTCATGATCCCATACAATCCATTAAATCATCCTTATTCAATTCAACACCCATACCAAGCATCTAAAAATGATCAAAATGATACCTTAGGAATAAAAGGACTGAACATACCTCATTGAACAATTATTGCTTCCAACTATCTTCTTGGGTTAAATTTAACATCTAATACAATCAATAATAGCTTCCATATGAACCTTGATTCATTAATAAACTATCCTTTAGACACCACAAACCATTCTACCGAGGAAATCTTCAAATCATTTCATGAAACATAGTCATATATTTCTATGTATACACCTACTATCTGTTAGACAATTGATAAGTAATATTTCCTTCTAAACACTCAACATAGGATACAAAAACAAGAAAACCTCATGATAAATTAACTTAAGGTCATAACCAATCTCTTAGTCCATTGATCTCTTCATGAAAGCCCTTCAAATTGACTCAAAGAATCAATCTCAACAAGCATTGTCTAAATTTGAAAACTCAAAAAAAAATTATCTACACAAAATTTAAATTATCTTTATGATATCAACAACATACCTTCATGAATTATTTTTCAAACACCTATTCAAGAAGATAATAAACTTATGATGCTATGGACAGTGATCATTATGAATAAGTAAACTCAGTTTGTTAATGTTGAAATATAGTCAAATTCATGGATATTTCTTGTAAAGATACATACTTTAATATCTCTCTTAATGAACCAAACCTTGTCATATACTTTTTTTTCCATTTTTTGTGGGTATTTGCCATGAATACATATCCACAAACTATTCGCTCATACTCTAAAAGCTTCATTGACTGTCAAATTTTCTTTAGGTCTCAAGGAGACCTACTACAAATTAGGATTATCTTTCAATATGTCTTTAAGATCCATAGGTTTGATCTTTCACTTTGATTCATAATAGTCCTTCTCCATTGCAATATTCCTTCTTTGATAAACCTTCATGCTTGAAGAACCACTTGTAATAGCAAACAATTCTCCTTGGTTTGAGAGAAGAACAAGTCAACTCTAGACATCCATCTTCTTATCAAAGCAACTATAAAATCTCATCAAACCTTGAAATCAAAACTCATAAAACATGAAGAACCATGACAACAACCATATTTATCATCAATAAATACATCAACTCTGCCAACAAGTTGAATAGGTAGACATCAACCAAGCTACTCAAAAGATCACCTTCCAAGCTAGTTAAGCCTCAAGAAGGACCTACTCTGATACTAATTGTTTAGAAGTAGCTATTGATATGGAGGGATGAATTATTGAAAAATAATGCACATTAAATTCAAAAACCATTCATCATTCATTAATATGATCTAGCAACATGAACATGAAAACTTAAACATCCAAAGCATGAATCAAGAGCTTACATCATATGAGCACATAATTTCTATGGGAAACCCTTTAGAGGGAGAAACCCCACTCTCAAGCCTAAAAAAAATTTTACTATACTCCTATAAGGATAATATAAACATGAGACTTTAGACCAGTACCAACTGATCAAGGAGCATCTACCCCTCAATTTAGTCCAGCTCCAACTTAACCTTTAGCTAACTCCAACTAAAAAGTAGGCTACAACCCCCTAGGTGATTAATCACCCACTCAACCACCTCTACTCTAATTTCCATGAATTATATGATGTTTCCTATACATGATGATGACCTTCTAAATATCATACACCTATAATCTACTCTTTTCCAAGTAAGCACACCTACCTCATTCGTTCAACCAAGTCGCCCTTTAGACTATTAGGTCTAATGACTTGTTAGATCATGAACATGATAAGTAAGACATTACTAATCCTTTTAACCTTATTATGGTACTCAATGAATCATCTCTACTCATTTATTGAGCTCCTTCCTTCACTTTTTGTTAATCCTTGCACTCCAAATAGTCTAATTTGAACTTGTATGGATATCACTTTATCCATCTAACCTATCTTGGTCAGCCAAGATGATTTAATTACATGTATCACACTAAAAATAGGTTCTTACATATGTTAGATATGAGAACCAAACATGCCATAGGTCATCCATACTTCAAATATACATAGAATTCACCATTAGGTCCAAATAGACCTATTAGGCCTAAAACCACTTGCTCACACATTGAGCAAGATGGACACTTTGGGATTTAAAAAAGAGATCAAACACATCATAATGGATCTCCTAAAATAATTTCACACATCCCCAAGTGTCCAATCAATTTGGAACTCCAAATCATACCTTAAACCAAGCCATTCTCTCTCGCTCTAAGTCTTGCAAATACTCAAAAAATACTACCAAGAAGAATTGAGGCATGATATTGATTTACTAAAAAAACTAATAAAAACATGTGGATATGTCCTTTATGACTTTAAAAACACCTCCAAATCCATTATTCACCATCACATAGCTTAGAACCATCCAAACTAACTTTCACAAATTGAGTACTCAAACTGGTCAAGCATCTTAGAAACATAGTCAAAGAACTTTCACTGCTCCAACTAAACTAGAGAAAAAATTTGAATAATAAATAAATGTATGGAATATATGACGCTCATAAAATAACACAAGATCTCACTCACCTCAAGATCTACTCTAAATAACTCAAACTATATTTTTCAACTAGGCCACTTTAGTCTACCTGCAAGCTCTAAACAATAGTCATGTAGAAGTTCTTATATAACACATGAAATAACACTTAAATACCTTCTAATACATATCCATATCTTATATGTGATTTATATATCACTCTCAAGTAGATATTTCTCATGTCCAAGCAACATTCATTGGTCTTATAGACCAATTCCTCAAGTCACTATATCACAATATTTACTACTTAGATATGCCACTTTGAAATCACCTTCTTGTCTATGTAATGCCATAAAAGTCACATGCAAGACAAGGGAACATAAGTCATAGGTATTAAAAAAAAACCCAATCCATTTTATTCATCCCTACTCACCTGGAACATAATCTTTAAATAGGTTCTCGCTTTGATTGGTTTTTGTTCACTGTTTGGTCCATTTCCACTCTAGCAAATAGTCAACTTAATTGACTTACATAATTGACACAATGATTTTTTATTTTCAAAACAACTCTATGGAATTCAAGAACAAGCCCTGGCCTTCAAGCTCCAATAACTCTTATGCATTGACTCAGTCAACCCTACCTGTAACACTAAAATCTTTAGAAATAAGCATATTTATGTACCTTTTTCTCATTGCCCTCACACACCACTACCACCTAGATATACCTATAACAATCCTCTATACATTCCAATAGTCAAACTTGTTCAACTGATCCATTCTAGGTCCTTTATAGCAAGTCTCTCCAATCACTCCATTATGAGGGTTTATAAAGGGTTTCTGACCAGTTTACATTCTTAACAAATGTTCATAAAGATCTATCCATCAATCCACTATAAAATAATTTAAATTATTCTTAGGTCCATGTTCAACCTCTCCCAAAAGGCTCAAGTCCCCATGCAAAGTCTACATGAACTAGTGAACATTGAAACTTTCTTCTCAAGCTTAAAAAGCACCATTCAAGCCACCTCTAAAGATTTTAAACCAACTTTATAACTTTTTAGCTCAATCTCTAACATCTAACATGGTAAACACATTTGACCACACTTTTCTAATAAATCACCATGCTTACATTATATCAACCACTCTGAAATCGCTTTTTGACTCTACATAAGGTCTCATAAGCCCACCTAGGCCAACTAGGCCAATGGAAAAACTATCATGCAGAACATTGTCCACCTATTGAAAACTATACACCTAACCTCTCAGCATCATATGTATGTCCAAGATGCATATTCCAAGAATACTAAGCTCTACCATGATGAATATTCTTCATGATAGCTTAAACTAGCTTACCAAGCCTACTAGGCCTAAAGCCAATAGATCTTAACCACATGAACATATCATATACTCTCTTTCATGATCCATGCTATGCATACATGCCTCCATAGAACCAACTACTCCCACAAGCTCTCACTTGCAACCAAGATTGAACTAACCACTAGGATCAAGCATATTAGACCAAGATCACTCTAATGCCACTTTGTCATCACCAATGCCACTTGACATCAATGAAAAAACATCAATACCACCAATATACCAAAAAGGGGTAGCGAGTGATTTACAAAAACATAAATAGTCAAATTAGATAGAATGCAACACAATCAAATCAAACATAATTCAATCGAGTTCAAGTTGAGTGGAACCCAAATAAAATGTTCCACTTAAATAACTCTTACAATTTATCTATTGGAAAATCCAAGGGTAGTGAAGCAAGTATGTTTGTCTAACATAAGGGAAAGTGAAAAAACATGCATCCTAGGTAAAATAAAACAAGAAGTGTGCATATTTTGTGAATCATCTTGATTAATAAAGGAATTAAGTTATCCTTCAATCCATTTCTTATCTAATATAAGAATGAAATTATTAATTTTTAGATCATATATTTTCATCATATAACCTTAGGGAAATGAAATCAATAATCTTTATATATATATATATATATATATATATATATATATATATATATATATATATATATATATATATTCAACTAGGTATGTCTGAAATGCATGTTAGAAGGAAGGATTCTGATTTGTTTTCTACATGAACCAGTTACCAAAAATTTGAATAGTTTATGCATTGTGATCCATATGCATCTATGTACATGAATTTACCATATACAAAATGTGATAATACAAATATATCTATTAAGATTAGTTTTCACGCTTAATTTGAGACTATGTAATGATGAATCACCAACACAATCTATATTGATTTAACTATATTGTCTAATCAAAGACTATTCTTCTCTTGGAATATAAACCAAAATTACATGATATGTGGTTAAAAAATCCAGTATAAACATTTAAGTAAATCCTACTAAAATAACATCAATAGATTAGTTCATATATCCAATTTAACCATTTAGATCTAGGAAATCAATATGAAAATGATTTTATATTTTATCCACACCTGAAAATTTACATTAATCTAACTCAGATATAAATTAACATTGGAATAGTGATTCTTTATTTTTTAATAGAATGCTTCATTAATATGAATTTTAAACTAATAACTTAATAATTTAGTGTACCTAAATTATATCACCTTTATCCATTAACTATCTTACTCTTAGGCAATGTTCAAATTCAATATTAGTTCTGCCACTCGTTAATAATCATAGGTTAACATTTAACATGGTCAATCTATATAATAAAGATTGCATACTAACCAAATTCAATGTCAATGATAACAAAATATACTAAGTAATTAAATAATATCTAACTCAATATTAGTGTTAACCAAAATATACTAAGTATTTAAATATAACTTAACAAAGTAAATTGTTACCATTCTACTTTATGCTTGTGTGAAGTCATCAAAGCATGAAATTGAATGTGAGTAAACTAATTAGAACAAAACCACCCAACTAGCCCTATGAGCCCAACCATCAGTGGCACTCACTGCCCCAACCATCAATAGGATGGTGGATGTAGTAACCAAGAACATGAAGGTAATTCTAAGCAATCGGCTTTCCAAACAAAGAGACATATCAAAATAAAAGAATACAAGAAGATGACTATATCATTTCAAGGAAAGACAAGAATAATTAATCCATCAGTAATATAGATCATGAGTGGGGAAGGTTAATCCTAGCTACCAAATTATATAGAATGGATTAAAATTAATCCATTATATAATATTCAAATTAACCACCTTGGATCCCAATCCAAGTCATGATCTTAAACGTCCAAACTACCAATATATACTAGTATATTTTTTCAGGTCTAGTCTAGAAATAGTAACCAGATAATAAATAATCAATTAAATGAACCACACAATATCCAATAAATAACTTCATTTAATCAATATAAAATAATAATTCAAACTAGAATAATAAATCAAACCAAATTAATAGATCAAAATAAGATAATAACCCAGTTCAAAGTCTGAAGATTTGATACAACCAAAACATATCATAAAGGTGTACAAAAAACTCATTCAAAATTTTTCCAATTCCCTCTTAGGTTGAAAAAATAAAATCCATTCATATTCATGCCATCTTAACAGAGTTAGGTCACTAAGTCTAGCATGAGATCCAACACATAGATTTACAATTTTAATCAAAACATTAATCACGGTCAAATTTTTAGTCATCCAACCTTATAAACATAGCATATTGGTATGGAACATAGGCAATATACAAAAGAGGCCCTATCAAAGTCACACCAACATAATCATAAAACCTAATTATAACATAATGATTGAAAACAATCACCTTCAAAAATATATGTAGATACGTTAACATTCGTATATATAAAACTTTGATGTAAAATAATAACACAACTGATACAATAGATCAACAATAACAAACCCAAATTAGATATAAATTTGAGCCATGACCTATATATCTATAGTCAATAACATATATATATATATATATATATATATATATATATATATATATATATATATATATATATATATATATATATATATATATATATATATATATATATATATCCAATAGCTTCGATACAATCATAAAATGAAATCAAAAAAATCATAACCTAATCGATTATCAAAAGACAATGATCACAATGTGGCCCAATAATTTTAAAATTCATGGCACATACACAACTAGCTTAATGTCATTAAAAACATAATATAAAATATAACATAGTCACTAGTAATACTGCCAATCACCCAAATATAAATGTAGTCACAAATTAAATCCCATTTGGTCTTGACAAAGTTTTCAGTCACAATATGTATAATAGATTATGCATTCAAATATTTGATACCAAATAACCCAAGTAGGTCCTAATAATGTGATCATGAGAATCAACATAGGAAAAAACACACAAGTATGCATTATGGCCATGGGCTTAGTGAAATAATAGTCAAAATGTTCCAAAAAGGAGCCCATACAAAATAATCTGGATCACTTCATGATCTGAATATAATAAAAAATATATATAAATGAAACACTTACATACTCTTAACATGGTGTATAACACTCACAGAATGGAGTCATACTATATGAAGAAATGTAGTGACTATTCTTGAAAATCCAAACATCTTATAGGTCCTTGCATGTAAACAATAAAAAACAAACAATCTAATAGAATTACCTTTATTAATTCACATAAGGGCATATAAACATGTGCAATAAGATATAGAAACAAAATCCATGCCAAGAGACACCATACAACTTTCACAACTAGTATAAACTCATAATTTCATGGCAAGTCAAATAAACCACCACAAATAGGTAACCCTTATGGGGTATTAAACCATAAAAACATTTCCAAGCATGCAAAGACACATCATTCAATACATAACAAAAAATATATATTTTGAACCATAACAACCATATATTCATGTATATATCCATTTGCAAGTTTATATATAAATGATATATATATATATATATATATATATATATATATATATATATATATATATATATATATATATATGGTCTATGTATGCATTTGAAAGTCATGAGACTTCCAACTGCATAAGCAACCTCTATTATTTATTTCTAAATTTTACACAGAAATCAAATAAACATAAAAAAATATAACTTGATATTCTAGAGAAAATTCCAAAGGCCAAAATAGTAACCAAAATCCTCAAAACATTCCAAGCAAGTTGGGTGTCTACAAAGTCCATTATGTCTACCATAAGAACTAACCCAATTTCCATTGTTCTCTCATATTTTATTCCATCTTTCCAACCCCATCAACTTCATTCATTTGTCATCCCAAATCTCCATTCCTTTTGTCTTTTTATCATACCCATTCAATGTCTGCATTAAATGGGAGGAGATAAAAATCCTCCCCCATATCCCAAGGTAAATTCCCCACCAACTTTGCCATAAATGACCTATCTAGATAACTTGGTCCATAATCCAATCACTAACTAATAGGAATTCAAATTAGTAACTAACCCTCATGCTTAACACAAAACAAAATGTATTAACCACTTAACCCCCATGACTTATGCCAACTACAATATTAATGGCATTAAATAACAACTTTGGCAAACAATCGACATAAGTTGAGTTTAAATAAAAGATTTAAACATTAAATAAGCCATGTTAAAAAAAAATTGATGCCAATAATATAACCAGGATTATTTTAATAGCATGCCACCACCTTAGTATAAAATGGTATAAGGTCGAAGGGTTAGACCAAGGGGGTGGGGTGTCAAAGGTTCTAATAGGGTGTCAAGGATAGGTCTAGGTAGGTCTTAGGTAACATGTTTGCATAGGTAAATAATATCCACTTAGGTGTGTATAATGTAATGAGGGCCTGTGTGAAAGGATAAATTGGATCTAGTGCAAAGCTAGATTAATGATTGTGGCTGCAATACAATAATGGTAAGTAATGGTAAATAATGACATTTGACAAGGATAAGGAACACCAAAAGCAATAAGGTGAAGTACAACAATAAACAATAATAAGTACAAGGACAAAAGTCAACTACCAACAAACTTAATGGCCAAATCAAGATATCCAAAGGATAGAAATAAAACCAAACAAGTATACATATTAGACATATCCACATTGCTCAAACTTCCTTCGATTCTAAGAGTACAACCTCCAACAACTTCCTAGCTCATAGATATAACCTACAACCACCAAAAAGGACATCAATCAAACTATATCAAAATTTGATAAATAATCATAGATTTATAATAACATTAACTACAATAATAAGTCCATAAAATCATTAAGTAAAGAATTAAACATGCATCTTAATACCACTGCAACAAATACTACATATAATCCAATTGAAATAATAATTAATTTAACAATAATAATCACAATATTTTTAATAGTAGAATAGATTATTAAAAGGTAGGATCATAATATCCTTCCCCTCTTGAAAGGGAGTCATCTTGATGACTTTTTCAAAAATCCATGCATATTGATACCTAAAAAGATGAGCATCTTCCCTAGTAGTGCTCCTTTTACTTAGTGGCTCCCATTGTACCAAAACTTATTGTATATCTTTGTTACATAGATTAACACTTTGATGGTCTAGGATTCTCATTGGTTCCAATTGAATTTTTTATTCTTCCATGACCTATAAATAAGTCCAATGCAAAACATGAGATGGATTAGATATATACTTTCTTAGCAAAGCAACATGAAAGACATCATGAATCCTTGATAGAGGAGGAAATACTAGCCAGTAAGCAATAAGGCCAATCTTTTCCACAATGTCAAAAGGCCCAATAAAATGTGGAGCTAACTTTTAAGCCTTTCCAAACTTAATAGAGCTTTTTTACTATCTAACATATAGAAAATCTTTGTCTCCCATGCTGAATTCACATGGGGTTCTCTTTTGATCTACATAGTTCTTTTGCCTATCAAAAGTTATTTTCAAATTTTACCTTATTAATTCCATCTACCTATCATATTCTAAATTCAAATTAGGTCCAAAAATAACTCTATTTTTCAAGTTATCCCAACCAAGTAGAGTTCTACATTTATGGCCATTTAGAGCTTCAAATCAAACCATATTTATAACATAATGATACAAATTATTATATGTAAATTTAACTAGATGGAGGTAATATTCTCATTTAATTTGTTGATCCATGATGTACATGCACAACATATCTTCAACCACTTGGTTAAGGCTTTCCATTTGCCCATTTGCTTCTAGATGATATGAAGAACTAAAATTCAACCTTGTTCTAAAGGTTGCAATCAATGTATGTCAAAACCTTGAAGTATATAACTTATCACAATCCGATATGATCACTTTAGGTATGTCATGAAGTCTAACCACTTATTTCATTAAGAATTTCATAAACTTGAAAGTGTCATCTATTAAGTTTCTAGTAATAAAGTGGCCAACTTTAGTGGCTTTATCAATCACCATAAGGATTGTATCATGTTTACTGCATGATTTTGGTAGCCCTATAATAAAATAAAGTAAGACCAAAACCCACTTATCTCTTGGAATATCATGAGGATACAAGAACCTTCCTAGATGGTAATGTTTAGCTTTAACCCGCCATCATTCTATATATTTTTCTACAAATTCAACAACATCATGCTTCATTCCAAGCCAAAAATAGAGTTTTTTAAACTCATACATCATCTTTGTAACCCCTAGATGAAAATAATAAGGTGTTCTAAGAACTTTATTAAGCACAAAATTTATCAAATCATGCAAACTGATTACATAAATTCTTCCTTTATGCCTTATAAGGCCATCAATTACAATAAAAAATTTAGTTAATCATTTTACTATAATCTTGTCAACCAAACCTACTCTTACATCATGGAAGAATACATTAGCAATTTGTTGCTCAAAAATAACACTTCTAAAATTTCCTTGTAACACTGATAAGATAGCAAGGTATGTGCATCTACTAAGTGCATCAGCCACATGATTCTCTGTGCCTTTGACATATGATATGTCCATGTCAAAATTTCTCAAAAACTCCAGCCACCTTCACTAGTATGCATTTAAATCTTCTTGAAAAAATAAATATTCAAGACTAGGATGTTCAAATTTCACCTTGAAAGGTATTTCCATTATTTGAGTGCATGAATAATGGAAACAAGCTCCATGTCATGTGTATGATAATTCTTTTCATGATCTTTAAATTTTTGTGACTTGTAAGCCACAACTTTGCCATCTTGGGTTAAGATGCCTCCATAACATTCCTTAGAAGCATCATCCCAAACTTTAAATTTACCATTTGGGTCTAGTGTAATAAGAATAGGTGTTGTTGTAAGTATCCCTTTCAACTTATTAAACGCCTCCTCACACTAAGGGGTTCACTCAAATTTCTTGTCTTTGCATTACAAAGAGGTAATGGGATAGGCCACACTAGAAAAGTTTTCAACAAAATTTTTGTAATAGCTAGCCAGACCCATGAAGCTGCACACTTCATGCACATTGGTAGGAGTAAGCCAATCTTGAATAGCTTTAATCTTTACAAGGTCAACAACGATACCCTTTTTATAAATAATGAGTCCTAAGTAATGAAGTTTAGACTCATAAAATGCACATTTGGAGAGTTTCCCATACAAATTATGGTGTCTTAGTCTTTGTAAGACTAAATTAAGGTGTCGATCATGCTCAACCTCATTTTTGGAATACATGAGAATATCATCAATAAAAACCAACATAAACTTATCCAAAAAGTCTCTAAATACATTTTTCATAAGATTCATGAAAGCTACAAGTGTATTAGTTAAGTTGAAAGGCACAACCATGAAATTCTAGTTCCCATATCGAGTTCTAAAAGATATTTTATGAATGTCCTCTTCCTTGATTTTTAGCTCATGGTAGCCTAATCTCAAGGAAATCTTAGATAATACTATAGTACCCTACACTTGGTCAAACAATTCATCAATCCTAGATAAAGGATAATAGTTTTTTATTTTTACCTTATTTAGCATGTGATAATCAATGTAAAGTCTTAAAGTACCATCTTTGTTTTTCAAAAACACCATCAGAGTATCCTAAGGAGAGACACTTGGTTAGATTCTTTTGTTATTCAAAATTTCTTGCAGCTAAACTTTCAACTCTTGTATATTATCCACATTCATGTGGTAGGGGGTTTTAGAAGCAAGAGTAGATCTGGGTATTATATCAATGGAAAAATCAAATTTTATCTTGGGCAATAAACCAAGTAGTTTCTTAAGAAAGACATCCATAAACTCCCTAAGAATAGGAAAATCTATGTGTACCAACTCTTTTTTCCTTGGATAATTCTTGTAGTTGGACTTCATAAAGCTTATATCCTTTCCTAACAACTATTTTCAATTTTAAGGTTGAGAGTGTTTTATGTCTTACAAACCCTTTCATGCCTTGCAATTCTACAATTTGGCCAAGGTCATCGGTGCATTTCAATCTTTTATCCACATAATAAAGCATGGATTGATGTTCATACAACCAACCCATCCTAAGGATGAGATTATAAGACCTTAAAGGCATGAGAAAAATATTCACCTTGATATTAAAAACACCAAGATCTAATTCTTCTTGTTCCAAGAACTGAAGAATAGGCACTTTTTTTTTGGTACCAAACTCAACCTCCCAGCCTTCTCTTATCAAGGTGAGTTTAATATTACATTAACTTGCAGCAAAAGGAGAAATAAAATAATCAATTTCACCTAAATCAATTAAAATAGTCAAGGGAAAACCATAAATTATACCTCGGGTTTCAATTAGGGTGGCCTACAAATAAACATTATAATTACCAATAGCAGCATATACCCTATGATTCATTGATTGACTTGATTTTAGTTTAGGATAGTCCCTTTTATAGTGGTTGTCACAACATTCCCAACAAATAATATGTCTAGAAGATGCCATTGGAATAGTATTATCACTTGTGGTAGGTCCACGTGAGTTGTTTTGATGTTGTTCCTTCTTATAAGAAACATAGTAGAGGATCCGTGGGACTTGAAATTCTTATTTTGATTTGAAAACTCACTAAAAATTTTACTACCACCAAAAAATTTATGATTATGATTAGATTTCCAAAAATTCTTGTTCATGGGAGAAAGGTTTTTTGCTTTAGATTGTTTCTTGTTTGTCTTAAATTCTTAGCTTACCTTTTGGCAAGATTTTTCTTTCTCCTCAACCCTGTAGGATAATTCAATTGCTACAGCCAAAGTCTTTGGGTTCATCATGTTGACATCATGCATTAGTATTTCCTTCAACCCAAGTTTGAACTTAATAATCTTGGTTTCTTCATCATGCATATAGTTCACATGATAGCTAATTTAGAAACTTATTCTCATACTCAGTAACATACATATTTTTTTGCTTCAAAAGCTAAAAATCCATGATTCTTTGCTCCTTATAGTTTACATTCAGGTATCTTTTATCAAATTGAGTATCAAAAATAGACTAAAATAGGTTAAAATGTTGATATTATTCAATAGCACAAAGATGATTCCACCATAAAGATGTGGTTCCAACTAGCTAGTAGGTTACCACCCTAGCTTTCACATTTGATGGCATGTTATGTGAGTTAAAGTATTTTTGTAAGTGCACCAGCCATACATCAGTTGTGTCACCTGATTCCTCACCTAAAAATATAAGTGTTGGAAGTTTCTTTAACTCTTTGATGATTAGGTCAACTATGGTCAAATTTATTTATTGAATCATAGGTCCTACCTACCTCATTTCTAATCTAGGTACTTCTTCTTAAGATACCCCTTTAAGATTGTTGAATCTTTGCTCTTGGTTATTAATCATTCCTTGCAAGGTATTAAAGGTTATCAATATTCCACTAAGGATATCCTCATTCTTGTTGGTTGGATTCCCACCAACTACTTTAGCATTGGGTATCTTGGTATTGCTATCAACATTATTCATGGGTAGCTCTTCTTGGTTACGAATAGGGATCTAGTCATGACAACCCCTTCCTCATCTTTTGCGTCTAATAGTTGGGTTGACATTAAAAGGCTTCCCATGGATGTTGCCTCTACTTTATTTTATTATAACCATCTTGAAAGTTATAAGTGATAACTCATTAGATTACAAAAATATAAGAAAAAAACTTATTCCCAAAGTTCCTTAGAGCAGAAAAACTACTCTGATACTAGATGAAACAAACCCAAAAAAATGGAATTATATATCAAAGTACATTTTGGATGAATGTTAGACACAATTACTTCACTTACTAACACAAGTGATAAAAATTCAACATACTCACGTACACACAACTAGAACTAAAGGAGGTGAATTGAGGTAATTAACTAGAGTTAAATAAATACAAAAGGTACTATGAGAAAGAATATTATTGTATCAGATGTTTTATGGGGTTTAGGGCATATCAGTTTTTGTATACATGGATAGGACCCTAGTGCTATATGTGGCACTCATACTTCCACATAGGACTATTTCTAGGTCCTTAACCCTAGGTAAATACGTCACTCTCCTTAGTGGGTTTTAGTCTTACTTGAGGATGGTTAAGTTTAATGATTAGTGTAACTGGGAAGGATAACTCTATTAACCTAAGATATCATACATGTTAACATAAATTTATTTTAAAATTAAAGGTTACTAACCTTACATTTAAACAAAATTTAGAAAAATAAATAAAATTATCAATGATGAATCAATTTTAAAAATGTAGATTTTTAATCATTCGTGTAGTAGAAAATGTTATTAAATAAAGATAAAATAGATTTAAAAATCAAGGTTCCATAGTGCTATTAGTTGAGGTCATAAATGCCTCACGACCTTTGAAGTCACCACCCTACTTGTCTAAATAATTCGTACATGGATGCCATTACTTAGTATATGATGAATGATATAGTTATGATCAACATTATTATCCTATAAACAATCAAGTAATGAATTCATATAACCATTAAATTGGCATAGTTGATGCTATACTATGAAACAAGAAAGACTAAAATATTATTTATCTAAGGTATCTAATCAATTGAACCTTTTTATCATGCAATAACTAAGTCATTTTCAAATCACTAATTAAGAAAGGAAGTAATTATTTCCATATAATATTTTGTTATTATCTAAGTAAATGTATACCTAATGAATCATCACATTTAAAACTAACTCATAATGCAAATCGACTAGAAGGGGGCAGCGAGTGATTTATAATAGTAGAAATAATCAAAGTAGATATAATGCAACACAATCAAAGCAAACATAATTCAACTAGATTCAAGTTGAGGGGAACCTAAATAAAATGTTCCACTTAAGGAAATCTTACAATTTATTTGTTTGGAAAGCCAAGGTCAGCGAGACAAGTATGTTCAAATAAAGGAAGGGAAAGTGGAATCACATGCAACCTAAGGAAAAGAAAACAATAAGTCTGCAAGATTTTGTTTATAAGTATGCAATCATAAAATGGAGTAGTAATATTATCTAACATGAATCTTTCATTATACCAATTCATAAGAATAAAATTATCTTATGTAGGAATATATACATAAGTCACAAAAAATCTTGTTTAATAAAGGAATTAAGTTTTCCTTCAATTCATTTTTTTTATCTAATATAAGAACAAAAAGATTAATTCTTAGATCATATGTTTGCAGCATATATACCTTAGGGAAATTAAATTTATATATATATATATATATATATATATATATATATATATATATATATATATATATATATATATATATATATATATACCTTTCACACAATTAGGTATGTCTGAAATGCATGTTATAAGGAAGGATTTTGATTTGTTTTCCACATGAAGTAGTTAGCAAAAATTTTAATAGTTTATGTAATGCTAAAAATTACTAAGAGATCCATATGCATTTATGTAAATTAATTTACTATATACATAATGTGATAATCCAAAGATATCTATTAAGCTTAGTTTTCATGCTTAATTTGAGACTATGTAATGATGAATCAACAACACAATCTATACCTGATTTAGCTATATAATCTAATCAAAGATTATTATGATCTTGGAATTCAAACTAGATTTACATGATATATGGTTAAGAAATCTAGTATAAACATTTATGTAAATCCTACTAAAATATAATTCATATATCAGTTACTATATCCAAGTTAACCAATTAGATCTAATAAATTAATATGAAAATTATTATATATTTTATCCACATACGATAATTTACAATAATCTAACATAGATATAAATTAACATTGGAATAGTGATTCTTCATTTGTTAACAAAATGCTTCATTAATATGCAAATGAAACTAATAGCTTAATAGTTTAGTGCACCTAAATTATATCACCTTCAACCATTAACCATCTTACCCTTACACAATGTTTAACTTCCATATTAGTTCCACCACTCACTAATAATCATAGTTTAACATTTAATATGGTTAATCTATATAATAAATATTTCATACTAACCAATTCAATGTCAATTCTAATAAAATATATTAAGTAATTAAATACTATCTAACTCAATATCAATGCTAACCAAAATATACTATAAGTAATTAAACATAACTTAGCAAATTAAATTGTTATCATTATACTTTACATGTGTGTGAAGTCATCAAATCATGGAGTTGAACATGAGATAATTGATCAAGACTAGCCTATCCAATAATCCCTATGAGCCCAACCATCATTGGCCTTCACCACCCTAACCATTATCAGGATGGTAGTTGTGGTAACTGAGAACATGAAGGGAATTCTGAGCAATCAGGTTTCCAAAAAAAGAGGCATCTCAAAATAAAAGAATAAAAGAAGATGAATATACCATTATAAGGTGAGATGTAAATAATTAATCCATCAGTAATATATATTTGGAGTGGGGAAGGTTAATCCTAGCTGCCAAATGATATAGAATGGATTAAAATTAATCCATTATATAATATGTGAATTAACCACCTTGGATTCCCATCCAAATCATGATCAGCCTTAACCATATAAAATAATAATATATACTAGTATATTTATGATGTAGATAAAATACCAAAACACTCTCACTCTACACCTTTACTCACAATGCACTTCTTTAACCCAATGGATTACACTCTTGTTATGGGTTTCTAATACATTCCACATGCAAAAATTGAGGTTCATTTATTTCCTTATGGTTTATTTTACCTTTATTATATTTATATAGGTTTCATTAATACCATTTTTACAATATCCAAATCTTCCAAAACTTTCCAAGCTTTATTCACTCCCTTACACAATTTAGCGTCTTGTACACAGTCTTACTATCCCTATTTTGAGTAACTTTCCTTTTGTATGGAATTGTATTTTTCCCAATTTTAAAAATGAATGTTGATGGAGATACCCTTTATAAATAATTATCTATCCTTGAAATTTCAAGTTCCAAATTTTTATTTTGATCACATTTCAAACCCAACTTATACCTCTATTTAGGCCTATTAGGATTGTTTTGGGCTTGTTCACCAACAGTCCCCTTGAAAGGTAAAAAAACATATGGGTCACCTATAGAAACCTAAAAATCTCTTTTCCCACATCTATACACATCTTTCCACCAAGTTATATGAATTTCAAATGGTGTAATCACAAGATATACATGGAACCCTAATCTAGGGTTTTAGAGGAAACTATCTTAGTCAAGGCTATTCAAAAATCTCTTACTAAGTTTATACTAATCTTCAAAGCCTCAAAATAGACTTATATATATATATATATATATATATATATATATATATATATATATATACATTCCTTAACTAGTTCAATCATTGGTTTCACTCTACTAATCCACTATTAAACCTTTTATAGCACATTTGCACTTGATTGTGTGTCAAAATAGCTTTATATATGTCTAAGATAGGGTTTTAACCGTCATCACACATTGTTTTGATCAAATAAAAGACTTATATAGTATCCAATATATTCATATAAGATATCAAAATGTTTAAGGATACCTAAAACTCAATACTTGGATTTTGTCTATTCAAGATATCAACCACTATTCACTATTCAACATGCAACTATAGGAAAATAGGGTTATGTTCTAGTTGTTCACTCTTGTCCATCAGGGATTCTGATCTTTCTCTTTATGCATAAAGTTATTCTCACAAATTATTAATATAGATTTAAACATATAATCTATAAAAATATTTAAATAACCATAATATAACTTATGAAACCATTTACCAAATTCACACAATATCCAGTCTTAAAAATACATAATTAACATGGTTCTGTACTTGCATATATCTAATCACCAGTGAAATTATTTACTTCTCAAGAAAATATATCCAAAAATCATATTAATTATTCACTCAATAATCATTCAAAATTTTATGAATTTCATTTAATTAACTACCATTGAATCATTGTCTATAACAAAACTCATAACTCAGATTTTGAAGCCTATATCTTGGTTCTCTCAAAACAGGGGATTACTTTTCGTATTTTATCTATTCAAATTTTTTTATTCCAACATAAATAATCATCAATTAACCAACACACTTGGAAACAAACATCATTCTTTCTCCTTCACTATTCAAACATATATAATGCAAGAACAGATAGACCTGAAAATAGGGTCTATTTTCTCATTTTCATTCAAAACAACAATTTTTACATCATAATGTCAAAAATCCAAAAAAAATATAGCATTTCAAAAATATAAAAACATTAAAATAATCCAAAAATACAAAAACATTTCAATTGTATGCATTATCCATGCTTTACATTTATACTACTATGCTAGACTTACATTTGTTGTTCTATGATATTGTTTGTTAATTTATCTACATTACCATGCTTCACATGATCTTATTTTGAGTGTGTGAAGTGACTTCTAGATCATTTATTTCTTCACTCTATCCATTAAATGGGAATCCTAATTCATACATTCTAGACACATATTGATATATCTACTCATTGGAGACATATTCT
Organism: Torreya grandis; assembly: GCA_037957365.1. NCBI lineage: Eukaryota > Viridiplantae > Streptophyta > Pinopsida > Cupressales > Taxaceae > Torreya > Torreya grandis. The sequence goes on along the minus strand of JARHVA010006565.1, from coordinate 252,417 downwards.
ACATGACTACACTATCCAAGTTATGGCATTCCTACACCATACACTCTAGTTATCATGTTGATATACATTACTTACTAGCTTACATATATTGCATTACCAACACTCACTATAATAGAACACTTGTTTATTTATTAGAATTCAAGGATAGTTTCTCTCTACCTCTATATTTGAATGGAAACACTAACTAATTAAACATAACTAAATCCCCTCTGAGGCATAACTGAATCTTGATCCCTTTCTACGTCGAGGCTTCTTTATTCCATTACATGTTTTTATTTTCTCATAATACATCATATTTAATACATTTACATTAGACTTATGATAATTTTATACACCCTATATACGTTCTAAACCCATTGGACATGTGTAATACATCTTCCTCCTAAAATTCATAAAATTCCTTATACATGGCATTACAAAATTAAAATTTCTCAAGAAGGAGATTTTGGTGGGAAAATGAGTAATTCAAATTTTATGCCACTTTAGACCAATTATACTCCTCTTATGGAGTTACCTAACCTCTAACAACTATCTAACATCTAATGATCCAACTTAAGAGAAAATTTGAATAAATTTAGGGCTCATACATAATACCCCTACATCATACTACAAAGCTATAAGAATCTTTACCACATGTGTTGAATGTTATACTTGGAATATTTTGCTTCTTGATTTTATTGAACCTTCCTCATTGAAGGTGTTTGACTCCACTTGCCTCTCATAGAGGTGTACATTCTCTTAGTCTCCACACTTATGCCTTATCTTCTTCACCTCCTTAATCAACATACCTACACATAAGACCAAATTATTAAAGAAAACATGTTTAATGCCTTCTACTTCTTGCCATGCATATGCATACCAATCCTCCTCTTCTTCAAACTAATCCATCTTCTCCTGCACTCCATCCTTAACAACTACTGAAAGTTTGCTATCCCTCTATAATTTATTCACAAATTAGCCTTAAGCTACCCATTCCAATTCTTGTATAACTTGTGCTTATTATTTTTATACCTCATTCTTATGTAGATGCATAATTTTCTGTTGTATATCATCATCTTCATGACTTCCCTCAATCTCTTATCTATACATGGGTTGCATACTCTCATTCCATCTCTCACCTTCTTGATGTGTCATTCCTTCATAGTCACTTTATACATGGGTCTAATATATATTTACCATCTCATCAACATCCTTTTCTTGTCCAAGATTCTTTTGCAAAATTTTGTATTCATCTACTACCACTTATTGGGCTATCTACTCCTTATCTACATTTCCATCTTAAAAAAATATTCGAAGTCTTCATGGTTTCCTCATGTGTTGCCTTCTCACAAATTTTAACCTCCTTCCTCTTCACTTGTTGGGTGTTCATCCCAAACCACTATTCATCTATCTTATCTACAATCTCTTCCACTATTTTTTTTCCTATTTCACATGTGTTTGACTACCCTTCTTTCCTTGGTTATCCTCATGCTTCATCACTCTCTTAGGTGCTATACCTTCTTCCTTTTCTTGAAAACTTCTTGCTGCCAACTTGCATTCTTGTGTTATCTCACTCTTGTCTATCTTAATGGACTCATAACTCCTCGCATCAACTAATTCAAAACAACTTACCATCTTTTCTTCCTTGGGTGATTTGGCCAAACCCAAACTCTCCATAGTTCTACTCCAACATTGCCTTGTCAACATCATCATTATCCTTTTATCTCTCCTTTCTTCTTCATCCTTTAATGGAATAAGTGTATATGTCTTTCCATCCTATTTAATGGTGTATGTGTTTTATTGACCATAATGGATGGCATGCTTATCAAAATACTATGGCCTCCCTAGAAACAAGTGAGACACGGATATAGGTAAAATATCCTATAACACTTGATCTCTGTATTGTCCTATCTTGAAATAAACTTAGCTTTGTTCACTTACCAATACTTAATGACCTTTCTACACCCATGAAACTTTATATAGTTCTAGATGTGGCATTATTTTAAACCTCAACTTTTTCACCATCTCTAATGAAATAATATTGTTAGTGCTACCACCATCAATAACCAAAATACATACCTTACCATCATCCTTACATATGTGTTTAAACAAGCTTCTCCTTTGGATTAGTTTTTTGCCTTGTTTTTGATGCAATAAAACTCTCCTCATGAGTAATGACTCATTCTTATCTTGTCTTATATTCTCATTCTCTTCTCTTACTCTCTATTGCTACATACTATTACTCATATTTCTTGGACACTCTACTACCATGTGTCCCTCTCTCTGGTAATTCTAACATTGCCATTGAAATCTATTTCTTAGTCTTTATCTCATTAGACCTTCATCTCTCCTCAATCTGTGACCTAAAAATGTTCTAATCTCTCTTTCATGGTTTTATCCCATGCCTTATTTAACTATTGCATTCACTTGTGGTCTTTCTTATACCACTCCTCTATCTTCTCTCTCATTCATCTTTACTTACAAAGGTGCTACCTCACCTTGTTGCCTATCTTCTCTTTCTTTTATTTATATTAATGATCTTTTTTATCTCTCCTTGATAAAATATTCAATGGCCTCCATTCTCATAACCAATGAATTAATCAGTTGGGTCACTATCCTAACCAAATCATCCTCTTCTCTGCTAGCTCTCTCCATGGAGCACCAAACCTAGTTACTTGTCATACATTTCACTTAAAAGCACATATTTTTAATCTCATTCATAATCTAAAAAATATTTCCTTTGATATGATTCCAAAATGATGTAGATAAAATACCAAAACACTCTCACTCTACACCTTTACTCACAATGCACTTCTTCAACCCAATGGATGACATTTCTTGTTATGGGTTTCTAATACATTTCACATGAAAAAACTAAGGTTTATTTGAAATTTATTATACTTATATATGTTTTATCAATACACTTTTGTGAATATCCAACACTTTCCAAGCTTTACTAACTCCCTTACACAATTCAGCCTCTTGTACACAGTCTTACTAGCCCTATTTTGAGCAACTTTCATTCTGTATGGAATTGTACTTTTCCAAATTTGAAAAATAAATGTTGATGTAGATACCCTTTATCAATAAGTATCTATCCTTGAAATTTTAAGTCCCAAATTTTTATTTTTATCACCTTTCAAACCCAACTTTTACTTCTATTTAGGCCTATTAGGCCTATTTTGGGCTAATTCACCAATAGTCCCCTTGAAAAGTAAGGAAATATATAGGTCAACTATGAAAACCTAAAAATATATTTTCCCACATCAATACACATCTTTCCACCAAGTTATTATAATTTTTAATAGTGGAATCACAAGATATACATGGAACCCTAATCTAGGTTTTAGAGGAAACTGTCTCAATGGAGGCTATTCAAAAGTCTCTTACTAAATTTATACTAAGTTTAAAATCCTTAAAATAGACTTATAATTTATATCCATACATTACTCAACTATTTAAATCATTGGTTTCACTTGACTAATCCACTATTAAACCTTTTATAACACATTTGCACTTGATTGTGTGTTAAAATAACATTCTACAGGTCTAAGATAGGGTTTTAACCCTCATAACATAATTTTTTATCAAATAAAATACTTATAAAACATCAAATAGATTCATATAACATATAAAAATGTTTAATTACACTTACAACTCAATAATTGGATCTCGTCTATTCAAGATATCAACCATTATTCACTATTTAACATGCAATTATAGGAAAATAGGGTTATGTTCTAGTTCTTCATTCTAGTCCATCAGCAATTCTGATCTTTATTTTTATGCATACAATAATTATCAAAACTTCTTACTATCTCTTCAAACATACAATCTATAACAATATCTAAACAACCATAATATACCTTATGAAACCATTTACCAACTTCACACAATAACCAATCTTAAAAATACTTAATCAACAGGGTTCTATACCGACATATATCTAATCACCAATGAACTTATTCGTTATATAAATAAAATACATCCACAGAGCATATTAATTATTTACTCCAAAAACATTCAACATTTTACCAATTTAATTTAATTAACAACCATTGAAACATTGTTTATAACAAAATTGACAACTTAGATTTTGAAGCCTGTATCTTGGTTCTCTCAGAATAGGGGATTACTTTTCACCATTTATTTATTCAAAGTTTTTTATTAAAATATACCTGATAATAAATTCATCAACACACTTGGAAACAAATATCATTCTTTCTCCTTCACTATTCAAACATATATAATGCAACAACAGACATACCTAAAAATATGGTCTATTTTGTCATTTTTCATTCAAAACAACAGGGTTTACATCATCAAAATTCCCTTCCTCTCTGCATACCACTTTTATATGTTTATCTCTACCTCTATATTCAAATTTAAACATGAACTAATTAAACATAATTGACTCCCCTCCAAGGCATAATTCAATTTTGATCCTTTTCTACATGGAGGTTTATTTTTTCCATTACATGTTTTGATTTTCTCCTAATGCATCATATCTAGTACCATTACTTGAGACTTATGATCATGTTATGAACCTTATATATGGTCTGAACCCCTTAGACATATGTAATACATCTTCCTCATTCTAAAATGCACAAAATTCCTTATACATGGCATTATAAAATTCAAATTTCTAAAGGAGATTTTGGCAGGAAAATGAGTAATTCAAATTTTATGCCATTTTAGACCAACTAGACTCCTCTTATGGACTTTAACTAGCCTCTATAAACTATGTAACATCTAATGAACCAACTTAAGAAAAAAATTGAATAAATTTGGGGTCCATACACGATGCCCTTACATCAATTTATTTAGATCTAGTCTAGGAATGGTAACCAGACAGTAAACAACTAATTAAACAAACCACACAACATCCAATAAATAAATTCATTTAATCAAGCCATAATAAAAATTTAAACTAGAATAATAGATCAAACTAAAATAATATATCAAAATAGGATAATAATTCAATTCGAAGTCTAAAGATTTGATACAAACAAAACATAATATAAAGGTGCATAAATAACTCCTTTAGACTTTTTCCAATTCCCTCTCAGGTTGTCAAAATAAAATCCATTCATATTCATGCCATCTTAACAACATCAAGCTACTAAGTCTAGCATGGGAACCAACACACAGATTTACAATTTTAATCAAAACATTAACCACAGTCAAAATTTCCATCATCCAACCTTATAAATATAACACGGTCGTATGGATCATAGGTAATATACCAAAGAGGCCTTATCACAATCACACCAACATAATCACAAAACCCAATCATGACATAATGATCAATCATAGTCACCTTAAAATATATATGTATATATAATTAACATTCATATATATACAATATCTTTGATGTAAAAGAATAACATAGTTGATATAATCATAACCTAGTCAAATATCAAAATACATAGTTAATAACAAACCCGAATCAGATATAACTTTGAGCCATGACCTATATATCTATAGTTAACAATTTCTCTCTCTCTCTCTCTCTCTCTCTCTCTCTCTCTATATATATATATATATATATATATATATATATATATATATATATATATATATATATATATATATATATATATATATATATATATATATATATATATATTCCATAGGTGTCTACATATATATCTGGAAGTCCTAAGACTTCCATCTACATAAGCAACCTCTTTTCTTTATTTCCAAATTTTACACATAAACCAAATAACAAAAAAAAATGTATATCTTACTTGATATTCCATAGAAAAATACAAAGTCCAAAATAGAAACCAAAAACCTCAAAACTCTCCAAACAAGCTGGGTGTTTTGTAAATGCCATCATGGCTGCCATAAGAACCATCCCAATTTCCACTATTCTCTCTTATTTTATTCCATCTTCCTAACCCCATCATTTTCCTCCATCCACCATCCCAACTCCCCATTCCTTCTATCCATTTTCCCATACCCTTTCAATGTCTACATTGAATGGGAGGAGAGACAAATCCTCCTCCATATCCCAAGGTAAATCCCCCACCAACTTTGCCATAAATGACCTGTTTTGAGAACTTAGTCCATAATCCAACTGTCAACCAATAGGAATGTGGATTAGTAACTAATCCCCATGATTAACATTAAAAAAAATGGATTATCCACTTAACCTTCATGTCTTATGCCAACCACCATATTAATTACATTGAACAATGATCTTAACAAGCAATCAATGTAAGTCAATTTTAAATAAAAGATTTAAGCTTTAAATAAACCATGTTAAAAAAATGTTGATGCCAATAATATAACCAACCTTATTTTAATAGCATGCCACCACCTTAGTATAAGGTTTTATAAGGTTGAAGGGTTAGAATAAGGGGGTGGGGTGTCAAGGGTAGGTCTAGGTAAGTCTTAGGTAACATGTCTGCATGGGAAAAAAATGAGGGCCTTTGTGGAAAGATAAGTTGGAGATAGCATAAAGATGGAATAAATACCATGACTACAATATAATAATGGTAATTAATGGTATATAGTGGCATTCTACAAGGATAAAGTACACCAAAAGTAACAAGTTGAAGTATAACAATAAACAATAATAAATATAAGGACCAAAGTTGACTATTGACAAACGTAATGACCAAATCAAGATATTTGAAGGACAAAAACAAAACCAAACAAGTATACATGTTAGACATGTCTGAATTGCTCAGAATTCCTTCAATTTTGGGAGTAAAGCCTCCAACATCTACCTAGCTCATGGATAGAACCCACAATAACCAAAAAGGACATCAATCATACCACATCAAAAATCAATAAATAATCATAGATTTATAATAACATTAACTAAAATAATATGTCCATGAAATCATTAAGTAAAAAATTAAACATGTATCCCAATACCACTGCAACAAGTACTACATATAGTCCAACTAAAATAATAACCAATAATCAGTTTAACAACAATAATCTTAATATTTTTAATAGCATAATATATTAAAAAAGGCAAGTTTGTAACAACTTTGAACACATATTAGATCTTGTGTAAATTTATAATTTATTATTATTTTAAATGTACAACCTTTTTATTAGTCATATCTTTATTTTTTCCTATATGTGCTGACAATTTGATTATACTTTAAATGCAAATCATGTTTTTTCAATCATTGCACTTAAGGACAATGATGAGGTAAAAAACTACTACTTGTGTTGTTATGTAGAGACCCAAAAAAACATAAGCACAAATGTCATATATATGGAGAAGAGGTAACTTATCACATTGGATCCGTAGTGGTTACAAGAACCTAGCTTCATAGGTACTATCGTAAAAAAATAAAATAATTATTATTTGAGTACTTTGAAACACATAGGGTGGTTATTCATTATTCATATTTGGTTATTTATACAAATATTCAATTGATTACATATCATGAAAATCCTCACAATAAAATTTTATGCAAAGTGCGTAAATATGACCATTAAGTGATTCTTGAAACACTTGCAAATAGAGATGATATTAAAGGTATGATAGATTAAATTGCTAAGTTTATCTTATATTTCAAATTATTATAGTTAACTTATGTGATTAAATGTATTTTAATTTTCAATTATTTTATCATTATGTGTTTATGTTTGTTTAGATTTTGTTCTAACAATTTTAATGTAGGTTAATGTCACCAGATGGGCTTCCACATTCATGTGGTTGGTGTCGTGAGTAGAGAATATTATCTTCTTGAAACAAAGTGAAGCCAAAAAAAAAATTATATTAATTTTATCTACCTCAAGAATATAGGTTTTCACCTTCTCTATGTTTTTCTTTTCAAGAAAATAAGAAGACAGTCTTATCTAGGCCTTAATTATGGTTTGCAGGCCTGGTATTTTGAGTCTTGCCTTGTAGGTCTAATTTAGCCTTCATACTTGATTTGACTCTAGGTCAAAAAAATAGTTTTAAATACCTTTTTGATGTGTATTATAGTGATCATACTACCTTAATTAACCTTCATACAATGTTAGAAGCCAAATAACAAGGCTAAACAATCAATTCTTATTTTTTAGGTCTCTTGTTAGAAACCTATAGGAAACACAAACACAATCAATTTTTTATTATCCCACAAGACATATTTTCAGCTACTAACACTCGTATTATCTTTAAAATATATCTTAAACACCCATCTATATATTATCATATAGATGGCTCATCGATTAGGCTAATAGTCTAGAAGATACGCCCCCACCCCCCACTAACCAACTTTTGGTCCACTCTAAGAGAATTAGATGCAATAAAAAATTATTATCATTTATCACTCATGTTTTGTTATATATATTCCTCTTTTCATTGATTACAATATTCATCCATATAGGTTTGAGAGATAATGGCTTATCTCTAGCCCTCATAGTTCTCCTACAATGTGTGATGGAAATTGGCTCAATTTGTATACTTAAGGATGTTGACATTTTCTTAAGAGATACGTCTGATCAAATGTAACCTTCACTCTTGAGGCTTGATTAAAACTAAATAAAATCAATTCTAACCTTAAAATTCCTATCTACATGTGTTGGTGAAGATATTTCATTGATTGAACTAACAAGTCAGAATACACACCCCCCAGTGACTAAATTTTGGACCTTTAAGAGAGATTGGTTGTAGGAGAAAAATAATCTCTACATGTCACTGGCATTGATATAGAGATAATAATATTGGGATTTTTTAGAGGACTTTTTTTTTTCAATTATGGAAGATAAAATCTCATCTCTATCCCTCATGGTTCTCCTAAAATTCATGATCAAATTTGGCTCAGTTTGCACACTTAGGGATGCTAAGATTATCTTAAGGGATGCATTTGATTAACTGCAACCTTCACTCTCAGGGATCAATAAAGACCAAAAAATAGTTTTTTTAACCTTAAAATATTTTTTAGATGTGTTAGCAAAGATGGTTCATTTATTGATCTTGTGAGTTAGAATATACACCCCCACTGACCATCTTTTATCCCTTTAAAAGAGATTTATCTACAAGATAAAACTTGTTACTACAAATCACTCATGTTAATTTAAATATCATCTTGTTGGGATTACTTAGAAGAATTATTTTTGAAAATATAGGAGATGGAAAATCATATCTATCCCTCATGGTTAACCTAAAATGCTCAATTGACTTAACTTCTTCAATAATTAATCTTCAACAATGTCAACTCTCTCTAGACTTCTGCTCAAACCACATTCTCAGACTTCAATTTGATCATGCATGAGATTTCAAAGGTTTAGTAACAAATTTTCATATCATAATTTTATCTCTATAACAATAAAATTACATAATCTTAGTTTACAATTAGGCCTCATTATCCCTATTTGAGCCAACAACACCACCTCCACATGTGTGAACCATCTCCAATGCACCTAAAAACACTTTCATCATCTATATCATTCCAAAATGATGCAAAAGAATCAGCTAATAAGATCAATATTTTACATATTTTTATAAATAATTTATATTATAAATAATAAGGAAGCATGTGATGCTCCATTTTTACTTTGTGTAGAAGGCTTTATAGGTATGGAGAGTCTTGTTCTAGTCTTGAAAAGTCTAAGTGAGTTAGAGTCATAATGCATTTTTCCCCCTCTAAAAGGATTTGTATGTAGAATCAAACTTGAAAGGAGAGATATCCCCTTAAATTTGTATCCATTTTGCTTTATGAGGACCCTATAAGGGGCATGTATTGAAAAATCCACTGTAGAGTAGGCTAAAGGTCATTGTAACAGGTCATAGGTCCATTTAACTGGAGATTGGTCATAGTTGAAAGATTAAAAAGAATAATGTAAATCCATCACTTTTAGTATGTCCAACATAGTTAGGAGAATAAATATTCTGAAATGTACTTAAAAATAAGCTTGTAGGGAGTAATTCTTATCAACTATCCATAACAAGGAAGACTCATGCATTGGAGAAGAGAGAATATGATGAATTGGAGGAAGTTTGTAATAAAATGCTATGTTTAGTAAAAGTATGAGGATCATACCATTATTTTATAGTAATGATATTATATATACAATATAAATAATGATAGAATAAATAGAGAAAAACAAAAAAGGAGAATAAATTTGCAGACTTTGTGTGATCTCATGGAAATAAGGCCTTGTATGGTCATAAGAAGTTGTATATTCATTATGAATATAGATGTGAATGGATTTTAAGTTATTAAATGATTTAACTTTCCTTAATGAAGATATTTTATCTTATTATTTATGAATTTTATGATGTTTCTCAAATCTTTAGTTGTTACTAAAATTGTGTGAGATTTGTGAAGCTTAAAAAGGATAAAATTTGTGCATGGGAGAAGCCATGAATAAATAAATTTGAATATGTATTTTATTTTTAATGGTATGTAACTTGTTTACATGTTTAAATGAACATTTTTTATTTATTTAATGTTTTAAAGTGAACAAAGAGGCTTCTAATTTGAAGTTGCAGGTTTGAATTAGGATAAAGTGGAGTATTTGCAAGGGTTTAAGGTGATAATATTAAAGTTTGCATTGGTTTAAAGGTCTATTAAACCATTGGAATATTATAATTAATGAAAAATATATCTAGTTAATATAATCATGATCCTAAACATCTTGGAAGGAAACTAATTAAGGTACAACTTAGAAATAGATGATTATGTTAAGAAATAGGATTTTGTGAGAGTTAAATGATCAAGTCTGAAGAAAATATAAAGAGTTAAGTAAAATTATGAGATTAATGGGGTGTAATATGTGTTTTTAGACTCTAAAAAATCCTTTATTACTCTTTAAAAAAAGTATAAATCTCAAAAAGTGATTCTTATAGTTCTCGACCTTAAGGAAGCCCTCCCTAGAGATTGATAAAAAGAATTGACTTATCTAAAACTTTCACCATATGAAAAATTCTAAAATTTTTAGAGAAAATTATTAGAACTATAAAAATATAATTACAAAATTTAAATTCATTATAAGAATTTTTGGTCATGGAAAACTACAAAACACAGACCTATAGTCTTACAATAAGGATAAAACCCTCATGGGGTAGCACTAAAATTTGTATATCTCAAAAATGGATCATGGTTGAATTATGAAACTTTGAAGAGAGTTATATGAGGTATATATATTTAATTATAATCTAATTTTGTGTCATTTTGATACATACATATAGATAACATCTAAAAACTTAGTTTTATTATATTATGGAAAATAGTCTTAAAATCTCAATATGAACTTCAACTAACTTTAAAGAAAAATAAAGGTTTTTGAATGTTGTTTATGCATGTAAAATATTTAATAATACTATAAACATATAATATAACCATTTCAAAAATGTTTAAATAATAAAAAATTTAATAAAATAAGTGAAGAAGGCTAATTAGACCTTCTTGGCCTACTAGCTGAATTGGGATTCAAGGACATTTGCTTTTAGAAGTTGATTTATATCACTTGATATGGTTTAGTTATGAATTTTAAGGATAAAATAAGTTTACAAATGTGTTTTTTTTTCTAAGAATGATATTTGAATTAATAAGCATTATAATACTTGTAACACCATAAGCAATGTTTTTTGCCAAGTTTTGATATAGAAAGAGTTGAGGCAAAGCTATAGTATATTACATATCACATGTAATGTAAAATATACATAATTATGAAGCACCTAACTTAGATAAAAATGTGTATTCTTTAAATCCCCATATGAAGTAATAATGATCACTAACCACTAATATGTGTAAACATTAAATGATCAAAATATAAAATACACATATGTAAAGGAAGCTTATTTATTGAATAGTATTTATATGTATATGAAAATTTATATGTCATATTTAAACATAAATAATAGGACATATATCAAGCAAAAAAATTTAGACCATAACATGTACATATACAAAATACATCATACATGTATACAATGTGGGTCATATCGACATACAATGTGGTCCATATCAGCATACAAAATCTATTATGCCTACAACTAAAACCCTAACACTAAAAATATATCTCCTACTCCTCCTTGACTCCAAATAAATTATAATTCATTTCCATATATGTAGATCCATTGGTGTTGTATGCCTCAATACAAGGAGAGACTCTCCTCTCTGCATGTGGGTCATCAAATATTTGATTCACAGCCTCTAAAAATTGTCGTGTCTATGAAACATATGAAATATAAAATTTAATGCATTAAAATTATATATTAAAAATGATAATTTCTTTTTAAAATGATTCTAGACTCATTGTATTCCATCTAATTAGTTGTTTAGGTTGTGAGAACACTATACATCTCTGATGGAGAATCCTGTGGGGCATACATATATTGTTAGATATAGATGTGCATACATTTATTTAAATATGACATAGAATATCATTGCATGAAGCTAAACAAATAATTTTACTATGTTCTTTGACCAATCTCTATCCTTGAATCATGATATGTTGTGGAGAAAGTGGATCCTCAAATATAACCCAAACATCAAGAAAACCTTCTTGTCATCCATGAGGGGTGCCCATAGAATCCCTCATCATCTATAAAATTAATAAATAAATTATGTGTGAATCCAATGAGTATGATAAAAAGATCTATGACTATAATATATATCTTAAAACATTTTTTTTTGTTCAAGGGACAATAAATATACATGAATAAATATGTAATTTGAAAGTTTTTAAACCTAAGTATAGGGTACACTAGTGCTAATTGCAGTCTCTAAAATAGAATCAAGAAATGTTTAGCTAACCAAAATATTATTAATGATCTATAAAATTAACAAATAAAAAGTTCAGTCAAATAAATTAGTCAATCAAGTAAACACATACTAGAAAATAAACTTAATATTATTTTAGAAACATAAACAAATTATAATTAAAACTAAACATGTGTATCAAATTTATATATTATGAAGTAGATAACTCCTCCATAATAGGTTGACATGCCTTAAGAGAATTGGGTAAAGGTACTACAACTAGAAAAGTGTAAAACATGCTACTATCATACACTACTAAAACATCTTCAGGTGATATATGCTTTGGCATGCTAGTCACCTGAGGTGATAAAGTAACTATAGAAGGAATACACTCATGAGTCATAGTGTCCTGAGGTACTAAAATAAATTTATATGGAAAAAAATAAGTAATAAAATGTCCTGAGATTCTAAAGTAACTATATATGACATAAATTGATGGGTACTATTACACTACACAAAGTTAAATCTAGTCTCCACAAATGTAGTATTTGTACATCACACCTACATAAGTGGTCTTCTAAACTTCCTCCCACATGATGTGCAATGATGAAAATGAATTGTAGAATTTTTAGGAGGTACACTATTACTAATACCAATACCACCAAAACCACTAGTACCACTACCACCAACACTAATAACAACACACTACTAGATATCTCATCACCTATAGGTTGATCAGAAGTCTTCAATACATGCATACCATGACCATTCATAACTTGTGTCAAACTCATAACCACCTCAAGAGTGTCCATATATACACTACAATGCAACATTTTTGGGATAGAATCATGTGTTATCATCCTTTTATTTCTATAAACTCAGTTAAGATGATTTTGGTCTCACCTAGAACTAGATCTACCAAATGAAGACCCACCTCGCCTACCTTGGGAGACCTTTATATAAAAATTATTTGGAATTTATAGCATCACAAACTCATAATATATTTTTATTTAAAAGTATAACTAAACCTTATTCTTTTTTCATGAAGGCTCATTGAACACCATCCACCACCTATCCCAAAAGTTATTTTTTATCCGCTCATGAACACACAAATCAATACTTATATGTTTGTAATTTACTGATGGTGGTTAGTTGGTTATAGGCTTAATAAACAAAGCAAAAACATCTTATTTTATTATTTTTTATTAACATATTCATATGAAAATTTATTAGATTAAAATTGTTTTAGGACCTCTCTTCCATGCAAAATTGCATCAAGTTATGAAGTTACACTTACCACTTCATTAAAAATAGTCTCCAGTGTATTGACAAGTGAATTACATGAAGTATTAGCTGAGGAGTGATGAAAACCATTGATAATTATTGAATTTTTGCATTGTATTATTCATACAATTGAACTTATTCTTGTGAAAAATTATATTTTGCATGGTTTTGTTCTACATTTTCTTCATGCAATGGGTCCATCATTCAATTTTGTATCTAGAATTATAGAAATATAGGTTTTTTAGGTAATGCAAGAGAATATAATGTAAATTTAATTTAAAAACCCTAAATGCATAAATAAATATATATATAAATGGAAAAAATTAAATTTAAAAATAAACATACCTAAGATTACAACCAAAATGTCAAATCCCATTGTCAAGATACAAATACGAAGCAAACACATGGTTTATGGGTAAATAGAAAAAAGGATTGACTGAAAAAAATCTCCAAACCTATAAAATTCACCATGGGTTTTAGAAGTTTAATAGTAAAAATGAATAAAAATAAAAGGGTGTATGCCCTTTTATCTTTGCAAATGGCATATGCCCTTTTTAAAACTCAAAGGGTGTATGCCCTTTTTAAACCTAAAAGGGTGTATTCCATTTAGCTCGATCATAAGCCCAAGCCTCAATTTTTTTTAAAAAAGGCATACACCCTTTATGAATTTCTTTTTGTAAATTTGGGTGATGGCACCTTTTTTGTCCCCCAACTTTATGCATCCACCCTGTGTGTATGTGTGTGGGTGGGTGGTTATGAGTGTGTGCATGGGTATGCATGTGTGTGTATACGTGAATGTGCATGTGTACATATGTGAATAATGTGTATATTTTTTATGCCTCATGATTATAGCACACTGAAAAAAGGAAAGGAAAATTATTATCACCTTATTATTGTGTGTCTTGCCTAAGACATAGGATACCTTATAGCCATATGGTGACTCAACACCTATGGCTATCAAGGTGTGGATATGGTGCTTATGCCATGCCCACCTCACTTTCTTTCTTTTTTTCTTTTTCTTAATTTTTAAAATATATCTACATATTTTTTTATGTTTATTTTTTAATATAAAGTTTATAATATAAGCCTTCTCTTGAAATTCTCCTTGTATTTCAACACAATTATTTTTTTAGAAGACATCTCAAGGATGTAAATAATTTCCTTTTTTTATTTACTTAGCAAATACAAATCTTTGTTATATATCATTATAACATATTTTATTTTAAAGGATAAATTTGTATAACTATTAAAAATCCACCCCCCCCCCCCCCCCCCCCCGCCAAATATAAAATAGCTTTATTTAAATATTACCATAATGTTCTTCTAATTTCCCCAAGTTTTTCATAATTTTATTTTCTATTGAATACTTTCAACACAAAGAGTAAGTATTCATAATTATATATCAAAACAAAAGTTAAAAAAGAATAATAATAAGCAATACAAATTTTATAATTATAAGAGAATTATACTTGAGCCTTCTCATGCACTAATTACCAAAAATAATATATCTTTGTGTTATGTGATCTATGAAAATCACTCTAAAATTAATATAATTAAAAATAAAAAAACATCTTTCTTTATAACATAAGCTCATCTTTTATATGTCTAATATCCACAATTACTTAGAATAATTACATTTCTTCTTTATAAGCATAATTAATTCATCAAAAAAAATTTAGGGACCCAGAGACTATTGTATAACATATGAACTCAATTTTATCTACAATAATAGACCAAACACTAAACCAATTTATCCATTAAAATCAACTTTCATTTCCTTATCAATTAGAAACCAAAAATCAAAAATTCAACAACACTAAAATTAACAGGTAATAGTGATAGTGGAGGTTCTCACCTTCTAACCATATTATTTCATTAGTTATCTATAACCCTCATTAGACCCCCAATCCCAATAGGTGACTCAAGTAGACCAACAAACATGATCATAAGTTTTCAACAAGGGATGAAGATTAAAAATTCATTTGTTAAAACCTGGCCAATGAATGACATTGCTAACTATTAAGATCTCTAGTTATTTGGAAAATAGGGTAGAAATAGGGAAGTAGGAAATAATAGGAAAACCAATTCATATCAGGGTGTTCATTTTCTATAGGAATAATTTGATCTTATCTAAAGTAAGGTGCACATATTTTAGATGAAAAAGAATAGTAAGGGAAAGAATACAACTCAAAATTTAGATTTCCCTCTACTAAAATAAAGCCACTTCCCTTCTTGTGAATGAACACTAAATCATAATATTCAATAAGGGCCCTTTAATTCCCCAATTCTCAAGTATAGTTTATGCAAGATAATCACATACAGATGAATAATTTATTACACAATCTTACATATGGGACATAATACCACCTACATGAACTCTTGCAAGGTTTGAACTCTCTTTTCTTCAACTATTCTTCTATATAGTGTGTAAATTTTCCTTCAAGATTTCAAAAAATATATTTTATTTAAAATAATGGATAATTTATTACATATTTTTCATGTAAAGGATAAGAGATTTATTATAATATTCAACATGTCAATAAGAAACAAGTCTCCCCCTCTAGGCTTCAACTACTATTCTCCATATGAATTTCATAGATAAAATAATTCCTTGATTAAAGTGCTTTTATAAAGGATCAAAATTTTCTAATATCAATAACACCCCAATTTTGTCTAATGGAACGAAATGTTCTTTTTTGGGGGGTGATTTTTTGAAATTTGACCTCTCTATAAATCTAAAAAAAAATTTAAAAAAATAAGGGTTCCCTCAAAATATTACATGCAAAAGGATAAATAATACAAGAATGTTTAAATAAATTCAATATATGGTATGCATTCCAAGATTTAATAAATTTTTATTCATAAATCTCATAAATAAAAATGCATGCATGGTATGCATAGGTGATTTGTAACATGCATGCTAAAAAAATGACCCTATGACAATTTTAGAATAGGTTTGGTCTATGGATTAAATTTTAACCTCTTATGCCCCTATTTATACCTTTAAGAATGTGTCACTTGCACACTCATTGCACATATTAAAATATTTATGATATATATAATATATTAAATAATGAAATTGATGCATCCATAATAAAATGATAGCAATCTATGACCAATGCCACAATTACATGATTCAGGATATATGTATAAAGAATCATAGGAAGAAGACCTAATATATCTATCTTAGTGTCAAATAAGAAACTCATTAGCTAAGAAAGATACATAGATGCTTATCTGGAATTTATCTTCCTTGTCATAAAATTTAAGTCTTTCACTCAATTCACTATTTAATAATTTTTATACTTACTCCATTTTATATAATAAATAATCAAAAATAAAAAAACACAACACAAAAGTAAGGTGACCATATATTAGGTAAAAACATTTGTTTTATCTTATGATTCTATTTACTAGTTTAATCAAAAGGAAGATTCACTAAAAGGGTACCCATTTGCATGGAGGAATGTTTTAATCTGAAGTATTAACAATATAATGTTTTTTTATAGAATGTGGGAGGAGATTTGGAAAACAATCCATAACCACCCACCCTTCTTTGTCTCATAGGATAACCAAATTATCACCTCATGCCTTTAGTTATTCTTAAGCATCACATTAGTATATTTAAAGTTAGAATCCATACATGTAGTGACCAATAATGCATGTGTATCTAAAAATGTAATCTATTGTGATAGTCTTAGATTAGTTATATAGAGCTAACACAATAGATTACATGGTTAGTCCATATCAAGTTAGATAAAAATACAACATAAATCATGTTAATCAATAATAATGATTATATTCTATAGAATTATTAACAATATATTTGTTTAATCTCATTCACATAAGTTCATGTCCATTAATCAATATATAAAAATCAAAAGTAGCTATTATTATATCTCAATCACATCACATCAATGCAAGAAATAAAGAGAGGGATATATAGAGAATAAAATCCATATTATGTTAAAAATAATGCCAAGTAAATTCCAAAACCATAACATGAATTTTAGAAATTTATTTTTAACAATACAAGCAAATAGATATAATCTACATGTAGTTAGATTAATAATAATAAGGATACCTTCCTAATGTCAAATAATGTCATAAATAATGGATGCCTTTAACCATGTAGCATGAGTGAACACATTTGTATCTATATGAAACACACACAAAATTATAATTCAAAACATAACTTATAAATTGTATTAATATTTGTAAAAATATAACATGAATTATTCCCAAGGAATAAACTACATGATTTTATAGGTATGAGATGCAATATGTAATATTCAAAATACAATAATGGAGTCTCTCATATATTCATACAATGTTATAATGTTCTATTCCATCTCATGAGATCTATCTCTATTAAATTATTCATTAACCTTAAAATGGAATCCTTTGTACCCTTATACAGGTCTCCATAATATCTCACATCAATATATTTATGATATCATTGGTTTCTATATTTTTTGACCCTTTCTCCATGAAACCACTATGATTTTTTTACTATTTTCATAATATTGTAAGTCATATATTTTACATGTCTTGTAGACTAATTCAATTCCATATGAACCTATGAAGATCGAATGAACTAAATATTAACTTCATGTCGATACATATACACATGCACTCATTATCTTTCTCCTACCATACTAACTTTTACTTCATGTTAAGAGAGACACACCAAATCCACTTTATAGGTTAATTATATTTATTATATGGGTGCATATAGATGGTGTGATGAGTTATTTATTCCACACCCTTATTATGATGTTATTGTAACTATGTCCTATGCTAATAGTAATTTGGATATTGATCATGATAATGGTGAGTTTGTTCTCATGTTCAATTTCAGTGAAAAAATCAACATGATGTAGATGTATGAGATGTTTTCTCTTAATTTTCAATATCTTTAGGGTAAAATGTTAAAAAAGAGAGAATATGATGGTAAGAGTCCATCAAATTAAGACATTCAAAACCTTGTGAATGCTACTAAGTCTCAAGTGAAAAATGATTATAATTTAAGAAATAAAAAATAAATTCAAGATAAAAAATATTAAAATTGAAGCTTATAAAAGTATGAATTCTATAAATAATGACAACACAAGGGAAGAACCTACTATTTCTCCATTAAAAATAAATTATCCCCCACAACTAGCTAGGATTGAAATGTTTGTAGAAAAAATAAAGGGTAAAATTTCACCCTTCACAAGTGTTATCAAATATTTTTTCTCATTCTAAAATTACAATTGAAAATAAGAGGCAAATAATTTAAAATAAGCCTATTTTCCTAGATAAATATGTTTTGTCTTGTCCCTTTGATATAGGATAGTCACTAGCTCAAGATCTAGCCTCATGCATTCTATATGTGAATATTGGCACTTTACATTTGGACACACCCGTGACTGAATACATTGTGTGTGATATGGATTTATTGATGATCCAATCTAAAATAATTTTCCCTATGATTGAATTTTTTTGAATTCATAAATATAGGTATAAATCTTTTTCTTACGCCAATTTATAAAAGTATATTGTATCACTCAATTCTATTTTAGAAGTCAAAGAGGTGAATGAATAATGAGAATAAGTGTATGAAATATATTTTGGGACATCATTGATAGAAATATAACTCAATGTAGAACCATTCTACCCTACTTTTCTTGTTAACTTGTGGATATTGCATATTTTTATGTTGGACTCTAGAGCTTTGTATAATATTATACCTCTGGCTGTGATGTTTTATCTTAGTGTGAAATTTTATATAGAATATAGAAAATTTTATGTCATGGATTCATGTGAATTTGCAGTAGTTGGTTGCATCAAATGCCTAGTGGTTCAAATTACTACTTATCTTTGATTTTTTATTAGTATTGACATGGTTGTTTTGGATTATCTTCCCAAATGGGGGATTTTATTTTCATGAAAATATGTTGATTCAATTGGAAACAATATTCATATAGATATGTCATATGTTATTATCCCACTAGATGCATAGAGAGAAAAATATGATGTATTTGATTGAGGATCCACAAAGGGCTTTGAATGATAATATGCACGCTAATATGCAAAGTTTTGTGGGGAACATTGAATTCATTAAAAATTATATTAGTCTTAATTATCATCCCCAACCTAGTAATAATGATTTATATTATAATTAGAACTTATTTTCTAATGGATCTTGTTCAATGGAAGTGTGAGATTTAAGTGTTTAATCATGATAAATACAAGGGTCATCTTGTAAATTTACATACAAACTTGATTTTTAATGCACCTACAATATATCTCAATATGAGGCTTTTTTTTGGATCTTAATGTGGCTTTAAAATTTTCTATTATAATTCTCATTTTTTAGGGTGATTTCAAATTAGTGGGGGTAATAGGTGAGATAAATATATGCAACTAGGAATGAGAACCTCCAATATCATATAAATGTTGTTTGGAATTAATTGGATAGTTTTGATTCATTTAATATTGTATACATTAAAATGTTACTTGATTCCATTACTAACTATATGGATATGCATGCATCTCATTACCAAAATGATGTGTCTACACCTTTCTACATGTATGATGTGGAAGTTCTAATCAGAACCTTAGTATTTGATAACACTAATCACTATAAAGTGTTTGAAGATGATATTCATATTCTTTAATAAATTAATTATACAAAATAGTTTGAAGACCAGTTAATTGATTTGGAGGTATATGTTATAAAAAATGAAGGGAAACAAGTTCTATCTAGGAAAGAAGGGATTTAATTGAAGGCTAACACAATCCAAATAGGCTTTGTAAAACTTTAAAAATAATTTCATAATGTTAATAAGATAAAATTTTGAATTATCCTTGCCTTAAAAAATGTTTTAGATGTGAATTTAGGAACAAACACTACACCCAATCTAATATTTATTATTAAGTGTTTGAAATAAAATGAGAATAAATAATTTATTACAATCCTAAGGAAGTATATAGGTTATATTACATGGTCATATGATTATTTTAATGTATATAGATAATATGTGTTTCAACATGTAACCCCATTATAACTTAACACCAAACCTTTCAAGCAAAAACAAATATCAGTTAATCCCAAGTTGGTGAGAAAGTTGGAGAGTGAATTGAAAAAATTTAAAAAAATTGTAATAATTCAGTCTATAAGGTATTATTAATGGTTTGTAAGTTTTGTTCCAATTATAAATATTAATTTTGATTTCATGTTATGCATGGATGTTATAAATTTAATCAAAAATTATTTGAAGGATAACTATTCAATGCCTAACATTAAACACTTGCTCTTGAAACCTACTTGAACATAACTGATGTTAATTCTAGATGGATTTTCTATCTATAACTATGTTATTAGGAAAGAATAAAAATAATTAAAATAGTGTTCACAATACCCTAGGGCACATATGTGTATGTGAGCATGCCATTTGTGCTCATGAACTCTAGGAAAATGTTTCAAAGAGTAATAGATTATGAAGTTGTAGGACTAATCAAAGAGATATGGTGGTCTATCAAGATGATATTATTATTTTCCAAAGAAGAGAGTAGACCATTTGGACCACCTTGAAATTATTTTTTAAATTTTTACAGATTATGAGTTATTTGTCAAATCCAAAAAAAACATTTTTGGTGTAGAAAAAGTTAAACTATTGA
Source organism: Torreya grandis (assembly GCA_037957365.1). Lineage (NCBI taxonomy): Eukaryota > Viridiplantae > Streptophyta > Pinopsida > Cupressales > Taxaceae > Torreya > Torreya grandis. Next base: position 230,821 of record JARHVA010006565.1, on the reverse strand, counting down.
GCGAGAGTGTTTCAAAATAATATGTTATGATTGATCCTAAAATTATGAAAGCTATAGAAGCCATCCTTATTTTTCACTCCCAAAAATATATTCAATAATTTTATGGGCAAATTTATTTTCTTATACATTTCATTTCCAATCTTTCATAGATTACCCTCCTTATTAGAAGTATTTTGACTCTTGAAGCTAACCAGACATTTATAATCAATAAAAAAAATCTCAAGAAAACCCCTATCATGGAGATTCTAGATTAAAATAAGACATTTTATTATTTTCCCCATCCTATAGTGATTATTATTTTGTTATAAAATATTTCAAAGGGACATGAACAACCTATAGCATTCTAAAATAATGCATTACAACATGTTGAACTAATATACACCATCAAGAAGAAACAATCATTTTCACTTATTAAAATTGTGAAAGCATTAAGTCCATAAATTCTAAGTTATTTGGTTGAAAGTGTTCGTTCTCGACAGTATGATCAAATATATTCTAACCAAACTTTATACTTTAGGCAAAATATGTAGATGGGTTGATAAATTTTAGGAGTTTGATATTGAAGTGCATACTACCAACCTTTTGATGGGGCATAGATTAGACAAGTTAATGGTGGAATAAAATCTTTATGTATTTGAAATGGACATCTCAAAATGTAAATCAATGTAGATGAAGATCAATTGAGTTAATACTTTTGGTATAGATAAATTATACATTATTTGAAAAATATGAGTTTTCCTCCTAGTCTAAATATATCACTACAAAAAATTTCAAGTTAGCTACCTATAAATATGTGCTGAGAAGTGATTATAATGGAATAACCCTAAAGAAATTCTCATGAGATGTATTAATCAATATGAAGCATTGAAACTGATCAAGGAATTCCATAGTTAGATATGTGGAGGAAATTATGTAGTAAAAGTGATAGTTCATAATATTATTATAGCTTTCTATTGGTGACCTTCATTATTCATAGATAATTTATAAAATGGTAGTAAGGTATGATTCATGTAAATGGTTATCTAAGAGAAGGAAATAATCTATGTATTTGCATATAATACACGTAATCACAAAAGATAAATTCTAGTAATGGGGATTTGAATTTTTTGGTGAAATCAATGAAAAATTAATACTGGCAACAAATAGTTTTTGGTTTACACTAATTATCTTACTAAGTTGGTCAAGGTTTTCCTCACTAAGATTTCTACTTGAAAAGTGTTAATGGATTTATTTTAGAATAATATCATTACAAGATTTGGGTTACCTATGAATATTTTTATCAATAATGTTATATGTTTTAGAGCTAAACCTTTACGAGAAATAAGTGACAAGTTTGGCATTAATTTGAATTACGCCTTAAAATATTATCCCCAAGGAAATATATAGGTTGAGTCTAGTTATATAAGTTTGATCAAAATTTTGATTAGATATATTTAAATGAACAACATAGGGTGGGAGGAAAAGCTAATGTTTACTACTTATGCATACATGATAACTCTAAGGAAAACCATGAGCAAGAGTCCTTTTGAATTTTTACATGGTATGAATGTTACATTTCCTATAAAATTGGAGCTACCCCCATTTCAGGTTTTTCAAGATATGCATGTGGTTGAAGTTAATCCTTTTTTAAAAGAATAAATCTAATCATTAATTTGGATAAAACTAGAATAGATTCACATGAAACATACATTGAATTAAATTATAAAATGATTGGATGCTTGATAAAAAGGAAATATCAATGATTTTTTAATTGGGACACTTGGTATTGCTTTGGGAGAAATGACATGAGGAGAAGGGAAACATGACAATTTTGATCCTTTATGGACTGGTCCTTATGAAATAGGCATATGAATTTATGAGAAAACAATTTTTCCCATATAATTAGATGGTGAACTGTTGGAGATCCATGTCAATGTACCTCAAACTTTTACTTAATTGAAGGGTGCATATAAATAGTATATATAGTGTGTAAAAATGGGATTTTTCATTTTTTTCTTTCTATTTTGTTGTTTTTTGTTTATTTTATTTAAACAAGTGATGTAATATCATAGTAATATACAACTCATGCATATATCACAGTTCACTTTGTCCATTTTCAAGTGAAGGATTCAAATAAATTTTGTGTATTAATTTATTTTAGGATAAGGCATAAATATTATTCACCAAGAGAAATCTAGGATCTCTAGATACACACTGGAGGTATTTATCTCATATTTGCATTTAATGGTAGATCCTTAATTTGGAAAATGAAGAATTAGCTAATTGTTTTTCCCACTTATATAAGGTTCCTTGTGATTTTCATCACATCACTATGATGTCCCATATAATATTTCTAATGAACATGCCTCAATATTTATCCTCTCCTCCAAATATCCCATTTTAGTCCCAATTTCATGTACATAGTCCCTTTTGATTCAAATTTCATGTCATCGATGGGATTAATTAAATATCAAGTTGAATTCACATTATTTTTTAGTCATTTTCATGATTTAAATCATTTATAACACAAAATAAATGCTAGAAAGTTTGTTATCCATGACCGTTTAAATGTCACTTGGCCTAAGTTCATTTTGTTTTAATAAAGTTTTAACATGGGTGATTCAATTTGCATAACTCTAAACTCAACTCACTATATTAATGATTAAGTTGCATGGTGCCTTTAAACATTTATCCCCCATGGTCACACAATGTAAAAATAATTTTTTGGGATTTCAACATGTTACATATGGATACATATTGATTTATATACTAATCATAAACATATTTGGTCATTGATATAATATTATACTTAGAATATCATTGGTGCAATCTTGGATGCATGAAAAATTGTAAACTTAGAGAATTTTTTTATTAAACATATGAGGTGGATTTTTAATCAAATGAAAAATATAATAGATCCATAGTGCCTGGTTTAAATTAATGAGAAGAAGAAGGGTGTGACTCATTGACCCTATGGCTAACCAGTGGTGGCCACATGTCACACACTAGACAATCACATCCCACTTAGCCATAGACTATGAATTTAAAAATTTTAAACTATGTTTTATGTGATCCATGTCTAATGGGTGACTATAATATGGAAAGAGAAGGACTTAACGGAATTATAAGATGTATGACAAAGATTCAAAGAAAGGGGGGACTCTTTTTAATCTTTGAGCCTGATCTAATTAGTGAAGGCCACGTGTCTCACTATTTTTTTCTACTGGATGCACAAAGTAAGTGAAGGCATAAAATAATTTCATAAAATACATGATTCATGACCTATCAAAAATTTCCATGTAGACTAATCATAGAATAACAATTGAAATAAAAAATTAAAAAAATCAGTCTAAGATCATTAAAATAAGGTAACGTGTCATCTTATTAAAATGTCAAAGGGTTTCACATCACTCATTTTTTCTACATTGAGGACACATTAGTTATGAATAGGAAGAGTCACAAGGAAAGATGGACAAAAATGGATATCAAAGGGAATATGGTTGAATTAAAAATTCCATGGATTCATTTAATTTGGTAGATCACATAGAAAAGTCCCACATATTCCATGATCATGAGCTAACTAAAGGCTACCACTTATTCTGATTGATACCCTATCATAATATTCTATCAAATTATCATGTGGATCACTCTGAGTTCATGTCAAAAAAATAAATTGAAAATGAAAGGTGAACTCTAGACTTTGTGTCTAGCTAAAATAGGCCACATGTAAATTTTTTATTAAAATAATAATAAATCATTTAATATCAAAGAATATTATGTGGAAAACAAATTCCATGGGTCTATAAAAAATAGACTAAAAATGAAATAAAAATATTTTTATCTTGAAGCAAACATATATTGGCATGTGCATCACTAATATAGTCTATGAAATGCAGAGTAAAATTAAAATTAAACTTCATGAAGTTATTAAATGATGTCACTCCATGACAAATAAAATGCCACCATGTAGCTCAATCTTATTGTATGTAGAAAGGTGTGAGGTATCAAAAAATATTCATATCTCAAAAAAGATACATTACATAAAATATTGGCATTATACATACTAAAATATTGTATTAGACACTTCACAATGTCATTTTTGAGCTATATCTACCATACATGACTTGTGTGTAAATTATTCCTCTTATTCACCATTCTCTCTCACACACATACTTGTTTTAAGTCTGATCCTTACTGAATTGAATATAATATAGTATAAAATGATGAAGATTTATAGGCTAACATTATAGGAGTTAAATACTAGAAGGAACATTCATGAACAAGAAACATTAAACTCTCAATAAAGAAGAATGACCAAGAACAAAACAAGATCTTCATTATAAAAAATTTCCAAACCAGTCCCATGGTCAATGTTCATTAAAATATCTATGTAGACATTCATTATAGATAATGCATGGATTCATATTTTGAATGAAATACAAATATTCTGAATAACCAATGTTCTTGAACCTTGAGCCACATGAGAGTCACATTATTTATGCCAATTGGTTCTATTTAATAGACCCATCAAATGTGTAGGATTTGGTATACTTCTCCAATGGATAAAAATCATCTTAATTCCTCTTGAAATCTTGGAAGGTTGAATGTTGTGTTATCTCCAATATTTTGGAGTCCAAAACATCCACTTTTATGTCCTTCACATGTATTGTCTATATTACTTCCTTCTTTCTCCTCTTCATTCACCAATATTTAGATGCTCACTTTGCTTGGTGGCATTCTCAAAGATAATTTACTTTAATTTTAATCATGAAACAACACCATATTTTTAATTAAATATAATATGGTATAAAATGTCCAAGATTTATATGCTAACATTACAGAAATTAAATATAAAAGGAATCCTTGATGAACAAGAAGCATTAAGCTCTTTATAAAATTAATGGCAAAGAACAAGAGAATATCTTCATTATAAATATTTTCCAACCTAATCCCATGTCCAAGAGGCCATACACTACTTAATTTTGACCATACCATCTTGTATTTTCACTATATCAATTCCTTCTCTAAATAATCCCATAAATCCGCTTGGCTTCTTAAATGACTCTCCATTTTTTAGATGACTCTCAAACTTAACTTTATATCCACATGACATGTATATTTATTTTATCTATTTTATAATTACCATTTATAATAAATTCACTTTCCTAAGACTATGCTAAAAATCTTGTTAGTTTTAAATCAATCAACTACAAGAACCTCCTAGTCTATGTCAAACTACTTAAAAATTTTACTCAAACATCTCTATATCATTAGATATACATTCATGTCTTCTCAAAAATAATCTTAGGATTAAATAATTTCATTGATGAAACTAAGATGAGGGTGATGTTACATATCCTCATGTACAAACTAGTATTTTTCAAAATTAAATCATTCATATGGGTTAGTTCATTTTATTATCATGTTGGTGGCATGAGAAATTAACCAAATGGAATCATTTAAATAAAAATAAAATCCACACTTAATACTCACTTGACACTGATCTATATAGCATATATACGCTACTTCACTTTGAGGAAATATTCTATATTCTTTCCAAAATAAAAATTATTCACTAAGAGCAGTCATAAGCCAATTCTAAAACACATTAAGCCAAGTCAAACGCAAATATTATCAAGTATAAATATTTAATTTATAGGTGAATTCATATAGGAAAGGATCACAATTAAAATTTCACATTAAGGGTAATAACTACATGCGTTAATGTTTGATCTTTCTTCAATCTGTTAAAGGGTTTCGGGACCCCTTCAAAACCGATTTTTACCTTAATCTAAAACTACATGTGTCTTGACTTATACTTTTATAATATTAAATATGTAGTTAATGATCAATCATCAATAAGGGTGATTAGGGTTGGCTCAACCCATTACACTTCCCAAGTTCTTATAGATTTCCAACCTTTAAAATAATATAAGGTTTCAAGGAGAAGGAAACTAATTTCTAAATTTATGAGCATAGTTAAACATTAGGATCATCCACACATAGGCATTACAATCAAGCATATCTAACTATATTATCATAAATAGTCATAACAACCTAGGATATACCATTAATTATAGTCACTATCATCAACATCATTTTCCTAGCATGATATTATTAACAATGTGTGCATATATATTTAATTACAGATCCAAGTGACTCTTATGCCTACTCTCAATCCCTTTCCATTTTCATTAGTTTGTCACAATTAGTCAATAAATTGGAAAACTTAAGTATCTTGATATCTTTAGTATTTTCTATATTTATCACATGCCACTTGTGAAAATAGTTTTAATATTTTACATTAAAATTTATGTTTAACTATCAGACTTTAAAATTTGAATTGCATTCAAGTTTATATCTTTTAGGTTTTCACAATCTAAATTAGGGTAAAATATATTAATGAACCCAAATATTTATTGAACCATGCCAAAAAGTAGGTCTCCCTTAGGGTTTCATCTTTGTTTCTTGGGTTTTCAAATTTGAACCTTAGGGTTTACTTTTTAGACTTGATTCTTATTTTTTCCATCTTCATGGGTGATAATATGATGGCATATCACTTTTGACTTAGGTTTTCATACTTATTCACATGTCAGGGCTTACTCTATTAGGTTTATTCCTTAATTATCTTCTATTTAGATTAAAGAATCTCTATTTTTCAAATTCTATAGGATTTTCACTATTTGTATAAAGTGGACTAAAAATTTACCAAACTATTCTATGGATTTTATAGAAACTGTAATATACTATTTTTAGTAAATTACACTGAAAGGGTGAATGGTATAACTATATTTAAATTAATTTATGGGATTCATTTATCTAATTATATTATTTTAAAAACTCTTTTTGTTTGAAAATTTACTCAATTATTTATTTGGGTGGTCATTTCTTTATTATAAACATTATATGGTGGATATAATGGATATTCATAGTGTATACTTTCTACTACAAGAAAATATTATTAGAATTACATATAATGAAATGGATAACAATCATGTAAAATAAAATTAATAATGATAAATACATATTTTATTAACATTGAATCCCAAGTTCTTTCATATGTTCTTTAGTTGTTCCTACTTCAAGGTTGTGATAGCTACCATCCCTCTATTATATAGGTCCATGTTGTCATTATCTCTATAGGTATGGTGGCCCATCCTATTTTATGAAATAGATGTCAAAATGATGTTCCCCCTCATCCACACTCATCTCCAACACCCCCCTTGAATGTCTTTGTACATATTTTCAATCATAATTGCCTAAGGAGAGTGATTTTGAATAAATTATTACTGAAATGGTTACTATGAGAAATTCCATAGAGTATCTTAAACAAAAAATAAGTCTAAATATTCGGTCACATTAAGATAAGATTACTTATATCAATAATCTTGATCATACTAGTGTCAATCACATTTTTGCTTCCCCATTTCAAAGCTTTGTGCATCAAAATATTTCATCTCAAGTATGGGTTTAAAAAAGCATACATCTAAAAGTAAAGGTTTGATAATTTTGAATAATTTTTATAAGACACAAGGTGAAACTATAATGGATATTCTATGAAACAAGTTGATCACATATCTTCATATGCATCCTTTAAACAAATCAAAATGTAATTTTATCTATCATAGAATGTATGGGAATCATATTGACAATTATTGGGTCTTGAAGAGAAAATTAAAAATATTATTGGCATTGGTGATCCTACATTAGATACATCCACTAAACAACCAATAGATACAAACACACCTCCTAAAATTAAAAAACCTACTCAAATTATGATTTCATTTTCTAAGGAGAGATTAAGAAAATAAAAAGAAAATAAAGAAAGGTTGCATGAATAAATATTACAAAATCAATAGTTTCAAAAGAATACATGACAAAAAGAGCAATGCAAAAAATAAAGGTTTCATAAGGAACAATTGCAAAAGAAACATTTATAAAAGTAAAGTGTATCCGTATGAGTACAAAATGTTAGTTTTTCCTTTGTTAATGAAAATTTTAAAATCAAAGCAATGAAACAAACTAACTAAATTGTAGGACCTAATGAGCTAAGGCAAAGCTAAATAAAACCTGAATCAAGAAAAGAAATAAATAATTATTACCTTCATTTCAAGCATTATTCACCTTATCATAAGTAGATGTGGCTTAGATGTAGTCTTAAGAAGTATTTATCAATGTTATTATCATGAAATACACCATATCCTCTTAAAATCCTTTAGTAACTGAATTGATTAGAGTGGAATTTGATGCATAAGCTAGCTTGGGAAATTGATAGAGCTTCACTATTAAAACATGAGCATTAGATATGAAGAGGGTTTCCTATTTATTTATAGGTAGAGTGATTTAATGTGATCCCTTCATATTTCCTTCAAGATGGAGGGTGAATAATTCACCCCAAGGCATCACATGGATCATGACATGTATTACCAATATGAGTCATTTAACTTATTCAATATGAAAGGTGTAGGCTGTTCCTCAAAATATCCCAAGGGGGGTTAATATTATCCCTCCATCTTGCATGAAATATGGAGGGTGGAGAATGCCCCTCAAAAATATCTTTAGGGATGAAATGAGAGCCCTCCATCTTGTTTCCAACATGGAAGGTGGAGAATACTTCTCAAAAATATATTAAAATGTGGAATGAGATCCCTCCATCTTGTCTCCAAGATGGAGGGTGGAGAATGGTCCATGGAAAGTGCCCCAGATGAGGTGTAAAAAGTATAAACTAAATTAAATGAAATTAGAAATTCCAATTCCATGGGATTTATAATTAGAGGAATGATTAGTTAAACTAATTAAAAAGTATTAATTTAATTAATATGATATGAACATGAATTTGGTTTATTTGATTTAAATAATAAGAATTTATTAATTTCCCATAGAGATGGAAATAAATAGTGATAGTGTGAAATATGAGTATAATGATAATTTAATTATTTAGTGTAAATGAAATTAGAATGTTTAGTGATTTCTAGGCTTAATTTATAGTGTTGTATAAAAACACTCTTATTTTCATAAAATTCATTTTGATTACCATTTTAGACATGAAAGTCATGAAAATGGAGTGTCTACATTTTTATCCTATTTGAGAAGGTGTTATGAGACATTAGATGAAGTAACAAATTTTCAAATACTAAAAAATCTAAAACAAAGAAGATGAAAATTAGACAAAGAAATAATAGATGTTATAATTTTGATGTTCCCAACCAATAGGTTTAGGAAATTCAATGAAAATATAATAATATGATTTAAATCAGATTAGTTAGGGATTATTCCCCCTTAAGAGGGAATTGGGGGATTAAGGGCATGTATGGGATCTCAAGAAAGAGAGGAAGAAGCTAGAATGGAGGATAAGATTAACCTATGGACAATATTACATCACTTGAACTAACACTTGCATGATATGATATATGATGATAATGAATTGATATAATCAAATATGGATACATTTCAAAAATAATCTATCCAAATAAAATGAAAGTTGTGCAATCATGGAATGATAAATTTCCCCAAATAATGTAAAATTGATTTTCTTTGCCCCAAACAGGGTATATTTGATTTGATGAATTAATAGAGTTATTTATTTTCAAGCATAAATCAAGGATTTAAATTTTCTTATAGATTATGAATGAATTTAACACAAACATGTGTGCCAATGGTACAAAAACGTTTTCAATAAGTTGTTAAAAAACTTAGCACACAAGAATGTTCAAAGTGATGAAAATGAAGAATGAGAAAATAAGATAATTATCGAAGAATTATATAATCAGATTGGAAGAATATGGAGTTAATAATAACAAAACAAGGGTGGTCAAACTAACATCATAAATTGGTTGGTACTAATCACTATCTACATAGTCTAAAAACACCTTGGGTTGATGTAGTTTTCCTAAAAATTGAGAGAGAATATGATGAAGAATGGACTAGATTATTAGAATAATAATAATAATAATAATGGTTTATCTACATGTATGACTCTCTTTTACATGATTATTAGGAGATACACATCTAAATGAGCATATATATATATATATATATATATATATATCAAATGTTAAGGTGTTTTGATTTCATCATGAAAAATGTGATGATGTGAAACAATCAAAGATAATTGAGATAATTGGATTTGATAAGATATGTTTATTCAATGGGAGATAATTCTATTATGATAATTCTAATTTAATACCTTTTGTACATGATTTTTAATTTTTCACATGACAATATACATCATTATATAAAACACCATGATGACCTAGTTGTAATATGTGTAAGGAATGACCCCCGATCCATTAGAAAATTAACAACACACAAATCTTAAAAACCACAATAAAAATTATGACTTATGCCAATAGATGGACTCAAGTACAAGTGAATGACAAGGGACACCATTATGATTACCTCATTCTCATAATGGACTAAGTCAACAAAAAAATTAAAACTTAACCAAACAATCAAACAAGAAAACACACAAACATGAATACATTGCACCAATGATAATGATGGTTGAAATGGATGTCCCTAAAAAAGGATACATGCAATGGGAAGAATTGGTAAGAAAACATTATGAAATAATATACATGCTTAAAATTTCCCTAAATAGGGTGGAAGTGATGAGATTAAATTGTAATGACTTGATTTGACTTTTCCCTAAATAGGGTAGATTTGAGAAGGATAGCCCCAATGGTAGTTGATTAAATTGTTTTAAGATTGATCAAGGATTTTAGATTTGTTTGCCTTTTTTTTATTTTTTGGCATCTTAACTCAATGGATAATTATGAGATGTAAAATTATTTGAATCTCAAAATGGTGAGAGTGTACATTTAAGGGTGGATTATATGACCTTAAAAAACTAAGTATTGCCTACATAATCCAAATGGACCTCAAGCCACTATAGTTTAATTGAAACTGGAAGTATAATGTGATAAGTATGAATAGGGAATGAAAGATGATTAAGATGATCATGATTGAGATTGGATTGAATTTGATATATAATGTTTAACATGAAATTCTTTGAGATCATGGAATGGGAATGTTTAGTAAATTTTTGATCATTATACCTACAAGGTACCACTAGTAAAGGGGAAAACATGTTCTAACACTATGATGAGATTTAATATAAAATGGTAGGATTTTAATTATTATATTGGATAATAATGGATGATAAGTGGATTAGGAATATCCAAGTACCATGTCATGTGGGAAACAAAATGTCCATTCCTAAAAATGTCACTAAGAGGATATTCCAAGAGTTTTTACAAAATAGGGTTTAAAATAACTTACACTTTATTATTAAGATCAAGATAGAAAGGAAAATTGGACTAGGGTAGGATGAAAATAAATATGGTTAAGATCAAGCTAAAATGGTAAATATGATAGGAATATAATTAATTACATTGTATACAATAATTTACCCAAGTTTCAAGGTACTTTTAGACAACAAATTATTTACACATGATGTCTGAAACCAATTTTTCATTATGGTACTTGCCCAAGGTGCCACAAACATGGTTTTCACCATTGAACAAATTATTTATATTTATATTTTCATTTTTTATTTTTGACATCTCAACTTTGTATGATGATGAGATACATAATGTTGAATATTTGACCCTTAGCCCATAACGATTATGAATAACTTGTCTACTAAAATTTGGTTGTTGATGTGGACTTTTATGATGTTTTTGTGATCTTCATTGATTATTGGTTTAATTTCCTCCAAACCTATAAACAAGGTATATTTATAGCCTATATGAAATAGAGTTCCATTAGGGAGGGTAAATTATAATAAGCATTAGATAAAGGATCTGATTTGACATGGGAATATGGGGTTTAGTCTAAGGATATGAGCATGAAATGAGGGATAATTGATGGAAGGCCAATGAAAATTGGGAATTTTAATAAAACACACCATTGCTTATAATTTTTAATGCGACATGATTTGGATATTTCAAGGCTAGATGGTCCAATATTAAATTCAATAATGTATTCATGAAGTGAAGTAGAACTTATTTGCTCATTTATTAACACCTCGAAGAGGTTTTCACCAACTATGTCTTCTTGACTGTCATGATTTTTATTAATTTTTATCTCCTTAACTAAGGTTTCATTAAAGAATTTTGATAATTCAGTTTAATTGTCCCTTAGTTCTTTAAGCAAGATTTCACTAAAGGATGTTCATTTTAGACTATGATTTGATGAATTGTCTCATAGTGCCTCAAGCAAGGGTTCACTAGGGATATTTACTTATAACTAAATTTATACCATTGATATGTCACCCTAAAATAAATTTAATAGTGTGTTATTAAATTTGTCCCAATTTATACGTCAAGTAAATTAGATGTTAGGGTAATGGATTGGATGGTTGATGTGAAAAGGATAGGGAATAATAATGTAATGATAATAGGTTACACCATCCTCATAGAGGCTACTAGGATAACTTACATTGATTCCAAAATAAACCTCCTCAAAAACTATATAAGAATCAATGATGGCTTCAAAATTATTTTTAGGAGGTGTGTAACGAAGATTACAATATCCTAATTTTGATATTTGTTATAATATTGATTCTAATATTGATACTGATGTTGATTTTAATTCTAATGTTAATTATAAATATCATGATTTCAACTTTAAACCTACTTTTGATTTTAATGTGGTTTCTAAAATAGACCCTAATTCTAATTCTAGATTTGATTTCAAATCTAATTCTGATAATGACATTGATCTTAATTTTGATTCAACTACATGGATGAACTATTGGATTGAGTTATCCATGAGTACCTTTTTCACTTATTTTTGAGTAAAGAAGGCTTAGTAATGTAAGGATTTATAATAATGGGGAATGTTTGGAAATGGATGGAAGATATACTACTGGTCAATAATGGGTTTTTTAAAGATGATCTTAGAGAATAAGGGTTCTTCAAAGATAAATGAACAGTCATATAGAGTCTCATCAAATCAAGTCTCATCAAAGATAGGATGATGGTCAAAGGATGACTCATAAAACATGGGTGATTTGTTTTAAGTTTGATTTGAAAGTGAATGATTATGATTGTGATCTAGGAAAGGATATTTGCATATCCTTGTTTGGTTATCCTTAGATGTAGACTAATTCAATTCTTTCACAAAATATGGCCCTTGGAGGGACAATGACATTATATTATTAGACATGTGGGTTATGGCTATAAGGCTACATTACATGTGGGACTAGTGGATGAAACATCAAATGTAGATGGAAAATAGCATAATTTTTGTCTATTATAAAATAGTTAATATATCACACCTTGTCTTATATATGGTTCTAATATTGAATTATGACATTTTTTTATGGCACAAAAGCCAAATAGTCATTAGATAAAAGTGTCAAAATAAGTTCTCCTTTGATATTATAATAATTATTAAGTAGGTAACTACTAGACAAGATGTTTTATGGATGTCACTATGAAATGGTGTGAGTACTCTTGCTTAGGATTAAATCTAGGTTTGTAGGATTAAAATATGTAGGTAGTTGAGCACTTGTTTCAAAAAGGAACAAAATGATATCATCCTTGTTGTCAAACATGTATTGTTCAAAGGCTATGTCTTAATCTAGTGTAAACACCATAGAATTTAATGAAAAGGTAATAGAATACTAATCGAAGGATGCCTCCAAGTAGTGATACATGAAATAAGAATGATTGGATTAAACTTGGCCCCAAATAGGGTGGTATTAACTTGATTGAAATAGAGTTGGCCCCAAGAAGTAAATTATTGATTTGATTAGATTCAGCCCCAAATAAGGTGGAATATATTATAATTGATTTGATTAAATTGGGCCCAAATAGGGTGGAATTTATTAGAAGTGATTTGATTTAGATTAGCCCCAAGAAGGGTGAACTTGATCAGATGTGTGAATGTAATTAAAATTGGCCCCAAAAAAGGGGGACTTGAGTATATTTTCTATTATTAGCTCCATGCAATGTAAATTGATTGGATATTTTAAAGCTCAAATTAGAGTTTGATGTTGGACTAGATTCAAATGATAAAAAGTATGGATGTCATGACTCCAACGTTCCCAATTGATAAGTGAATGATTATATGGAAAGATAAGGATATGATTTGAATTTGTGGACATCAATCAAAGTTAAACTGATTAGAATGTAACTTTGTTTAGGTTAGTGTGAACTAGGTGTGGTATTGATTTGAAATAAATATTAAAATGTGATTTGGAAAAAAATTGAATGTTTGACTTGAATAGAATTGACATCAAAATTGATTTTGAATGGATTTAACCAAACTGGACTTAAATAGTTGAGTTGATTTGAAATAGACTTGGAAATTATAATTTGATTGAAATAAGGTCTAACTCAAAATGGGTAGCATAATTATGTATTTGAAAAAAGAAGGGGTTTTAATTTGGACAACATAATGCCTCGAAAAAAAAGGGTGGACCATGTTTAATAACATAACACCTTTGGGTATATGAAATTCTAGCCGAAACATTAGGTAGAGTAATGCCTTTTTATAAAACTATATGTAGATTATGTTTGAATATATGACAAGTTTTTTTATATAATAACCAAGAAATCCAACATTTAATTCATAACCCTACTTAAATGACTGACATGGGAGTATTCCACATTCATTGATTCCTTAAATATACTAACCTTGAGAGAGAATTATAAAGTTTAAGATTTAAGTAATTAATGTAGTTATCAGTGGTGTTTTAATCCCACCCTTGTCTCAAAATATCTATACATGAAAGACATCTTCATGGGATGTTTCCTTTATAACCCTATGTTGATGAATGTGTCATGATCAAAAGGTTTTATTTTAAAGTTTTTGTGGGCTTACTATATGGTCTCGATATGCCTTATGGTATGTGGGCATAAAAAATCCATTAATTGAGCATCCATACTTAATGGGATATTCACAAGAGGGTGTTTTCCCTTTATGACCACTTCATTTGTAGGATTTTAGTGAAGTGATAATGAAAAATGAAACTCTGAGGGACATTTCAACTAAATTACAACTGATATAGCCTTAATTTATATACCCTACCAAATAAATGGCGGTTTATGAATGCTGGATAATGACTCTCAGTCACCACACCCTAAACAATTGTGATAAGTCAATGACATCCCAATTGCATAACCCAAAAAAAAAGGAAATGTATTGTCCTTTTGATTCATAGG
The DNA here is from genome assembly GCA_037957365.1 of Torreya grandis. Classification (NCBI taxonomy): domain Eukaryota; kingdom Viridiplantae; phylum Streptophyta; class Pinopsida; order Cupressales; family Taxaceae; genus Torreya; species Torreya grandis. Next base: position 215,669 of record JARHVA010006565.1, on the reverse strand, counting down.
AATCCCACTAAGTTTAAGTGAAGAGCATAATAGTAAAATATTTTGGGATAAAACAAGTGATCACCTCTATAATTATAAGTCACCCTACCAAAGGGAGAGTATACAAGTGAAGGGATTATGCAAGAACATAACCATGCCCTTAAGCAAATATATAAAATTACAAATACAAACATAAGTGTTTTATTTCATCGAATGGAAAGATGAATTATTATTTTTTAAACACTAAAGGAAATTTGAATGAATAATATATTTTTTTATTGGATCACCATACCCTTTTAGAACTTGCAAGAAAAACTATGAGTAGTTTTTCTTGGTGGTTATTTTTCAAGCGAGGGAGTTCAATTTTTTTTATTATTATTTTTATTATTTTTTATTCTCTATCAAGTGTCCTACATAAAATAATTATTAGTTTGTTTATGAAGAGCTAAACAATCATACTTGCACAAAAAATAATTAAAAACTAAACCAAAAAACACCTGTAATAAACAATGTTAAAAAATTCAAACCTATAAAAATTAAAATAAAAATGTTAAGAAATCTATAAGTTAATTTGTAAAAATAAAATGTGTTTTTGTAAAAAAAAGAAAATATAGATACCCCATAAATTAATTTTACTGAAATGATGATTTTAGTGTTCTATGCTAAATTTATTATGATAATTAAAACATAATTTCCAATTAAAATATATATAATTATTTGCAAAACACAAATAGGTTTTTATTAAAAAAACCCCAAAAATATAAAATACCTAGAAATTAATTTGATATAAAATACTATTATCAATTACATTTTTGCCTCCCCATTTTATATCTTTGTGCATCAAAATATTTCATCTCAAGTATGGGTTCAACAAAAACATACATCTAAAACTAATGGTTTTATAATTTTGAATAATTTTAATAATATACCAAGTGAAACTTTAATGGATATGCTTTGGAACAATTTGATTGCATTGTCTCCTATGCATCATCCAAATAAATCAAAATATTATTTTGCCTATCATAGAATGCATGGGAATCATACTAATAATTATTTGGCCTTTAATATAAAATAAAAAATAGTATTGGTAGTTGTGATCCTACATTATATACATCTACTAAACAACCACTAGATATGAACGCACCTCTTAAAGTTAAGAAACCTACTGAAAGTATGATTTCATCTTCTAAGGAAAGATTACAAAAATAAAAAGATAAAAAATAAAGGTTTCATAAATAAAAATTACAAAAGGAATAATTAGAAAAGAAAAGATAAAAAATAGAATAATAGGAAAAATAAAGGTTGCATAAGGAACAATTACAAAAGGAACATTTAGAGAAGGAAAGTGTATCCATAGGAGTATAAAGTGTTTGTGTTTCCCTCATTAGTGAAAATATAAAAATCAAATCATTGAAACAAACTACCTTAATCCTAGGACCTTGTGAGCTAAGGAAAAGCTAAATAAAACCAAAATCAAGAAAAGAAACAAAAAATTACTACCTTTATTTTAGGGATTATTCACCTTGTTGTAGGCATATGTAGCTTGGATGTAGTTTCAATAAGTATTTATCAATGTTATTATCATTAACTACACCATCTCTTCTTGAAAACCTTTAGTAATTGAATTGATAAAAGTGGAATTTGATGCACAAGCTATCTTGAGAAATTGGCAAAGCTTCATTATCAAAATCTGAACATGAGATATGAATATGGGTTCCCCTTTATTTATAGTTAGCGTGATAAATTTTATCCCTCCATATTTCCTTTAATATGGATGGTTGAGAATTTATCCCAAGGCATGACATAGATCATGAAATGGATCACCAATATGATCCATTCATCTTATCCAAGATGAAGGGTGGAGGACGTTCCTCAAAATATCCCAAGGGAGGGTGGATAATTCATGCAATATGGAGGGTGGATAATTCCCCTCAAAAATATCTTGAGGGATGAAATGGGAGTTTCCAAGATGGAGGGTGGATAATATTTCTCAAAAGTATTTTAAAAGGTGGAATGAAAGCCCTCCATCTTTTCTCCAAGATGGAGGGTGGAGAATACTCCTTGGAGAGTGCCCTGCATGAGGTGGAAAAGGGAAAAAATGAATTAAATGAAATTATAAATTCCAATTCCATTGGATTTATAATTAGAGAAAAAATTAATTAAAATAATCAAAATGGATTCATTTAATTAAGATGATATGAACATTAATTTGGTTGATTTGATTGAAATAAGAGGAATTGATTAATTACCCAGATAGATGGAAATGACCAATGATTATAAATATTATTAGAGTGCAAATTTAATGGTCTAGTGTGGTGAATTTTCCCAATTAGGGATGCACTTATGTGTTTTATAATGTTTATATCCAATGTGCAGATGAAATTGGGATGTTTAGTGATTTCTAGGCTTAATTTGTAATGTTGTATAAAATCACTTTTATTTACATAAAATTTATCTTGATTATCATTTCAATCATGGAAGTGGTGAAAATTGAGTGTCTACATAAAGGTTATACAATTAACAACAAGAACAATAAAGGTTATAAAAGGAACAATTAAAATAAAAAATTCTAAAACAAGATAAGTTACAAAAATAATTGTAGGCTATGCAAGAAAGTGTCCCTAAGAAAGGGTTTCTTAATAAGGAAGTTAAAAATCAATATATATGTAAAAATGTTAATGTACCAAACATGGTTTAAAATAAGGAAACTATAAATCTGTATTCATACCTCAATCCTTTAATTATTACTCTTTACATAGATGGCATGAAGTACACTAATGTAAAGATTACTAATTCTAATGATGTCAATATGGGTAGCATGACACTTCTAAATGCATGTCTTGACAAGCACTAAAAAATTATATAAAAGACCACTCTCATTCATTTATCCACTAGATGGAAGGTAGATGTAATTCTTTTGAACAAACCCATAAATAGTTATGAAATCAAGGTCATCGATCACTATACTAGCCTAATTTTACATACACCCATCTATAATAGCTGATATCTCAAATCACATAGGTTTATATTCTTAATATGTACTTAAATAATTCAAACCAACATTCATACTAGCATTCACTTGCACTATGTTAGACATCCTTCTAGAAACTCACAAAAATAAAAATAAATAAACGGAGCCATAGTAATATGTGTATGTGCTTATCTAAAATTTAAATGGGAGTGATCAAGTCATGTATGATGCCCCTAATCCAAGTAAACCTATGTAATTATGTGTAAAAACTGAATATATACTAAGCATATCTGATAATCTATATCTAAGACTATGTAAATATGAGTTGTAACTATTGTACCTTTTTGACATTTCTAGAAATTTCTATGTTTGAGGATACTACATAGTAGCATGGTCCCTTTTACCAATATCACATTGAGTTGTATACTATTTCACTATGTCATTGACCAAATGTGTTGTTTCTGAGGAAAACTAAGAATGATCTTTATGTGATTTTGTTTCATTATATTTTCTTGATTCTAAATGTTATAATCAGTGTCTGCATGATGAAAATTGTGTTTTGAGTGCACTAGGATGCCCTGATATATGTGACAAATCCATATGAATGCCCCCCTTTTGAGGGGAGTTTTTAAAACTCTACAATAAATGTCCTCAAAATAAAATATATGTATCATGTATGTTAGACTAAAAACATATGATATTTGCATGATAAACCAATATAATGTGTATACATGAACTCATAATTTAAAACAGTCTAAGAATATTTTGGTAATATATGATGTATGTTATATCTAACATTCACAAGGTTTTCAAGATATATATAACAATGTAATCATGTATATAAATAGTAAATCTGAATATAATTTGATTAAACTACCTAGGGGAGTGGGGCATGATGTCCATCAAGGCTCCCAAGGAGGAAGGGGAGATGCATGAGGTCCCTCATGGCATCACAAACTAGATGCATGTGTAACAAGTAAGAGATAAGTTCCATGGACATGATGCATACATGAAAGCATACATTCAAATACATGAGGCACACAAAGTAGTCTAAAGGGCCATAATACAAGGGACATGGTCACATGTCACTAGATTTTAGAAATAGCATACATCAAGGACATGTTCAAATGTCCACATACGCAAAGAGTAATCAAAGTTGGATTAGATCCACATGGAATGACATGTTCAAATGTCTACACACACAATCAAGAATCATAGACAAGGATATAGGCACATGCCCAAAGTATACACATAGTGAAAGGAATTGTCTTAGAGCCATAGAACAATGATATATTCAAATGTCCTAGAGTAGGTGTAGAATCATAGAGACACAATCAAAGATGTAAATAAGTTGAGTCTATATTAGTTGTATTCAACAAAAAGTTAGTGTAGTATAGGATGATCAATATCAAAATATAATAAATGTTAAATGTATGGTATTGATTATAAAAATATATAACCTAGCAAACTAGAATTTATGTATATGATTCCCCCAATGGAGATGATATGTCAATGTTGAATCTATGTATATGTGTATGTTCCCCATATTGGTAGATAGTAGTAAATTTAGATCTAGTAGAGGACTAGAGTCATGTAGTAATCTATGAACACTCGAAAGGAAAAAATAAAGCATGTATGTATGATAAAATTTACTATACTAGCATAGATAGCATATGTAGTACCTACCAAATAGAAGGAATGTAAATATGAAAATGCATACAATCTAAAAATTTTAACTTTTGAACAAATATTTGAATTATTTTTTATTTATGGACATATTATTTTATTTTTGAATTTTATGAGTATAAGTTATGTACAAGAAACATGAAAATGAAACTATGTACAATGATCAATATAAAATAAACTATGTATAATTAAATTTTGAGAACATACTAACCAATGATTCTTGTGAGAGACTCACTATCAAGATGACCTATATCAAGTAAAGGAAGACTGAATGATTGTGGTGTGTGAAGAATTATAAGAGATATGGGAACCAGATGTACTAGATAATCTGTAGTTAAAGTTAACTAGTAAGGGAAGCCATGAATTTATGGAGCTGACTGAACAAGACTATGAATTGTGGGGCCCTTGGGGACCCATTTTTAGTGTATACATCCAATTCCTAACACTATTTGTATTGAAATTCTCAGTCTTACTCAAATGCATAATTTAGGCCAAAATTGCTAAAAATGCACTAAATGGTTTGAACTTATTGAATACAAGTGACAATTTAGGCTAATGTATCCCTAAATGGAGAAATTCATTTTATGTGATTCTTAACTTTGACCAGTTCATTTCAAGTCAAAATGATGATTTCACTTTTTTATGCTCTAGATCATTCTTTTATTATACTTTATTAGTACACATCACATACCTTTATTATTTTTTGTTAGTAACATCTTAAATGGGATAATGGTTTGTATGCATATAATATCTCCTTCCAATTCCTCCCAAGTCAAATTATGACCTAGTAAGATGAATTTCTAACCATTTTGATTAATTGAGCACCAATTTCCAAATAATTATTAAAATTAGTTAATCTTGTTTAAGCTAATTAATTCAAATCGAGATATTAAGTGGATTTTCCATGGATTTTATTGATTATTTTATTATTAGAAATTGATTCTCAATATATGCATCACCTAGTGACATGATCTATGGGGTGGTATCCATAAGCCATAAATGCAACAAATATCATGATTATGGATAGCCATGTTTAATTAGTGCCCCTTCATCACAAATCATTATGAGGATATTTATGAATTTAATTGTAAATATAAGATTAATTCATGGCCACACATCTCAATCTTGAGATGGAAGGTCATGGTTGATATTAGCCCATTTGGAAAATCTATAAATAGGAGGGCATAGAACATTATTTTTAAGTTATTTTTATTGTAAACTTATAATGCAAAATTGTCTCCACAATATTTTTTGTTGATCATTGTGTTTTATTTTCAAGCTTCATTTGATAGGCTAGATTAGAGATTTCTTCTATTGAACCTATGTTATGAATAGTGTTCTTGAGGAAATGAAGGAGAAAATTAATCATTGTTGACAAATACAAGAGCATTAGATCAAGGGGAGAACACACTTGGAGCCACTCTTGTGTGATGAAATTGATTTGAGAAAGTAATTGGTTTGATTTCTTTCAATTTGTTTTTCATTATCATTAGTAAGCCCTATTGGAATAGGTTGGTTTTGTTTGTTTAGTTATTTATGCATGTTCATGGATTTATTGACTAATGCTTGACTAACAACCTTTGTAATCCATCCTATCGTTATAACGCCACTAGGTTTAACTCAAATAAAGGTAATTTTTTTTAATTTAATAATTAAATCTGATTACTCCTAAAAGATAAGTTAATTGATCTTTAATTAAATGCATATTTTAAAATAAATCAGTTATGATTAATTTAGATAATGATCATATTAATAAATTCAATAGAATTACAAATTAAATCCATCATAAAATAAATAAATATTGAATAATAACTCAACTAACTGCTAAAAGTTAATACAATAATATTATACGATAAGAGCACCAAACTATTGTTTATCATGTACAATACTACATTGATTTTACATCAGAGTGTATATAAATAAATACAATTCTCCATGGAACCAATGAGTGTCCATAAACTCATTATATGTAAACAAACTAAAATCATGAGTAAAAATATCTATTGATTGACTGTTGGAGGAGAGGGAGAGAATCATCAGAGTGATTTTTCACACTAACCATGGACAATAGATCCCTCAAAAAAATCCCAACTAGGGAATGGCCCTCCCTTCACGGATGAATAGATGATAATGGTGTAGGTATCAAAAATCTAATTAGAACCCAAGTGTTGTAAGATTCTAACTACATGAAGCATATCATAATGAATTTTGATCTAACATGACATCTTACATACATGTATATAATCAAATAGAAGAAATGATAGTATTAAATTATAAACATTACTCTGACCAAAGTTTTCATATATTTTAATGATCTATTAGATCAATCATAATAACACACACACTCAATTGGATTTTATTTAATCTAAGTATTAACTACACAATAAATACATGAGAACCCATCTCATGATAATAATCATTAGTGTCATGAATACCAGATTAATAAATAGTCTACATACAAGAATTCCATAGATTTCTCATATAGATTATTATTTAATACAATAATAATTAAATACATTAAATATTTAAATAATATCACGTTAATTAATAACAATTTAATTTCAACTAAATATTTTCTACGTTTAAATACAACTAGAGTCCATTTTCAAATAAGGCAATATTTCAAATATAATTGTTTTCTAAAAATCATCATAATATATAATAATTATCAATTCCTTATAAACATCTCGTAGTCACAAGTATTATAACTAAAATAATACAATTCAAGAAACTCTCAATAAATCCTAAGCAAATAAATAATAATAAATACAACATTTATTATTATAATCAGCTATTAACCAATTCACTCATAATTTATAACTAAACAATATATTACAAATAATCGATATAAATCTCATTTTTCATATGAATAAATATATTCACTTTAAATAAAAGTCTAATCACAACCCAGATTATGTGCATTAACATGTATATCAAGTATGTCCACTTATATCTATATACATTTAAAACCCTTAGCCATTGATTTTGAAATGGCATAATATATATATATATATATATATATATATATACACATATATATATACATATATATATATATATGTATATATATACATATATATATATGTATATATATATATATATGTATATATGTATATATATATATAAAATTATATAATTTTAAGTGATTGTGTGTGTGTGTGTGTGTGTTTATGAACTATTCATATAGAATATACTCATCTATATGTAAAATCCATAATTATATATATATGTATGTACATATGTTCATATTCTAATTGCCCTACTTAAGTAATTTAAATTCATAATTAAATGAAAATATAATTCAATTAACATCACACAACATTTAAAAACCTAAAATGAATGCATAAAACATAAATTATTAAGCACTATTATGTTTCATATGGTACATCAACGTATAGAAACCATCCAATAAATTTAACATCCAATTAGACATCTAAGACTCAATATATATTCCTAATATATGAATTATTCAATGAACCAAGAGTAAATAATAATAATATAAACCAACAAGAAGATAATTTTCACATAGACAGTTCGTAGTTGGTTTATACACAATCTACACTAGAATAAAACACACAGTCGACTCTTAATAACATATGCACAAACAACTAAAACTTGCATACCTAAATGATACACAAACTAACTCAAGTGGATATTCATATGTCCCATAAAACCTTATGTAATATCAACTCACCATACACAACAATTCATATAATCGATTTACAACGTTCACATTCAACTAATATAATCTTTTATATACTATTTACCACAAATGTTTATACTTAATCAACATAGAAAGTGTTTATACACAGTTAAAAATAATCATTTACCCAAAATCCACAAAATATCAATTGATTTGAAAAGGAAATCATTTATATACACATATATCTATAAATTTTATACACATAAAACATAACCATTTAATGAATATAAATAACACACAGTCCACACAAGAATTTGCACATAGTTTACTTGTAAGCAACGACCCACCAATCTAAGAAATGTTGATTTAACATATCTATCCAAGTGATTAAAAATTATAATACTCAATAATTACTTAATGTAAATGATATAATGCTTAATCAAATGTTACCAACAAGCCCATTTTAAAACCCAAATCTAAAACAATATCTTAAGTTGTTTATTGATAAATGTACACATAGGTCTTTCACTATATTTCAATGAACCAAAGAACACACAATCACTTCTTTTATTTAATGAACAAAATAAACCCAAAATAAATTAAAACCCTATTTCATATCCCAAATATAACAAAGCTTAAACCCATTATATTAATACTTAGGTGTTTTAACACATTTTTTAATAAAACATAGCCTTTTCTCTATTTATAACAATGAGCCAATAAAGACACAGAAACACATAGTCTAGTATTGAATATTAGAACCCTGATTTGAACCCAAAACCAAAGTAATGTATTTAAGTCATTTCATTTCTACTCCACCATTTTTAGGCATAAATGAACTAATACACATAGCCATGTGAATAACAATCCAAATAACACTAGGTCATGAATATGAACTAACCAAAGTCATTTTCTAGTCAAGTAAATAAAATAAACACACAATGGTTTTGTTTACCCTAACCATTTTTACACTTATTACATAGTCAAATCATGGATTCTATTCTATGGGGGAAATATTTCTCCCATAAGGTCGAATCCCTAACCCATTCTAGGTTTTAGACTTTTAAACTACCATTCAAAGAAACCTTAAACAATTTTATCAAATTATATAAAAACAAATACATGTTTTTAGAGTTAACCAAAACAAAAACCCTACCTCTTAATTTCCAAAGTAGTTTGCCTCCTTTGTCTGCAATTGAAATTTCTCTTTTCTCTCATTCTCTTCTATTTTCTATGGCTAACCTCTCAAAATCCAATAACTTCAACCACTTTTATTTTTTTTGAAATCTCTTAAATGCATTTTAAAAACCCTTAATATCATGGTGACTCATTCTCCATAAATAAATTAAAGACTCACCATCAAAATAGAAATGCTTAGCATGCCCTCCATACCTCCTAGATTAACCACACACAAAATTTTCCACTATTTCCTCTAACTCCCAGTCAAACCCTCACCATTATAAGTTTTTCATGATTCAAATGACCAAGCCATAAGAACGAACTGATGATTCTATAAATTAGGATTGACATAAAAATATGTCAATTAACATAATAATTATGTTTTTTAAATAGCTCAAATGCTTATCCCTTTAACATAGCACAATCAAATCTAAACATTAATCAAATCAAAACTTCATACCTAGATAATCCCTTAGGTATTTAAAACTTAATTCACTCTAGGTACCCCTTAGGTCTAGCTTGGATAAGTTTAATAAAACCATTTTGTTATATGTTAAAAAATGCAATTTGTTTCTATGTCATATATATCTGTGTGTGTGTGTGTGTGTGTGTGTGTGTGTGTGTGTGTGTGTGTGTGTGTGTGTGTGTGTGTGTGTGTGTGTGTGTGTGTGCGTGTGTGCGTGTGTGTGCGTGTGTGTGTGTGTGTGTACGTGTGTGTGCGTGTGTGTGTGTGTGATAAAAATGCTCTTTTTTGGCATGCTTATAGGTACCCACATGTATAGGTTACATAGACAACATAAAATAAAGTCATTTATGAACATATGTAATTAAAACATTCTATAATGGCAACCATATCATACTCTAACAAGTAGTAACAATTACAATGAGATTGATTAGCATTGAAACACAAATCTAAACCATATCAACTCATCAAAACATAAATAAAAAAACACCATGAAATTAAATAAATCAAGAATTTATTATTATATTTGGTGTGTGTTGGGTTCATTATCGAATCTTAACACCTCCAACATTTCCATCTACAACATGCTTCTTGATGATACTCTCCCTCCATATCTAAATAGAGAGTAAAATTTGCCCTACATCCACTTCAAAAATGCATTTGATATTTATCCCATAACCATAATAACCAGTAAAAATGCTATCAAAGCAAAAAAAGCTAAATAAGCATAATCCACATGCATAAAAACTCATATAGAGCTAACCAATCAAGTAATGAGTCACAAATTAATCATTATATGTTTGTCCATACATTAGCATAATGAACATAGTTTGTTATAGTATTAATTAAAAAATATTAACCCTATAACATCTATTTAATAATAAATTTAAGTTTAGTGAGGAAATCAGTATGTAACATCCTTCCCCCTAAAATTGGTTATCCTCCTAATGACACTTATTTCAAACCAAAGTTTTAAAATAAATAGGCATATAGTAACAAATCAATAACAACAGTAAATGATCAAAAAAATATATATATAAATAGCCTATATAACTCATCATAGTCCTCCCATGTGGCATTATCCTTAGAATATTGATTCCATTGAACCTTACACTATGATACTTCTCTGTTATGTAAACTAAGTTTGTGAGTGTCAATTATTGTGAATAGTTCTATTGTGACCACCTCGGGATATAAAACCTATAAAGAATTCCAATTAAATACATGATAAGGATCAACTACATACTTTTTAACATAGGAAACATGAAAGACATTATGTAATATAATTATAGTTGGTGGTAAATCAAGTCTATACACAATAGGATTGATCACTTCTAAGACCTTGAAGGGTCCCACATATCTTGTGAATTTTTTTCTAATTTACCAAACTTAATTGATGTCTTTTGATACTTAACCCTCATAAATATTTTATCACACATAAAAAATTATCTTGATATCCTTTTCAGATTAGCATGGAATTTTTTCTATCATTGGCTTCAACCAACTTTTGTCTAATTAACTTGACCTACTCCTCCATTTATAAAAGCATTTAAGGACCAAAGACTACCTTGTATTCTTGTTTGTCCTAGCTAATTGATGTTTAACACCTCCTTCCATATAATGCTTCAAATTTAGCCATATTTAAGGCTAATTGGTAAGATTTATTATAAACAAACTCTACTAGTGGAAGATACTCTTCCCACTTGTATTGATGATCCATGCAATACATTTAAAGAAGATCCTCTATAACTTGGTTTACCCTCTCTCTTTGTCTATTTAGTTCTAAAAGATAAGCAGTATTGAAATTTAACTCTGTGCACAAATTTAAATTTAGATTCAACCAAAAGATAGATGTCACCCTCAGATCTTGATTTGAAATGATCTTCTTTGTAAACTTATGTAATTGGTACACTACTTTCATGAATCTTTTCACAAGCATTGGTGTGTCATCAATTAAATTACTTGGTATGAAGTGATCTAACTTGGTTAATTTTTCAAGTACCACCAAGATCATGTCATGTCAGTTATGTGATAATTAAAAACCATGGACAAATTTCATACCAATTACCCATCACTTCTATTCTAGTATAGCATAAGGATACAACACTCCTATCAGATGTACATGTTCAACTTTCACATGTTGTCACTCTAAGCAATGAGACATAAAATTATTTGTATCCCTTTTAATTCCTTTCCATAAATAAATATTTTTTATCTCAACCATGAGCTTAGTCACTCTAGGATGACCTAAATAAGTGGCATTGTGCAATTCCTTTAGCATTGTGCTCCTCAAATTCTCTCTATAAATTACATACATTCTACCATTATACCTCAAAAAACCATCATTATCCATCCTAAATCCTTTGAACTTAGGGTTTTGAGCATCCTCTAATAAATCTTTCCTAACTTCCTCATAAAATTAATCTTTAGGGGAGAATTTAAAAACTTGATCATGAAAGTTACTCCTGAAAGTAGCTGAAGTAGTTCTATACCTTTTACAACTTAAGGCATCAATAACTTTATTTTCCTTACCTTTGATATATAAAAATCATATTCAGATAGGAGCTCTAACTAATGTATCTTATGAGTATTTAGGTTCATCTGGGTGAAGATATATTTGAGACCCAAGTTATCAGTCTTGAGCTTGAACAATTTCCCCAACAGCTAATTCCTCCAAACTTGAAAAGCATGCACAATTATTGTAAGTTCTAAATCATGTGGATCATAATTTGCCTCTTTTGGTTTAAGCTTCCTAGACTCATATGATACAACTAAACCATCCTACATAATAACTCCTCCAAGACTATCCTAAGATGCATTAATGATTATTGAGAACTGACCATTTAGATCAAGAAATCTTAGCATAAATGCTAACGTAAGCTTTCTTTTCAATTTTTTAATAGATTTCTTACACTTATCTGACTAGACAAAAATTTTATTCTTTCACTAAATAGAGGTAATTAGGTTAGCTATTTTCAAAACATTTTGAACAAATTTATTGTAATACCCTACTCGACCCATAAAAATTCTTACCTTGTACACATTTTTGGGTGATGACCACTCCATAATGGCTCTTATATTCACCAAATCAACTAAAATTCCATTTATAGAGATAATATGTCCCAAATATTTCACTTTTATTTCGAAAAATTCACATTTTGAAAACTTACCAAAAACATGTATGCTTCCTCAAATATTGCAACACCAACTCCAGATGCTTTAGATGCTCTTCCTCATTCTTACAATAAATGAGGTATTATCTAGAAAACTTAACATAAAGTGATCCTAATAGTCCCTAAACACATTGTTCATGGTATTCATGAATGTTGTCAGAGAATTTGTTAACCTGAAAGGTAACACTATAACCTCATAGTACCCACACCAAGTTCTAAACATTGTTTTAGGAATATATTCTTCTTAAATCCTTAATTGGTGATATCCTATTTAGATACTAATCTTTGATAAAAAAAATTCCCCATGAATTTGATCAAAGAGATCATAAACATGAGTAAATGGATGCCTATTCTTAATTTTCACTTTATTCAACATCATGTAATCAATATACAGGTGAAGAGTACCATCCTTCTTCTTGATGAACATGAATGGTGCACCCCATGGTGACACACTTGGCAGAATTGACCCTTTAAATAATAATTCTTGTATTTTATCCTTCAACTCAACCAAATCTATAGGCTCCATTCTATAAGGTGACTTAGATTATGGTTCTAAATTAGGTATTATATCAACTGAGAAATTGAATTCCTGCTTGGGTGTTAATCCAAATAATTCCTCTAGAAACACATCATAAAAGTTCCTAAGGAAAGGGTAATCCTATATGGATGAATCCTTTGTTTCTTCCATGTCATTTATTTTAACAATAAATGTTTGACATCCTTTCCTTTGAGCCTTGTTAATTTGAATTGCAAAAATATACCTAATTTTCAACTCCCTTTTCTAACCCTAAATTTTAGTTTGATTCCCAAAATCATCCTAACAATCTACCTTATTTAGATATCAATATAACTTTACTTATGCTTAGCAAGCCAATTCAACCCTAAGATTAAATCATATGACCCTAGTGGAGCTACATAAATATATTATATAGTAGTGAATTTAAGGAACTTAATCTCAGCTTCCACTAAACACCTATCAACTTTGACCTTAGCACCAATCTCATATTTCACTAACCATGCATTTACCATTTAACTAACTTTTCGAGACAACATAGAAATCATACATGGAAAAATAAAACACTTAGTAGATCTAGTATCAATAAAAATGGAAATAGGTTGACCAATAATATTACCTAAAATATCAATAAGTGAAGCTTGAACATCAACTTGACAATTGTTAAAAACCAAATGGATTCTCTATTGAATGTTACCTTACTACATATAACCTTAACTTTTCCTTCAGACTTTACTTGAGTACATTCCTTGGCATAGTGATCACCTCCACAGATGAAGCATCCACTAGGTGGTCCTTTCCTTTGTGCTTACTACTTCACTTTGAACCCAAATTTGAATCCACCTTCAACTTTCTTGCTACTTGAGAAGTTATTAAACTTAACATTATGACTCCTGAATTGATTCTTAGAATTATTGTTCCTCTTCTAGTTCTTCTTATTACGAGTCAGTTTGAAACCTCTAAAATGCTTCTTAAACTTCTCTCTGACCTAAGAAAGATAATTTAGTTTAAACTCCTAATTAAATACCTTCTCAAAGACCTGATCAATCATAGATGGCCCATAAACATCTACCTCACATTAAATTTAGGGTTTTAATCCCATAATAAACTTTTAGATTCAAAAATTTTCATCTGCATGATACTCAGGAACATATTTTAGGATCTTAGTGAACTATTCCCAATACTTTTTCACTGAAATATCCATGATTTAGATTCTAAAAATTTGTCAACTTCTATTCAAAATACAACTAGGGAAACCATCATAATCTCAACAAAACTAATAATTTATCCTAGGTGGTGATAGTAGAGTCAAGTTTCATCTTGAAATTCTTATTTACCCACCACATTGTTACTCCTACATCAAGTTGATATGTTTCCCAAACTACCTTAATAACTTCTAAGTCATTTTATATCTCGAATTACTTTTCCATTTTTTAAAGCCAATCTTTAGCATCACTCCCTATTTCCATTGAACATAGGAGGATGTACCTTCTTCATGTCCTATGTAAGTTTTGTAGTTACACAATCCCTCACATGTTGTGGTACCTCATATTTTTGAGATTATTATTGAAGGGCATGCTCTTTAGCCTCTTCTTGATTGACTTCCTCGATATTCACATGCACTTAATATTCTATGTCTATGATTTGGTCTATAGTTTCATGCATGACATCAATAATCTAATCCAACTTTACAACTTGATCTATGATAAATTGGTTTAGATCTAATGGAGGGTTGGTATTTGAAATACCTTTACCTCTATATCCACCATGCACCATTCTCTTTTCTGATTAATATGAGAATATAAATACATTAGTAAACTCATTAAGTCCTATAATTTAATCCTCGTATCAAATACCATAATGTTAAAATCCCACTAGGTTTAACTTAAATAATTGTCATTTTGTTTAAAACTTTACTTTAATAATTAAATTAGATTATTCCCAAAAGATTAGTTTATTGATATTTAACTAAATGTATATTTCATAATAAATCAGTTATGATTCATTTAGATAATCATCAGATTAAAAAATTTAACACAATTACAAATTCAATTCATCATAAAATGAGTAATTGCTAAATAATAACCCAACTAACTATTGAAAGTTAATACAACAATATTATACAATAAGAGAAGCCAAATTGTTATTTATCAAGTACAATTATAATTTTTTTATATCATAGTGTATATAAATAAATACAATGTTTCATGGAACCAAAAAGTGTCCATAAACTCAAAATATGTAAATAAATTGAAATCATGAGTAAAAGTCTCTATCGACTGACTATTGGAGGAGAGGAAGACCATCATTAGAGTGATTTTCCATACCAACCATGGACCATATATCCCCCACACAATTTCCATCTAGGGAATGGCCCTCCCTTCATGGATGAGTAGATTATAATGGTGTAGGTATCGAGAAGTCAAGTAGAACTCATGTGTTGTAAGACTCTAACTACATGTAGCATATCATAAATAATTATGTTCTAACATGACATTGTGCATACATGCATATAATCAAACAAGTGAAATGATAATGTTTAAATATAAACATTACTTTGGCCAAATTTTTGAGATAGTTTAATGATCCATTGGATCACACACACACACACACAAAAAAAAAATTAGATTTCATTATATCTAAGTATTAATGGCTCTCTTTATATGCATGAGAACCCATCTCACAATAATAATTGTTAGTGTCATTAATACTAGATTACTAAATAATCCATTTACAATAATTCTATGTATTTCTCATATAGATTAGTATTTCATACCATAGTAATTAAATACAAGAAATATTAAAATAATATCATGTTGATTAATAATAATTTAATTTCAACTAAATATTTCCTATGTTCAAATACAACTAGATTCTATTTTACAATAAGGAAATCTTTCAAATATAATTATTTTCCAACAATCATCATAATATCTAAGAATTATTAATTCCTTATAAACACCCTATGTTCACAAGTATTATCACTAAAATAATACAATTCAAGAAATTCTCAGTAAAACCTAAGCAAATCAATAATAATAAATACAACATTTATTATTCTAATCATCTAATAATCAATTTAATCATAATTTATAACTAAATAACATATTACAAATTAATGATATAAATCTTAGTTTGCATATGAACAAATATATTCACTTTAAACAAACATCTACTCAAACCCCAATTATTCGCATAAACATGTATATCAAGTATGTCCACTTATATCTATATATATTTAAAACCCTTATCCAATAATTTCCAAAAGGCATAACACACACACACACACACACACACACACACACACACACACACACACACACACACACACACACACACACACACACACACACACACACACACACACACACACACACACACACACACACACACACACACACACATATTGTATCTAGTAGGGGAGTCATTTCAAATTGGTATGCATTGACTTGTCCTTTGATATATTTTTTTATAATGATTTGAAGTTCAAATTTCATCGTCCATTTGCCAATTCTATCTCTAGGTAAGAAATATTTGGAGACAAAATGATGAATTGGATCGGAATGGACAATGACATAAGTAGTTTGATAAAGCATATATTGATAGATATTTTTAGTTGTGAAATAGATAGTGAGACAATCACATTCTACTTTTTTATAACATTTTTTGTAATTTATTAAGCCTCAACTAAGATAATGGATAGAATATTATCTACTCATATTGTCTTGTCAAGAAAGTATTTCCATAATTAAGATGGAGGTAGAGGATGTATATAGAATTAATGGATAATAATTTGAAGGTGGGATAAGAGTTGGAGGATGAAGTGAACGTTATTCTATGTTGTCAAATAAATTTTTAGCATGAGTCCATCCATTCTAATCATTTTATTTTTTAATAATTGAATTAACAGAGTAAATGTAATAAGCCATTTATAGGATAAAACATTGAATTACCCCATATTTTCCAAGGTATGTTTGTATGTCAAGAATGGTGCAAGGAATAGACATGTTGATGATAGCTTTGATTTTAGCTAGATCGACATCAATGCCTATGATGGAAACTAAAAATCCTATAGTTTTACTAAAGGTAACATTTAATACACATTTAAAGGGATTAAATCTAACTTTGTATTTAATGAGTCAATAAAAAATGATAGCCAAATCATGGAAGTGAGATTTATGACTCTTAGATTTGGAAATGACGTCATCTACATAAGTTTCAATGGTTTTATGAATAAGATCATGAAAAATATGTGTCATTACATGTTGATAAGTAGCTCTAGAATTTTTGAAGGCAAAATCAATTTAAACATAACAATAGGTTCCCATTTTGTGTTAATTTTTGTTTAGTGTTGATCTTTAAGAGCTATGTGACTTTGGTTATATCCCAAGAAATAGTCCATGAGTGATAAAATTTAATACCTAGTGGTAAAATTGATAATATCATCTTTTGAAGGTAATGTAAAATTATATTTTGGACATGCTAAATTTAGATTATAAAATTTAATGTATATATGAATAACCATGGTGACATTTTTACAAATAGGGACAATGTTAAAGCCCATTCTAAGTAGTCTATATATTTAATGAATTTAGCATAAAAAAATTTAATGATTTCTTTATGACATAAGGTAGAAATCTCTAGAGGCAATTTTATTTGTTATTGTTGAAGGGGTTTAGCATATATATAAGTGATGATGTTATGAATAATGATGGTAGGATCAATTCCTGACATATCTTCATATGACCAAGTGAACATCTCATGATATTTATCAAAGAAGAGACTAAATTTATCATGTTCATCAAGCGTGAGTTTTTTTATATACGACAATAGGTCAAGGATAAGTAGGTGTAACGTATTCTATTTTTGTAGTTTATTATATAATAATATAATTTCCATCTTAGAAATGGTATGAAATAAGAGGGAGGGAAGAAATAAGATGTGTTTTAGGGTCCATACTATCAATTAAATTTTTTAAATAAGGAACGTTTTGCTTAAAGTTTCTAAGATTATGATGTTGGTGTGGAAGTTGAGGTTCTCTAGCATGGAGGAGTTCTAATATAGCTTCGTCACTAGTAAGCTTAGGTAAAGTTCCATAATATTTTACATCTACTTTAAGATCAATGATTTGATTACCTTTTATATCATACTCGGAATGTATTAGTCTCATGTCAGTGGCTTTAGCCTCTAAGGTTTAATTTTAGGTGAAGTAGTGGATATGAATTATGTGTTAGTGAGATTAGGTTGAGTTAAATCAACCATATATGTAGTCATTGTATTGGTTAGTTCAATAAGTTAAGTTGTCTTAATTGAGTTTATTTGGATTGATTCAAATTGATTGGTGTAATTTTAAAAATGGGATGTAATATTCATAATTGGTAAAGTAGATTATATTAAATTAGAATATGTAAAAGTTCAAAAGAAGCCATAGTTGTGATTTCTTTGATCACCAAGGGGTGTTTAATAATGGTGGATTCAATTTTTGATTCAATATCAGATGATATATGAATGACATGGATATCATGATGGAAGGGATGTATTTTTGGCTAATGTATTTTGATAATGTTGTGCATCCAATTATCATGATTGGGGTTAAACCATGTTATAATTATCATCATAAGTGTGATAAATAGTGCATACATTAGTTTATATGGTAGAATCAGTGGTTGAAACACCTATATTGCTAAATTAATGAGACATAGTTAGAGGATATTGAAATAGTTTTGCCACTCCATATTCATTACACGTGAAATCATCTTCTATGTGAGAGGCTTCATATGCATTGCATTGAAGGGTAGTTTTAGTAGTATCATCAATTAGAGTAATGGTATGCTCATGTGGGAGAAAATAAGGAATAATCCATTCCACTATATATGGAGGTAGTCAAGTGGTATTGCAAGTGTTTTATAATTCATTGGGTTCATCATCATCTTAATTGACAATAATGACATGTAAGTCAGGATGCATGTTAACAAATTCAAGGAGATGTGGACTATTGATGTTATTGATAGTAGGAATGTGATATTGATATTTAGGATTTGATAATTGGATGCTCCATGGATTATGATCATATTTATGTTTTGAGTGTTTACCGTTATATATGAATTTAATACATTGACTACCTGAACAAGCAATAACAAACATATAATGTGTCCATGGGTGACCAAGGAGCATGTTGTAATATAAAGGGAGATCAAGAACCATAAGCTTAGTTTGAATTGTCTTGGTCCTATGATAAGTGGGAGCCAAATGTAACCAAGTTATTTTCAATTGGTTTTATCAAATCCTCTAAATGTGAGATATGTCTATTTGATATTTTATTTAGTGTATCTGATTTGTTGAAGTAATCAAATACTAATGACACTGATTCCTGATCCTTCATTTACTAGGACTTTTCAAATAAGGGTATTATTGATTACAATTTTAATAAAGAGGGGCAAATCATCTACTCAAAAAGATATTTCATCATTAATAATATTGTATTTGATAAACAATAGGGATGGTTTTGTGGATGTGGAAATGATTTCAATTGTATATACTTTTGTAAGCATAGGATTGTTATAAGGGATTTCCAAATCATGAGATTGTGGTTATTAGATATTTTGTAATTTTTGAATAAAAAATTTATGATGATATGGATAAGTATGAACTAGATCCATAAGTGGAATTTTACAATCCATTGAGGTAATTTCTTCCAAAAAATTCTAATGTGATTTAGAGTTTGAATCACTAGTATGAGGTTTATGAGATATAATGTTTTTAATAGGAATAAGAGAACTAGATTGGGGTTTGGGTTGTGAAAGTGATTCTTCATTTGGTTGATAAGATATGGGTGTATTATGTGTAGTATCTTTAAGTAGTTGTTCATCAGTATATGGTTTCTTAGGTTTAGTGACAAGGTCTTTTTGAGCAGGTTTTTCTTATATTATTAAATTATGTTACATTCACATTGAGAGTTGGCATAATATTGATTGTAATCAACATCGATTGCTTAAATATTTTCATTTGATTATTCATGTTAGGACTATATGATGATTTTTAATATTTATAAGGTATTGTTTTAGTAACATGTTTCTTTTGATAAGCTTTAATATAATCGTGTTAATGCCATTTTATCATAGCATCATGGTAAAATGTGTCTCCTAACATGAAGGAAACAACAATTTAACAAGATTGTGACATGTTTCATGAGAATGGCCCACATAAACATGAAACCAACAAAATTTATTGGGATAATACCATGAAGGTGGGGCACTATTATAGGTGAAGGGTTTAGATGCATATAATAACTGCTTCATTTGTGGTATTGTTAGTGGTGTGTGGGAATCAAGTTGATTATATGTTTTAATTTTTTTTTTTATTATTATCACTTGTAATTACATTAGTTGAAGTTTAGAAATATTCCTTGGTTAAACTATGGGTTGGCTCAAATTATTTCATAAGGAAATCTTATCTTTTAGCTTGGTCAAATGCTTCATTAAAAGTTTATGGGGAAAACATTTGGACCTTATATTGAAGGGAAGGTATTATATCTATGATAAATAGCTTAAATATATTATCATCAATCATGTTTTGATCTTATTTATGAGCTAATGATTTCTATTATTTAATGAAAGTATGAACTAATTTTGAGGGTGATTGCCTAACATTAATAAAATGACTAAGACAATTTTATGGAAGATCAATTTGTTAAAATTATTTAACTAAATAATTGACCAAATATTTTAATTATGAGATGAAATGGTGATTTAATTGATTATACCATTATAAAACATCTCCTATGAATGTTCTAACTAAAATTTTAGTAGTTACAAAGGTGTTTATCTGGACCCATTCCTTGTAGAGATTACCAATTTCCTTAAGAAAATATGTAAGATCTTTAGTTCAATCATATTTAATAGTTGGATATATGTTTCCAATATCAATGAACACTATGAAAGGATATAAATTTTCATTTCAAAGGATTTTAAACATATTGTTATGCATACGAGGTTAAAGAAGGATATTCCCATTTACATATCTAAGAGGAGGAGGGATAAAATTGTGATTATTTTGAGGTAGCATAAGAGGAGGTTGATTAGTCATTTTTAATTTATGATGATATATTTTCATCATTTAGGAAGTGTTAATTATTTACATTACATTCATTTTTTTTTACTATTTGTGTAAGAATTTGAGTAATATCAATTGTTTTATTTTGGTTGTTAGTGTTAGGATGTGAGTTTTTATTGTTGCTAGGAGTTGGAATGTTAGAGTTGGTAAGAGGTGGAATATTAGTGTTGGTAGGAGGAGAATTACCAATGAGAGTATTTGTGAAGATGGTATCTATTACTCTAATGGTTTAGTAAGTTTAGATAGATTATTATCCCTAAAATATTGAAGTAGATTAGAGCCATCTAGATCATCACTTTGGGTGTTTTAAACCATGTTGTAGTTAATAGAATTAGAGGAAGGATGTGAATAAGGACACCATGACAAATTGTCTTGGGTGGTTAGGTTAGGTAAAAGAGAACAACCCATGTATCTTCTAAATGATTTAAGGTTATGGATTTATGCAAATAGTTGGGGGATAATTATGTGGACATTAATAATGCATACACGGTATTCATTAATGCATACACATTATGGTCATAACATGTATGCATTATGGCTTAGGATACCCAAGCCATAACATGTATGAATTTTTTAAATAAGGAATGTATATGCATTAATTTATCAATAAGAATGTATACGTGTTATAAGAACATGTATGTGTTACCTGAACTTTAAATCCCCCCCTAAATTCCTCATTTCTCTTTTGGTAATTTGCATTCACATTTTTCATTTTGGCATTCATGTTTTTCCCTCTAGCTACCCTCCAAATCATGTTTTGCCCTCTAACTTGCATGGAAATTTTTTATTTTTCTCTTGCATTTTCAAGATCAATGATGCCACCATAAAGAAGAGATAAGTCTTATAGATTAAATATAATTTTTTGAATTTTTTATGAAATTTTTGCATAGTTTGATTTTTAATTTTTCTCCAACAAGTTAGCATGCTCTACCTAACCCTCCTATAGTTCCACTAGATCCCCAAAGCAGTCAGGAGGATATAGTTTCTCACATAGTGGAGAACAAAATTGAAATTGAGCACATAATTAGGAGAATGAGAGAGCCCACTTCCATGAACACCCATCGCACATATTTGGCCAATATCATAGAGTTAGTATTGGGTCAAGTTGATTCAATAACAAGTAAAAATGATATATGGAGCTCATATAAGGATAGTTATAGGGCTTATTATGCTAAAAAATTATCAGCATATGAGATGAAGAAGAAAGAAATAACAAAATAATAATTTTTTGCCTTATTTATTGACCCAACTACCAATGCACCATTTCCTATAATGACCAAATTTTTCCCAATTCATCGATGCCAACATAATTTTATTAAATCCAATTTTGGAGAGCAATGGTGGATGGTGTTTGACAATCCACCATGTAATAACCATGAGTTCCCTTTATACTTTCTGATAAAACTCTATTTTGAGTTCATCATTAATGAAATTCTAAACTATTTTGACTATGGTGAATTTCAGGGCTGAGGGAAAGGCTCTATGAAGGATTGACTAGGTGCACATCATACACTCAATCAGTCTACAAGGATCCCAACCCAAAATCCACTTCATCTGAATATTTCCTCTATGGTGAAGGAGGTTATTGATATAGATACTTTGCATGTACTTAGTTCACTTACTGATACACTCATTCATCATATGAGTAGGATTTCATAGATAGGTTCTCGAGATAATCAACCTAGTGGTTATACCCAACCCCACCCATGTATATGTTGTGGTGATATATGCACTAGACCTTTAAATGATGATTGTGGTGCTTCAGGGGGCTTGTAGGATATGGTCTTGACTAATGAGTTTTTGGCAAACATGTTTGGTTTGGATATGTTGGGACTCTCTAAACACATGCAGGTATCTTTTATATAAATTTCATGTTAAGTTTTTTATTTTTTTTTACAAATTAGAAAGGTAAAAAATAATTTACAAATTTAAATTAAATAATATATATGTATGTTTTTTGTGTTCCAAGAGGAGATGTTCCCTTCTACATCACAATTAGGTAGTGGGCCAACCTATACTACATCTATCTATGTTAGTATGTTACCATATTCATTTATAGAGGTAAAATTTCAAGTGAATATTATATACTCTATATGTACATTCATACGCCTTAATTTCATCATTGGTAAATTTTGTGTAAGAAAATATAAAATACTTAATATAATTTTTAAGGACTTTTTATTATTTTATGTATTAACATGGATTGGCATAGTATTAGAAACTCATCCTCCACATCAAATTTTTTGCTTTATTTTGACTTTCAAACTATGTTTTCAATAACCAAAATAGAGCGTTGAACATTTGCTTGATATCCTATTATATGTAGTTCCCATAGAGAGTTAATCCCAATCAGTAAGATTGGATGTGTGTGTGTGTGTGTGTGTGTGTGTGTGTGTGTGTGTGTGTATAATTCATTTGATAAAATTTGTTTGGTATAATATATTTCTATTAATTTCCTAATTGAGCATAGCATGTCTTCATCAATATGCACACCACTTATTTTTTTCAATGTTGGCCTCATAGCTAGCCACTTGATTCCTTGTTATCCTAATCACATATAGTGTTCCAATATCTATGATCGATATCCAAAATGGTCATAGCTATCAATTAATTTCCCATCAATTCTAACCGAGTATGACAATTTTGTCTCTATCTATGGAGTAATAAATTTAGATGGTATATCATCTTGGTATAGCCTAGTCAATTCCAATTTTTAACCAGACTCTAAATATTTTTGTATATAGAGAGGTAGGTCAATTCCACTTGAAGATAAACCCTTAATTCTAATGTGGAATAGTGGGTTGATTTATCCCCTATCTATCTCACTCTTAGAATATTCATAATCTTTATATTTAATTAGAATTCACTTGATCCCACTTTTCCAATATTATTGCTTCTTGTGTTTCATAGGATCTCAATAAAAAAAATGGTTTTGATTGATAGGTGTTCAATCTTAATTGGGTATAGTCATTTGATCCCATCTAATAAGATCTAGTATTCCCCTCTCTATAAGTAGAGCTATAGGGAGTAAGACATTAGATCCCATTAGTTTATTGGGAGAGTGTTAACTATAAACTATAGCCTATATGTATATGGCATAGTCCTTATGACCATATACAAATAAGGGACCTCAACCCCATATAGATATGTAGGTTTGAGTGGTTTTTTACAACCACATACTTAAGGGGCCCAAAAATCTACTATATCTAATTGGGGGAGAGGGCCTATCTATAACCAAACCCTTTCATCATTCGAGTGACATGTCGACTCTAAAAGACTATAAAACCTTTCATCAAGAAAGTCCTACTAAAATAAATATTGAGTGTCGACAAGACTATAACACCCTTTTTTTACCTCAACCTACTTGCATTATATACATATAAACCTTACCCTAAAAAAATTGAGGGAAATCTAAAGATAGATAGTTGACCTAATGTCACCTATAGGGAAACCAAAATCACACATTTGTAAAGAGGACTATCCACTCACTCTTATCTCTATAATATTTAGTTTTATTTTCTATATGTTTCTTGAGATTTTGATGAGACCTATTTTATAAGGTTTTACACACTCTTAAAAGGATTGTATATATGCCCTCCATAAAAGTAACCTATCACTCTAGGTGTATTAAGTTGATTAAAACTCAATTTACAAACTTCTCAATAAAAACCTATACAGGTTACTTATTTTATCATAATTATTGTTTCTAAAGGCTTTTTTATCACACCAATACTCATTTGGACTAAAAATTAATGAATGTTTGTAAGCAAAGTATTCAAGGTGTTAACATGATCAAAATTTTAAAACAAATCAACTTACACACCATAGCTCATAGGACTATCCTCAACTATACCAAGTCACTACCGTAAGACATGTTATAGGTTCAATTTACACCCTTGGAGAGGGTTCTTCAAGCTCTCTCCAATCAAGTCTATAAAATTGGGACAACCCTAGGCTATGGGTCACCTATGTTAGGGTTAAACCTTTGGATTAGGTTGGCTTCCTATTTGATGTTCACCTAAGACTAAAACTAAGCCTAATGCTTCATAGGGAAAGGGTTAGAAAGAGAGTAAGGATCTTAAGGAATTTAAGTAGGTGATGCACCAAAATTAAAGGGGAAACTCCCACAAGTTTAAACATACTCTAGATCATTAAAGGACAATGCTAGCTTACACAACCTTAAGATCAAGCTAATTTTCATAAGTATTTCATAGAAGAGGTTTAGAATAGAACACTAATCTAGACCTACAAAGAGCATTAAAATCTTATAAACCATGTTAAAAATAAGTACCACAGATGAGGAAGATTCTCCTTCACACAATGCCATAGTGCAAAACTTGCCAAACATAGATTCAAGGCAAAAAGATAGGCAAATAAAGTCTTATTGCATTAAAAGGTAGTTCTTACTAATTCTTGATAGGATTGAGCCTAATCAAGTTGAGTATACTTTTTAGTATCTCAAGGAATGTCCCATCTCTTATAAAGAGAAAAATAAATTATAAAATCTGAGGTCCCCAAGAGATGATTCCAAAAATGAAAAGAAAAGGGTATTATAGAAGGGGAAAAGGAGAGAAAAAAGGAGAACAACATTGTTCATGATAATAAATGAGTTGTAAAATACAAAAATGTTTTACCAAGCTTTTGGTCCAATTAGAGTAGGTTATTAGGAATAATATATTTGATGATTTGCTTAGAAACCTCTAATTCATTATATTTTTAGCAAGCTACACTAGAAGACAAGATTTTTCCAAAAGTGGTAAGTCATGATCTGACTAGAAGTAAATTCTCAAACTGCTTTCCAAATCCCCAAGATCTAATCTATTGATCTTTCACTAGATCTCAATAAGAGGACAAAATATTTATATCTACTAGAGACACATCATGCTTGTCTTGAATAGTGGTTTGTCGAGGGCCTAAATTGAGATGATTTCCTTATTAATCATATATCTACTCTTGTGCCTTGGATCTTAGACTGAGATAACTATGGGTGAAAACTAATCTAAGGATATTATTTTTCTTATATTTTTACATATAGATGACACTTTACTCAATTCTAGGTCTTATCTAAGTCTACATCGAGATCCTTTCTTTACTTTTTCCACTGGCTCAGGTCAAGCTTCGAGTTTGGATCCTTTGGATCTACTTACCGAGTTGGGTCTATTTGCTTTGTCAACTTTCATTAAACAACATATATTTTATCCTTCACTATTGGCTATCAAAACTACCTTGGATATTGACCCCTTTCACTTTTTCTTTCTCTATCAAATTTTGAGATCTGATTAAATGTGGACCATAGATCTTTGGGACTCATCGCTTTGATCTTTCCTTCTAATTAGTCCCTAGGATTTACTATCCATTTAACTTTCTCCAAGATCCCATGAACTTGAAACCTATCAACCATACATAATTTATCAGGTTCCCACCAAGGATTTGGATCCAAACAATCACTTTGTAGATCTTAAAAATGACATTCACATGAGCATCTACCATTTCAGCTTTGTAGTTTTATAACTTGAAGCATAGAGATCATGAGGGAACCAAATTTTTAAAGAATATACCTAACACTAAATTTAATGAACCTCTTTTATCTATTGGCCATTTGAGATTTCCATATGCTTCTATATAATGTTGAAATTGACTAGTTCATGTGATGTCTTGATGACAGTTTGCTCTAAAATCACTAAGTATCTAAACTTAAAAAAAATTATGTTGGAAGCCAACTTTACCCATGCATATATTTTGTTATGATATAGTGAGTGAGTTAAAACTTGGAACATATTAACTATGATCTAAAATGAACAAACCCATATGATTATTTCTTTTTAAATTATCCACATGTACAAGATCTAGCATCATGAAAATACCTACTCGACTATTTTATCACTGTAGCCAAATGTCTAGACAAGCTATGGACTGTGAGTAGACCATATGGATACCAAGATATTCCATGCTTATCTAGAACACTTCATAGGGTCTATGCTACATTGGACCAGTCTTTAGAATTGACAAATTACACTTTAAGTAAACTTAGAGTGATTTTATAGCTTATGGGCTCTATGGTGTCTCTCTGGTCCACTCATTCCATCTAGAGCTTGTTCATCCATTTGATCATTTTATCAATCAATAACTCTACCTATTTCTCTACATCAATATTCTTACCAACTAGGCACATGCTTGGTATGTGGGCCAAAAAAATGGCCAACATCTTTGGCGACTCATAGGGAAATATGTTTGCTATGCTTGAGAACCTAGTTCATTTTTGTTCTTCTGATCCATTGGGAATGGATTAATTTCTATGCAACTGAGATAGTCATGAATATGATGCATGACTACCTCTTTTTGAAACTTACTCTTAAAAAAATAAGGACTAAAATAAAATGGTAAAGGCAAATGCACACACGAAATGTAGGAAAGAAAAAAAAACTAACCTACTAAATAAAACTGCACAAAATCAATTTAGATAAAAAGCATAAAAATGCATCTAACCTATATACAAGATTAGAGTTTACAAATAATTCCCACCTAGATCAAATTGAAGGATTTATCATCAATTACTTGTGATAAACTAGGTTGGAAAACACCTTGCCTTTGAGAGCTTATGGTATGTGAGCTGAAATGCCTAGCTAATGGTTTCTTTGGCATACTCTCAAGTGGATAAAAAATGGAAAACATGTCTCCAATGTAGACAAATTGGTCCATTTCTTCAAGGATTACTCTAATTTGTACTTTAGGGGCCCTTATAAACTCCTCTCTTTAATTGGTGTTTGGTTAACTACCTAGGTTTAGGAAAGAAAATCTCCAAGTCATCCCAAAAGGAAGCTTCCTCTTGGTCATCCAAGATAATGCCAATTTCAACACCATATTTTCTCTATTTTCTTTGGAGGGGGCCATATTACTAGTCCATCAATCCACCCAAATCCTTGCATGTCACATCTTTTTGGCTCTAAAGCTAACCCTTTTCCTTCACTAGTACTACCTTCAAAGAATATCTCATCTTGATATTGGTCAACACCCTCAACCTAATGGATGAATTGGTATTTTTGTTCTGGATGAGGTTTAGGCTAGTTTAGAACCTCTGCCTAATCCATAAATTCATAGTAAATATATTTTCATACTTATTCTTGATTATCTTTTTCCTTTATTTTTTCCTCAAGCTTGTTTATGACCTCTCTAACATGGTCAACTGACTGATTGATTATATCAATCTCTACATCTTGCTTATTTCCATCTACAGTCATACTAGATGAAAGCTCTTGGGACCAAAAAAACTCTTCCCTACCCTTAGCCAAATCTTTAGGATCTAAAATATTGAATCCATACCAAGAAGTCAAATTAAAACTTGACTTTTCCCCTTTTGAAAGAAGTAGACTTCCTAGTATGATCTCTTCCTCATAGACACTTGTGTTGTCTTCTCCAGGAAGTTTTTGAGGGAAGGAGGGAGAGCCTTGAAACTCTTATACACCAAGTTCATTGATCTGAGATATAGCTTTTTTATTCTTCTCTTTCACAACTAATCCTTATTCTATGAAGACTGGCTCCTAGACCTTTTTGGGTAACATTTCCCTTTTTTATTTTGTACCCTCCTTGATTGATTTCCATAAGGGGAATGTGATGTAAGATTTGGCTACCTCTTCCCTCTCATGAATAGATGTGGGAGCTAGAATTCAAAATAGAGGCTATGAAATAGTTGGGGTTATTGACATAGGAGAGGATCCAAGATGGAAGGATTTTGTGTTCCTCAGCTAATAAACATGAGACTCGATAAGGCTGACTAGAGGGAGAAGTAGGTTGACATGGAGGATAGATAAGCTTTTTATAAGACTGGTAGGAATGATTATATGGTTTTTACACTAGAATTTAAGGATTATTTGGGTTGAATCCATGAACATTTTTCATTTGATATGAAGGATAAGGAATGAATGAACATGCATTTTGGTCAAATGGGTGATGATTGTTCATACCAAATGGTGGTGACTAGGCACCTGGGCTACTTAAACTATTTGATGGATGTTTGGAGTCACCACTGATGTTTGTCAAAAATGCCTCTAATGAATAATATGTAAAATAACAACACCAATAAATTCTTTTACTAATTTAGACTTGAGTCCCACTAGGTGTGCCAAAAACTATTATAGGTTCAATTTACAACATTAGAGAGGGTTCTTCAAGCTCTCTCCAATCTACTCTATAAAATTGGGATAACCCCAGGTTGTGGGTCACCTATGTTAGGGTTAAACCTTTGGAATAGGGAAGATTCCTCTTTGATGCTCACCTAAGACTAAAACTAAGTCTAATTCTTCATAGGTAAACAGTTAGAAAGAGTGTAAGGGATCCTAAGGAAGTTAACCAGGTGAAGCACCAAAATTAAAGGGGAAACTCCCATAAGTTTAAAATCACACTAGATCAAGAAAGGATAGTGTTATATTACACAAACTTAGGATCTAGATAATTTGCATATGTATTTCATATAAGAGGTTTATAATAGAACACTAATATAGACCTAAAAATAACATTGAAAATGCTCTAAACCAAGTTAAAAAGAAAGGTCATAGACAAGGAAGATTTTTCTTCACACAATGCCACAGTGCACAACTTGCCAAACATAAATTTAAGGCAAAAATATAAGCAAATAAAGTACTATTTCACTAAGAGGTAGTTCTTAAAAATTCTTGATAGGGTTGAGCCTAATCAAGCTAAGTATTCTTTGCAGTATCTCAAAGAATCTCCTATCTCTTAGAAAGATAAAAATAAAATCTCAAATTTGAGGTACCCAAGAGATGATTCCAAAAATGAAAAGAAAGGGGTATCATAGGAGAAGGGGGAAGGAAAGAGAGAGAATAGGAGGAGAAAATTATTCATGATAATAAATGAGCTATCAGCTCTAAGATATGTTTCACCAAGTTTTTGGTCTAATTAGATCAGGTTATTATGAACAAGATATTTGATTATTTGCTTAGAAGCCTCTGAATCATTCTATTTTTAGCAGGATGCACTAGAAGACAAGATTTTGACAAAAGTGGCAAGTCATGATATGACCAAAAGTGAATGATCCAGCCACTCTCCAAATCCCCAAGCTTTGATCTTTTAATCTTTCACTAGATCTCATCAAGAGGAAAAAATATTTATATAAACCAAGGACACATCATTCCTATTTTGAACGTCAGTTTGTCAAGGGCCTGACTTGAGATGATCTCATTATTAATCATGTATATACTCTTATGCCTTGGATCGTAGATCAATATAAATATGGGTGAAAACCAATCTAAAGATATTGGTTTACTTATAGTTTTACATATAGATGAAACTTTATTCAATGCCAGGCCTTATCTGAGTCTGTATTGAGTTCCTTTCTTTTACTTCTTCCACTGACTTATGTCAAGCTTTGAGTTTAGGTACTTTGGATCTACTTACTAATTTGGGTCCATTTTATCTATCATATTTCATAAAACAAATCAAATAGTATCCTTCGCTATTGGTTGTTGAAACTACCTCAAATATTGACCCCTTTGAATGTTTTTTTGCTCCATCAAATTTTGAGATCCAATTAAATGTGGACCATAGATATTTGGGACCTGCCACTTTGAAATTTCATTCTCATTGGTCCCTAAGATTCACTATCCATTTAACTTTCTCTGAGATCTCATACGCTTGACACCTATCAATCACACGTTCTTGCCTAGGTTCTTGCCAAGGATTTGGATCCAAACTATCACTTTTTGGGTCATAAAAATGACGTTTACATGGCATCTACCACATCTTGACTAAATTTTCAATTTTATAACTTGAATCATTTAGATCATGGGGGAATAAAAAAATTAGATAATAGACTTAACACTAAAAGGAATGAACCCTTTTGATCTGCTCACCATTTGAGCTTTCCACATGCTTTTGTAAAATGTTGAAATTGACTACTTCATGTGATGTCTTGATGACAGTCTAGTCTAAAATGGATATGTATGTAAACTTATAAAATTATGCATTGGGAGCCAAATTTTCCCATGTATATATTTCATTATGCTAAAACATGTGAACTGAAACTTAGTGTATATGAACAAGGATATAAAATTTATAGAACTACATGATTATTTATTTTTGACTTGTCCACTCAGATTTTTTACCATTGTATCCAAATGTCTAGACAAGCTATAGATGGAAAGTGGACCAAATGGATACCAATATATTTCATTCTTATCCAAAGCACTTCATAGGGTCTCTGCTACTTTGGAATAGTATTTAGAATTAACAAATTATACTTTAAGTGAACTTAGAGTGCTTTTAAAGCTTGTGGGCTCCATGGTCTCTCTTTGGTCCACTCATTCCATCTAGAGATTGTTCAACCATTTGATTATTTGATCAATCTAGAACTCTACCTCTTTCTATACATTAGGATTATTAGAAACTAGGCACATGCTTGGTATGTGGGCCAAAAAATGACCAACAAGACAATCAGGCCTAATGATTTTAATCAGGTCACAATCCAAAATACACCTCAATAAAGCTATACAAGCATCCAAACCAGTGTATATAGGTGTATCAAGGATGTTTCAACACCTAACTTGCATTCAATGACTCAATTTTTAAAAAATCACTCATAAATCCTCCCTCATTGTCTTATCATTCTCCCTCATAAAATTGACATTTCTTGCCTTCAGTGTGGTGTTAAAAATCACATGTTGCACATATCCACTTGTCACATTCATGCTTCCCATGACCTCATTATATTTTTTCATATGTTATGCAAGACTAAGTTTGTTATAAGCTTGTTTAATCAATGAACAACCCAAGTTATTAATTATTAGCTTGTTTATTCAACTAATGACTAGGGTGGACACTCCTCCATCATTGTGAATTGAGACAGACTCAGGAATTGCTTCTAAAATGTCATCTACATAGGCACTTACAAAGGTATGTATATTTACTTGTAATTTTGAATTGTAATTTATTACTTTTGTTTTAATAATTCTACTATATACTTGGGTAAATATAACTTATATGAATGAATGTATTGTGTATACAGAGATTTCATATGACATTTGATAATCTGATTTAGATGACTACTATGGTAGCTCCTCATATTTCTTCATCATTTGGCATGCCTATTCATGTATCTAAACTTGGCATTGACCTATTTGAGCATCAATAGCAAATTGAGAAGGACCATGAGATTGTGTTAAGTGCATGTGTAAATTGAGTATTATGAATGATTCGTTTTGAATTATTCTTAAGGATTGAAAATGTTATGAGATTGAGAATAACTTTTTAGGATAATGTTGTAAATGAGATTGGTATGACAGAGCCTACAGTTAGAAAGATTGACATGTCTTGTTCTTAAAAAGCTTTATTTCTATAAGAATTGAAATGAAATAAGAAGTAAAGGGTGTTGAACCTATGTTTTCATTAATTTAATCCTAAATTGGTGATTTAATAAGTCTTATATTCATATTTGTCAGACATTATTTATCTCAATTCTCAGTCTTGTGAATGGAATTAAGGGAAACATAACCTTATAATAAATAAAGAATATTAGTGCTTGTATTTTTATTATGTATATATGTTGATGCATATGTATATAATATAAGTATAAAAAAACATAATTAGTTTTTTTTAAATGCAACTGATCGCATTAACTTGCTATGGTTTGATCTGAATCTTCTTTCACAAGCTAGCTCCTTTTTTTACTCTTTGGGCTTAATGGATTCTTACACCTAGTACTTAATTAATTATACTCTTAATATAACCTCATTGATGGCATTGACCTCTATCCATACATTCAAAAATCATCATTTACTTCATTCCATTCATATCATTCAAAAACTTCATCTCAATCTCTTTCTAGTTTCTTACTAGGCACCTTATTTGGGTCTCAAGGAGAAAATCTTGGTCTATGTTTCAAGAGCTCAACCTATTGTCACATATGGTCTTAGATGATCATAACATACCTGGTATAACCCCATTCAAGTACTCAAACAATTTTTGAATCTCATTCTACACCTTATAGACACAATGCTCTATAAAATCTTGTAGTCTTTTTTATTGTATTTTTCCTTGTATGGAAAATTTATGATTTATCAAGAGACTATAATGGAATTAATGAGCACTCTCTATCATTTTCCATGTCTATGTCAAATTTCATATCCCAACTCCACGTCTAACTATCACTTCCTTCATTAGCCTACCCTTATTTAGGCTTTATTAACCCTATTCCAAACCCTCAATCCTAGAATCTATACACAATCATAAAATATTAGGTTAAAACCTTTTTATTCACCTTATACATGTATATGGGAGTAATATTACAAGGTTTCATCAAATTCCCATGGTTAAATGTCTCAGAAATGCCCAAACCCTAATTTAGGGTTTCCCATGCCTTGTATAGACCTGAGGTCCTAAATAATTACATATATTGAGACCTAAAACGTTGAAAACGACCAAATTTCCTATAATAGGTCTTTTTTTACCTTACCAAACTCATCCAATCATTGGAAAGTTATTATCAACCCTTTGTTCAAGGGGTCTAGATTGATTTATGTTAGACTGGGCATTCCTTTATAGACAATTTAGGGTATATTTTAACTATTTCACTTCAAGGAATTTAAAAATTCACCTAAAACATTGCATAATACCTTTATAATGATTAAAAAACTAACTTTGTCTTCATGCCTTTGAGACTGTCTATGGGGATTTGAACCTATCTATGGATATTACATGTATTTTGGAGTGTAAACACCATTGAAAGGTGTTTAATAGGTTTAAAAACATCTTAAAATAATTATAAAATACTTCCCTAATCTTATAACCATCAAACACACCTTTAAACTCCAAAAAGTATGTTTGCATGAATAGTGACCATTATGAGACATGGAGGGGTTTATGACAAAACATTGAACACTTAAACTTATCATATGACCTTACCAATATTATTTATGGGTATATTAGGTAATTAATACCAATATTACCAATTTTAAAGTCATTTTGATATGTATTTTGTTTTGTATACCATTTTTACCATAATTTACCTTGAGTTACCTATATGCTTCCTTCATGCCAAAACTTGTATTTCTTCAAACTTTTGCATGAAAAAACTGAATGTGATCACTTACATAGGATGAAATATATTTATAAAATCACATTATATAATTTTAATACCTCTTTAATGCCTAAAAAATTTTATGGCATCCATGACTAATAAAACTTCATTTAGTCTCTAATGGCTACCTTCTTGACTGCAAGAGGATTGTGTCAAAACAATAGGCACTTTCACTCTTTATAGGATTTTTATTATGGAATGGGATGTTTTATTATATCATGGATACCATTTTTACCAAATTTATTTATTTGACTCAACCTATAGATTCCCCAAACTGACCAATTTCTCCAAGGTAGGCTCCAATGTTGATTGTGATTTGACATAGGGTTGACTATATTAAAATAATGAATATTTACCATTGTCAAAAATCTTCAACAATATATTTACTGGTTATATTATGTCATAGTGAGCCTCTCCACTAAATTTCATGATTAGATCATTTATATTTTGGCCTATAAGCCCATTTTGGCAAAAGCTAGTGACACATGTCTGCTTGGTAGAATTTCACAAATGATTACTCATCCTATTTTGTGATGGTTTGTGTCTTAGCATGATTATTTTACCTCTAAAATCTCATTAAACCTCTCCTTTCATGATTCTACCCTTCATTTTCTATCTCACAATCTTCCATATCACCTTGTACCTTCTCAAAAGACCTCATATGACTGCATGTCAAAAATACCTAGAGATGTATGATATGAGAAAAGTGATTATTTGGTATAATTCACACCCATTTAACCCCATTAGTACTTCTACTTAACTGGAAACCACCCTTCATGACTTTATTTCCCTAGCTGTTGGTGCATGTTTTGAGTGTATGACTACATGTATACTTTGAAAACCTTGCCTAACATGCTTGACTTTGTCGAAGCCCACCTCTCACCTTGGACACCACCATTCCAACATGGCATTAGTTAATATGACCCACTATCTTATCTATGCACACTAACCTAAAGGATGGACTATAGATAGAAGCTTTTGACTATGACTAAAGCATTAGGTGTTTAATAACATTTCTCAAATGATCCAAGACCCCACTAATTCTGAATGCCTATGGAACCTCAATGAAAAACCATCACTAGAAATCAAATCTTCATTTAATCTTTCTTGATAGCATCAACCCTTCCCAAACCAACTATTTTTCCTTTAGATGATATATTCCCCATCAATTGTTTGATTACTCCTTGGTTATATTAAGGTGATGTATAGACTAGGTTCATGCTTGAGGGTGTTTGAAAAGATTTGGAAACCTATGAGGTGTCTTTTATTCTTCTATTACATGATGATCTTTGATAACTTCAATAGCTCTTAAAATGGTCCACACCCTTTGAAAACACCTCAAAGCATTGCTATGCCTTATTTATTGTAGGTCCTTATTGAATCTTTCTATAGGTATCCATTAGATGGAAAACTAATCCTCTTATTATTTTTTCATGAATATCCCAGTCATTAAACTCCAAGGAGCATTTGTCTCACTCTATTTACCATACAACCCTTTCACTAGTTTTCCACTAGGCAATTCACTTAGGTCTCAAAGGCTAAATATTGATCTAGGTTTCAAGATCTCAACCTTTTATCATGGATGGTTTGAGGTGACCTCATTAAACTTAACCCATTTCAAGTTATCCAACTCACTCCATCTTCCCATTTCACATACAAGGCTCATCTTGGGTTTCTAAGGCTTGTATCCCCCTTTCTGGACACTTCTCCATGGTTTGATCAATCTATGAACTCTCTTGAAAATATGAGACCATTTATAGAATTTTGACCCTTAGAACATTTTTATATACTTCAAACAAACTTTTCAAATGTCTTGAAACCTGATTCTAATGGCACTAACTTCTAGCCATGTGTATATGGTTCACTTGGACTATTAGGCCTATTAAACCTTTTTGAATTCTTAATGGCCTGAAACTAGAAAAATAGTGATGCTAACACATATAAAGGGGTGGATAACATCTATGAATAGGTTTTTGGCCTCCCATCTAGCCTGATCAACAAACCCACCATGCATTTTAGGTTCAAGAACGCCCATCCTAATATAAGAAAAATGATGATTTTTAGCCTCACTTCAAGCATGCATAAAACCAAAAATATAAGTAATATGGAGGAACTGTAAGATACCTAATTTTCATATAAAATCCCTCTAATTTCACTTTAAATCTGGTCTAAATTACGTCTAAGAGCAATCCATTGTAGAAGTTGTAGTAACAGGTCCTAAAATGCAACTTTTTGGTAGTGAAGAGACAACTTGTTGACCTTCAACTAGAAAATTTGCTTCCAAGACTGGTAGGTGAAAATCCACCATTTTTATCACATATATATAGGAAAATTACATGTGTTCTAATGATTTTGACATCTAATTCCACTTGAAAGTTCATTTTCACTACTATTTTAGGGCATGAAAACACTGACAACAAATGTTGTCAAGGTTGAAGCTTCAGCCTGAGAACTCCATTTTCAATGATTTTTGGCTAAAACATTACACTTCAAACACATTCATATGGGTGGATAATGTATAGTACTAGGTTCTTGGCCTCCCATCTAGCCTGATCAACAAACCCACCATGCATTCTAGGCTTAAGAACACCCTTCCCAATTCAAGAAAGATGTTGATTTTTAGCCTAACGTTAGGCATGCATAAAACCAAAACTATAAATCATATGGAGTAACTATAACATCCCTCCTATACATGTAAAAATCCTATAATTTTATTCTAAATCTAGTTTAAATCACCTCTAAGATAAATCCACAGTAGAAGTTATAGTAATGGGTCCTAAAATGCAATTTTTTGGTAGTGAAGAGACAACTTGTTGACCTCCAACTAGCAATTTTTTTTCTAAGATTGGTAGGTGTAAATAAAATACTTTTATCATGTCTATATAGTCAAATTACATGTTTTATAATGATCATGACATCCAATTCTACCCACAAGTGTATTTCCACTACTGTTCTAAAGCACGGAAACACTAACAACAAATGTTGTCAAGGTTGAAGCTATGGTTTGAAAGCTCCATTTCTAGTGCTTTTTGGATTAAAATTGGCAATAAAAACATGTATAAATGGTTGTATAACATCCATGAATAGGTCATTGGCCTCCCATCTAGCCTGGTTGACAAACCCATCATGCATTTCAGGCTCAAAAATGCCCTTTCCCAATACAAGAAAGATGTTGATTTTTAACTTAACTTTAGGCATTCATAAAACCAAAAATATAAATCATTTGGAAGAACCATAAAATTAAATATATTAATTTAAAATATATATAATTACACCTCTAATGTATTATTAATAACCTCTAATCACAATCTTTGGTAGAAGTTACAATAATGGGTCCTAAAATGTAACTTTTTAGCAGTGAAGAGACAACTTTTTGACCTCCAACTAGTAATTTTGTCTCTAGGACCAGAAGGGGAAAATAAACCAATTAAATCATGTATATATAGGCAAAATAAATGTGTTCCAATTACCATGACATCCAATTCCACCTTCAAGTGCATTTTCACTACTATTTTGAAGCACAAAAACATTGACAACAAATATTGTTAAGGTTAAAGCTATAGTCTGAGAACTCCATGTCTAGTGCTTGTTGGATAAAAATTGGCACTAAAAACACATATTTATGGTTTTATAATTTCTATTAATAGGTTCTTGGCCTCCCATATGGCTCGGTTGACAAACCCACCACCCATTCTAGGCTCAAGAATGCCCTTCGCAATACAAGAAAGATGTTAATTTCTAGCCTAAATTCAAGCATGCATAAAACAAAAATTATAATATATATATATGAGCTGTAAAATCCCTCTTATACATGTTAAATCTCTATAATTTCACCCCAAATATATTCTAAATCACCTCTAAGATAAACTCATGGAAAAAGTTACAATAATGAGTCCTAAAATTCAACTTTTTGGTAGTGAAGAGATAACTTGTTGACCTCCAACTAACAATTTTTCCTCTAAGATTGGAAGATGAAAATACAAAATTTTTATCACATCTATTAAGGAAAATTAAATTTCCTCTAATTATCATGACATCAAATTCCACCCACGAGTGCATTTTCACTATTGTTCTAGAGCATAGAAACACTCGTAACAAATGTTGTCAAGGTTGAATCTACGGTCTGAGAACTCCATTTTTGGTAACTATTATATAAAATATGGAACTTAAAACATATTTTGATGGTGGATAACATATATTAATAGTTTTTTATCCTCCCATCTAGCTTGGTCAACAAACCTACCACCCATTCTAGGCTCAAGAACACCCTTCCCAATACAAGAAAGATGTTGATTTTTAGCCTAACTTCATGCATTCATAAAACCAAAACCATAACTCATATGGATGAACCATAATATCCTTATTTTGAATATTAAATCCCTATAATTACACCTTGAATCTACTTTGAATCACCTCTAATAGTAATCTATGGTAGAAGTTGCAATAATGGGTCCTAAAATGTAACTTTTTGGCAGTTAAAAGACAACTTGTTGACCTCCAATAAACAATTTTTCCTCCTAGACTAGTAAGTGTAAATCCACCACTTTAAGCATGTATATATAGTAAAATTACAACTTCTCCAATGACCATGACATATAATTCCACCTAAAAGTGCATTTTCACTATTGTTTCAGAGCACGGAAATACTGACAACAAATATTGTCAAGGTTGAAGCTATGGTCTAAAAACTCCATTTTTGGTGTTTTTTGGATGAAAAAAGGCATTACCAACACATCATAAGGGGTGTATAATATCTAATACTATTTTTTTAGCCTCCCATCTATCCTGGTTGACAAACCCACCACCCATTTCAAACTCAATAATGCCCTTCCCAATACAAGAAAGATGATGATTTTTAGCCTGATTTCAAGCATGCATAAAACCAAAACTATAATTAATATGGATAAACCATAAGATCCATATTATTCATGGTAAATCCATATAATTACAACCTAAATATAGTTTTAATCAACTCTAAGAGAAATCTATGGTAGAAGTTGCAGTAATGGGTCCTAAAATGCATATTTTTGGTAGTAAAGAGACAACTTGTTGACCTCCAACTAGTGCTTTTGCCTCTGGGACCAATAGGTGAAAATCCACCACTTTTATCACGTATATATAGGTAAATTACATGAGATCCAATTACTATGACATCCAATTCTACCTAAAATTACATTTTCACTACTGTTCATGAATGCCATACGAATGAAAATATGCAAATCAATGAAAAGTGTGTTTGTTTTATGTGTAACATTGGTATGTAATGCCATTTGAGGCAATTTTAATGCATCTAATTTAAATAAAATCCATGTAGATCATTATAAACAATGATTTTTATGTTTTTATAAGGATATAAGGAGAATTAAACTTGTCATGAGTAATTATTCAGGAGCACAAAAATACCAAGTACTTTTAGTAAGCTTCTCTCAGCTTCAAGAAAATGAAATTATTTATTAATGGTACTAATCATGTGAAGGTATAAGATTACTTGGCACCAATAACCTATAAAAAATGTTAGTAAGTAATTAAAAATTAAATTTATTCATGTACTACCTATAAAATCAAAAACATTTGGTAAAATTGATTACATCTACATTTTACAAGTCAACATACCTACGCATTTAAATCCAACAAAACCACTTGGATCTACTCTAATATTTATAGTGTAAAGAATAGATTCATCTTATAACTCTCTAAATTTGCATAGATTATTGTTTCTTTACCTCTAATGATATTTTATAATTGAATATTTCTTGCAAGAACCAAATTTGAATAGCACAGTTTCTTCTTGTGCATTTCAAAGTCTCCAAACAACCATAAATTTGAATTTTTATAGGATATCATCAAAGCCAAGTTATAGTGACTACCATAGACCCAATAATATAATCAATGTTTTCTCCATCTATGATTGGGGAAGTTAATTTTTTATTTTCATCTACACATTGACATAAGTAGTAACCTATTCCCTCTTGTTTGTCCTCATTTGCAATAACTATAAAAACAATGCCTGCATCATAAAAACAATTTTTAATGACACTATAAAGATAGATAATGA
Source organism: Torreya grandis (assembly GCA_037957365.1). NCBI lineage: Eukaryota > Viridiplantae > Streptophyta > Pinopsida > Cupressales > Taxaceae > Torreya > Torreya grandis. Next base: position 174,807 of record JARHVA010006565.1, on the reverse strand, counting down.
GAATAAATAGCACATAAAGATTAATATTCTATTTTGATGTGCTAGATCAAATATATGGTCAAAATCATTTGATGATGTCATATTTTTAAGTTGAAATGTTGGTGGACTCCAGTCATCCACCCACTCTTGTGACTCACACTCATTTCAAATAAATTCCATGCATACAGAACAAAATCAAGCCAAGTATCATGTATGAATATTCCAAGAACTTCTACTTGAGATATGAAATGAGTGGGGCTCACTTGAACCTATTAAAGTCATACAATCCTCATAGTTTGCCATTTCTTTTTCCTCTATTAACCAAAAATATCTATGAATAGTATAATTTTCTTGAGCACCATGACATATGTTCCCATTACACCATTTAAACCTATTTTTTACATCAATCAAATTAAAAACATGGTCAAATTTTAACTCCTCCCTTGCAATGGCTCTTTTTACACAAGCTCCAACACTGTCATGATCCCTTTTTCCATGGCCATCTGTAGTGAAACTCCAAATATGTTCTACACTAGTGGTAATGTGCATCCTATTGAACTAATAAAACATCTACGCATTCTTAAATTATGATGTGAAATTGTTTGACCAAATGTAATATTGTTTGAAATTAATGTTCTTCTGAGTCAACTATCCATATAACTTCTCAAAACAACCTTGCACATACTCTATATAATATGATCAATCATCACTGATATAGAAATGGTACTCCCTAAATATTTTTATGTCTTCCTCTATAATATCAGGTGCATACATGAATGTTATATGCATGAATATGGCAACTTATGTTGATTTGTAATACTATGATTGAACTTCCATTTATGATTTGAATGTGTAATTTTCAGAAAAGTCAACTATTGAGATAATTTAATTAAGTGGGAATGTGTCCTTGATTAGATCAAAATGTTCTTCCAACCATTTATCCCTATTTATGTTCTTACATACTCATAAACAATTTTCTCCATGAATTTGACCATAAATTCTAAAACATGTATCTCTTTCGTAACAAGCTCACACCTTTTATATTCTTTGTCATATTTTACTTGATAAGTCATAGATTTGTATTTTTCAAACTAAATAATTCCTATCCAATTACAATTATACACTCCTCATGGATACATTTTTTTAATTTTGGCAATCCACCACAAATGCTACAATTTCCATCTAAACATGCTTTCTTATAAAAGAACTGTCCATCTGGTCTTTCATAAAAAATATTTGGAATAAATTCCTTAGCTTATTTTTATGGATATTATACACCACACTCCTAAAAAATGTTGTTAGTATGAAAAGTTCAATGAATATGGCAAAAAACATCATAGTGCATTGAAAATTCAACATGTTGCCTATAATAACAAGTGATGCATGTGTGATTTATTTTTACAAAAAAGGGTTTAGCCATATCAAAAAATCATTGATTAATATAAATTTGTCGCTATTTTTACAAAAACTTAGAGTACAATTGTGTTTTAGTTATATCCAAAAAATGTTTCAGATGTGGTTCATGATTATGAGAACCAACTCTTCTTTTCACTACATATCTTACATTCGGTGAAACTCTTATATTATCCTTCAAAAATTGTGAAAGTAAGTCTTTCAAAGCATCAGTTATAGCCTTTTCCTTTCATTGAAATATACTAGATAATGGCAAAAGCTATTTTGTATTGAGTTCATTAAGTCTTTCATGTTTTGAAATTGTTTTCATTAATCTTTTTATATTTATATCAAGTGTTTGTCTTGTTTTTGAAATCAATCATTTTTTCCCTATTTCATCACTTACTATACAAGTTATCATTATATGTTGGGCAGCATTACAATCTTTGTTGCATGATTTTGGGCCTACAATATGGTATGCATTATGTATATTTTCAATAATTTCATCATTTTCATCATCCATATTAGATGTTCTTAGTCCTAATGTGTACATTGTAAGTCTCATCTTAACTAATTTCATCAACAACAAAAATAATTGATATCTTTGACTATCATACTCCAATCTATGAAAGAAATTATCCCAAATTTATTGAACCAATCTTCTTGATTGGCAGTCAAACATTTTGTTATGCATTGGTTTCAAAATATTTTCATCAACTTCAATTAAGTACTTCTATTTTCTATGCACAATTATTAGAGGTGTTGTTATTGGTGGAATCCATTTAGAGGGTTTTTTAAAATAATTATATGTTTCCATTAAAGTTTTTTCATTGTTTATTTCTTCATTATATGTTGTTGTGAAATTTTCTTAATTTTTAATTTCATCATTATTTGTGTCCATTAAATTTTCTTCATTGTTGGTGGGTAAAGTATCATGCCTAAGCTCTTCATCAACAAAATCAAAAACTTTAAACTTTGATGTGAATTTATAACATTATCTAATTTAATATTGTCAATTTCATCATAATTCAATTAATTATTGTTAGTTATATCATTATTGAATTCATTATTGTCAATTGCCTCATTATCTAAGGCATTTCGGTCATCAGGGTTAGTGTTTGTACCTTGTCTGGAATGAAATGCTTCAATTTGTACTTTTTTTCTCTCAACTCTTCTAATTTATTTGGTGTTTTGTTCTTTAACTTCTTCCTTTTCCTTAAATGTGAATTGAAGCCCATTTTGACAAAATCAACTAAAAAAGTACTTCAAAATATGTGCTCCAAAAAAAACTACAAAAAATTACATAGAGAATATGTAGAGTGCACAAGGAATGTCTATGGGGACATTAATCTTCATTTGGGATTTTAAAAAAGACATTAAAATGTAATTTTTTATTTTAATTCAAGGAATATGTATGAATTATAGGAACACATACACATTCCCATAACACGTACGTGTTCCTTGAAGTATAGGCATATACTATAAAAACAAGCACAAAGGCTCGTATTCGATGAATAAAATCCCTATAATACTATAATATGATATAATAAGAATATAATATGATGCATAAATCCCTAATATAATGTAATAATAATATCATATGTTACAATAAGGCTCAATATGATGCAATAAAGTTAAATATGATGCAATAAGACTATCATACAATGCAATAAACATCCAATATGATGTAATAAGGTTATCATATGATGTAATAAGGCTAAATATGATACATAAATATCTAATACATGATACAATAAGACTCTTGTTAAGACTATGAATCAATAATACTATCATATGGTGCAATAAGGCTTAATATATAAGATGAAATGAGCTAATTTTGCCCAAAATTCCATCATAAGTCCTTACCAAACTAGGTGAATAACGGGTTCACAAATTGGCATTAATCACATTCATGAATTTATGCATTTGTGATGAAATCAGGGAACTTAGGGGTTGTGTTTGTTATAAAATTAGAATTTATGGGTAGGGGTTTAGTGTAATGGGTTTTTGCATGTGTATATATATCATGAAATTAGGGTTTAGGGGAATTATACATGTTCAACAAACAAAATTAGGGTTTAAAATCAACATGTCACAAAACATGACCTAATTTAACCCCTTTAATCATAGCATAGACTCCAATTTAGGTTCAATGGGTTCAAATTTGCCAAATTTGTGTTCATATTTGCATTTCTAATTAAATTAGGGTTAATTAAGCCATACATGTTCCATAGATTATACTATCGATTGGGCCATAAATTTGGTTTAAGGGCTCAATTTTGCCTAAATCATGTCCCTAATTTTACTAATTAACTAATTGGTTCAATTCATGATCTAAAATAATACTTAATTTGCTCCTAAATCATATATCATGATCTTATAGTTACATTAATAAGGGTTTCAAATTAGCCTAAAATGCCTCCTCAATTGAATGAATCAACTCTTTGGTTCATTATATATACATGATGACATTCTAGGGTTATTTTCACTCTAAATCACATCATGTATACAATTTAAAATAGGTTCATACATGGCTTATTTTTACCCTAATTTCCCCTATAATTAAACCTTATTATGCCACATGTGTACCTCATACACCTGAAAGTGTTAAAGCTATCATAGATACATCAGGTCCTAGAAGTTTCAGAGTTAACAATGCCGTAGGAGACCAAAACTAATTACATATCACCACGTGTACCTCATACATATTTAGAAGTTTCAACACTATTAGAGACATGTCAGGTCCTATAAGTGTTAAAGAGATATTAGAGCCCTTTGAGGCCTAAACCAAATATATATCACCACATGTATCTTGTACACACATATAAGTGTTAGAGATCTAAATATCAAGTCATAGAAGCATCATATTTTTTAGAGCCTTAAGATGCCCAATCTAATCAAATAATTCCACATGTAGGTCTAGTACACCTAGATAAGTGTTAGAGTTTTTATCTATGTACATAAATTCTAGATTGTAAAATCATAAGAGATGTTAACACCCTAAGAGTCTTGATCTAATCAAAGATGGCCAAGTGTAATTATGTATACCAAGTGGCCAATTCAAACAGATAAGATTGATAGGCTAGTCTTGGCCCTGCTATGTCAAGTAATCAAAAGTAATCAATGATCCCATCAACAATAAGAAACACTTAAAAAATATGAACATGCCTCAGATGCCATGAGGGCTAAATCTAGGTATGTGCACAATGTGCACTCTTTACATTTATTAGCTCACATGAGTGGAACTCATGATCTTTGATACCTAAACAATTCCCATCACCTCTAACCAATCCAACTAATGCCTATTCATAAATACCATACATACATATAATCCAAAAATGTTTAAATATTGACATCAATCTCATCAAATTATGTCTAGTAAATAATTCACATGATGTGAGCCTCTGATAGGCTGGGCTTCACCCTGATATGTCAAGTCATCAAAAGTACTCAATGATCCCATCAATAATAAAAAACACTTGGAAAATATATGAACACATCTCAAATGCCATGAGGGCTAAATCTAGGCATGTACACATTGCACTCTCTACATTTATTAGCTCACATGAGTGGAACTCATGATATTTGATACTTATATAGGTGCAATAACCTTCAACCAATCCAACTAAGTCCTATTCATATATTTTTCATACATATATATATAAGCCAAAAAAAATTAAAGATTGACATCGATCCCATCAACACATGTCTAGTAAATAATTCACATGATTCAAGCCTTTGACTTTCCATTACTGTATGAAAATTTTCATGTAGATCCCTTTAAGGTCCCATCCAAATTGAGTAAGCACCAAATATTATCAATTTTATATGTATGTATTCAAATTATTTAGATCCCTCTACCTTGAGTTATATCTAGATACCAAAGTAAATTCATATTAAGTCCTACACATAGGAGAGAACATAATTCAGAAATGGACTCCTCAATCTTAAATCCCAAGCCAGAGTAAAATTTTTGAGATACTACTTTCTTGTAGTCTACATCATAAGGTTTAAGCCCATTACAATGAAATATGAACAAGATGATTGAGGATATGTACAAAATATATAATCTTGAAACCTTCGGCAAGGGGGTGCACACTGATATTTAATTATGATCAAACATCTATTTGAGGTTAGCAACATCATCCACATGAATAATTATTGGGTCCCTCTACTCAGCATGATCCTTGAGGGGAAGCAAGTTTTAGATTTAGGGGACATTATCACCTTAATTTATCTTGAATAAGCTCAACATAGTTTGAGCTAGGGTAAATTATACATATGTCATACTTCATCAATGCCAAGTCTATGCCACAATATATTTATAAAGCATATCCATCCCTTAATGGTTTTAAATAAGGTCTTTAGTGCATTTAGATATTTTATAAGCTATACATTCATCACTACAGGTGTAACATCTTAAAATGACATCATCACTAATGGATATATGTGATGATTTTAAGTTTATTGAGCTCAAAAACAAATCTTTTATAAAACAAAATGATACCCAACATGACCAAAATATCAAAATATTTAAGAAAAATGCATACCTTGTACCCATCATCCTACTTTCCTATCTTACCATCCCAATTACATAGTAAGGTCTAAAACTCTATAGTATTAATAGGTACCAAATTTTTTTTAGCTTGTTTTTCAGCTTGCAATTATTGCATCCATGGTGTGTCGTGGACTAGTCCCATGTCAAGTACACACTCCTGAGATGAGGTGGGAATGGATGGAGTGGTTGATGTTTTTCCCATGTGTGATGGAGGGGTAGATGAAGGAGGTGCATGAAATGGAGGATTAACCATATTTTCATAAGATATCCTAATTTGAGAAAAAATTGAACAATGTATTTGAATACATTAGTGGAATATTGAATAATTTTAAGAATAGAAAACTTTGTTTAGACTTTCAATTGGGACCTCAAAATGTAGGTTTATTGAATTAGATACACTAAGTGAACTTGGAGGAAACTTAAGGGACTTTATTCATCACATTTTAAGAATGTTTTTAGGACAATACAAGGCATGATTCATAGATGTTTGTATCTATTAGATATAATTATTGAAATAGATATCTAAGAGGTGTACTGTTACACCAAGGGCTCAATTTTTATTTCTAATTACACAAGATTATCTATACTACATAGTCCAATTCAATAGGTTTTTGGCTTAAACAAATTATTTAAAAATTTATAAATAAATGGGTGAGGTAGGATAATATAAATAATAAACATGAAATTTAAGTGAAAGTAAGATTTTAGTCAAGTAAGGTAGTAAGGTATATCCTTGACCTACTATAAGAAACATGAAATTTGCCTTTTTGGTGTTATTTGAAAATAACACATACACATTATACAATGCATTATACAACATGTACATGTTATGAAATGTGTATGTGGTATATAATGCATACACATTATTTGAATTTGAATTCAAAACAAAGCCTCTAAGCTCAGAAACAACTTGGATTTTTTAGCTAATGGCTTGTGACTGTGCATCTACATCCAAGACTGAGAGTTTTGACAAAAACTAATAAATTTCAACTTTAATCACTAAATTCTCTATGTAATTTAACACCAAAATTCAAAAAATTATTACCGTCATGATGAGCACACTGTCCTCTTTCCAAATATATGATTTTTATAATTTTTAGGCTATTTTAAGGGTTCAAACTATATTTATTTCTAACTACACCTTTTTTAGGCCCCTACATGACACACATATACATGCCTATTCATGTTTATGTAAAAAAAATTCATTGACCCAAATGTAAAACAAATTATATGATAACAAACTAAGCATAATTATACACACACTCAAAACAAAAATCATTTTTTGTTTTTTTTGAGGTAGTTAGGGGGCGCACATGATTGGCTATCTATTTTTATCATTTTTCAGGATCTACTTAATTTCAAAATTAATTAAAAAAATATTCATTGAAAAAATATTAAAAAAAATCATAACACACTAAAATATCTTATCTAAATATTCATCAAATTATTTCAAACAATATGTAATGATGCTCAAAAAATTGTGGGCCACAAAACCATCTATCTACTATGTTTTCTTGAAAAAATATGAGATCCTCTTCAAATATTAGATGTTTTACCTATTTATACTTAACCATTTTTCATAAAAAATAGTTTTTTAGAAACTAGATTAAAAATTCTATAATTTATGTTTTTATACCATCTTAAAATTTTGAGTGTAGCCATCTCAAATTATCTATAGAATTATAAATTTATAAAATTTTAGAAAAATCATGTCCATGGGTATGCCCCTTTTTGTCCCCTAAATGTGTACACTTACCCTAATCAATAAATGTTTTAATTGGTGATTTCATGATTATAGATAAGATAAAATGAACAAATAAAAAATTTTAGGTTGTACCTAGGAAAAAAAATTAAGATTAAAACTAAACCACCCACAAACAAGATAGGATCGGTAAAATACCTTTTGGGTTTGACAAATAACTATGTTTTCCAACTAGTACACAATAGGGTAGGTTGATGTATCTAAGATATTAAAATAATATAATGAAGATAAACTATGTTTTTCATAGGATATAGAACCAAGAAGGTCAATGTAATTGATCAATGAAATAGAGAAGATGAGATAGTATAAAAGATAACTATAATCACCTAAAAGTGGTAATTGGATGTTAAGAGTGTCTGTTGAGTCAACTTATCCCTAGGCTAGACATAGACCCATTATAGAGCATTAGACTTACATTTATAATCATTCAGTAGACCAAAATCGCCTACAGTCAATCAAGACATAGTCCCAAAATGATCATCTCTAACCCCAATCCAAATTAATTAGCAATCTTCCAAGTGGACATTAACCCCACATTTAGGACACTATAGCCACATGACAGTAGTGTCCCCAGCTAGACACTAGTTTCCTTATCCCCAACTCTTCCCAATGGATAGTTTCTCAAATGTGTGCCCCTCCTAAGGTTGGCCTAATCTCATTTTATTATTCTCACAAACAACATAACTCTATAAATATAAGTCTAATCCACCTCTATTGACTAAATGGAAAAAATATTCAAAAGTTATTCAAACCAAAGACAATGTTGTGCAAAATTAAGGTACTTTATCCTTGTTTTTCCCTACTTTCTACATACTACCATCTAAAGTATCCCTAAGTCTATTTTTTAAGCATTACAAATCTCAAGCACATTTAAGGCATCCAAGGCCACTCTCATTATATCATTCACTTGCATATACATCAAGCACTAGGTGGGAGAACTACATTAGACTTGATACCTCTTCAGAGTATTGGTATGTAGGCAACTCTCTACACAGTAAGGTGTTGAGGATGTCCAGTCGATGCTATTAAAATAAACTTATTCCTTGCTCATATCATACTTTCAAAAAGAACTAGGTTTTACAAATCAAATTAAGATTTCTAGGTACAATACATAACTACAAGTTTCGGTCATGCAAGAATAGAACATACAAACACAAGTGTAGGTGCTCCATAAAAATAGGAACAATCTCACAAATGGGACATTAGCACCACATTTGGGACATTACAAATACATGGTGTTACTATCCAAACTAAGGTCTACTATTTGGTGAATAGATGATTATTAGAATCATGTTGATGAAATAAACTACTACTCAAATCTCAAAATTTAGAACCTAGATCATCCATGATAGTCAATTTTTAGCTAAGTTTCTATTTATCCCTATTTATTATTATTTATAAAAAGTCAAACAAATTCAAAATCATAACAAATTAGTATCTTAATTATTTCAATTTATTTAACTGATTTAGTCATCTCAACCCTTTAATCATACATAATAATTACACTTGTAAAACCCTAAAAGGTTAAATATTTTGGTGAACCTATCTTACTTTGAATATACCATCAAATCCTACTTTATATTAATCCCTATTTTTTTGAAATATATTTAGGTTTTAATACTTCTAGTTTTATGATTTTATTTATAAACCTAGTTAAATTAAAATCAAATTTACATTAGGGTTTCAATTTATTTTACATCTAATTTGAATTATTGCAAAGAAAACCTAAATTCAAAAAACCATAACCCTAGACACACTTAGGGTTTGTATCCTTTTTCTATTCATACTTAGATTTCATATTCATATATCTTCTAATCATGATCATAATAACATAAGAAATCAATTACTTTTTGTTTTAAAGTTTCATACTTTCATTTAAATGCTTATTCCCTTCAATTCAGAATGAACTTCAAAAAGAAATCAATACATGTATAAATGATGCTTATTATTGAATGAAATATCTCACATATTTATGTTATCTTTATTATATGTGAATATTATTACGACATTAATATTTAATCATAAACATATTCATATATGATGTTTCAAATCAACTAAAATATATTTCATGTTACATTCTTTCCATAACATGTTATCTTTCTTCTATGTGAAAAATAATTAAGACATTATTTTTTAATCTTATGGATATATGCATACATGATGTTTAAAATCAATTAAAATATCTTTCATGTTGCATTGTTTCTTTTTCATGTTATATTTTTCCTATATGGAATTGCATTAACAAGCAAACCCATATAGACATAGAAGATTTAGCACATAAACTAACCACTATGTTTCAAGCTTCAATGTCATATCTTATGCACATGAAATAATCTCCTTATCCTCCTCATCTCAATAAGGGTGAAATATAATTTCCTTCTAACTAGTTCCATACTATAATTTCTCCATGAGATGATGCAACCTATAACACTATCACTAATCCCCTTACTCAGTCTACTCACACTTCTTCCCTACAGGGTGTGTGCCTACATGTTCAAACATAAATAGCTAGGGTCTACACTTGTGAGAATCTACATGATTAAATTATCAATATAATTATAGGTATACAAAATCATAATCAACTATTAGTTGAAAATATTATGACATTGAAAAATTAATTTCCAAGATAAAGGCCTCTAGGGCACAATAGTGTAAATCATATTTAGACATCTTAAACTAGTAAATTTATGGCAATCAATGTTACATATCAAAACATGAAATAAATACAAAGTAAATATACAACTAGTGATTCAAAAATTATTCAGATGTCAAATAAGAGTTCAAGTGAGATCTAGATAGTTTTGTGCATATCATAGAATACATGGGTATCACACAGATAAATGTTTATCATTGATAAAAAAATGTAATAGATAATGGATATAGATGATTCACACATTAACATATCATCCACACAACATACAATGGAACATATACCAATACAAAAAGGGTCAAATTCAAAAATAGTACAAAAATGGTTACCAAATCATAACTCAAAAAAATAAAAGGCTCCCAAAGCACAATCTCATTAATAAATAGTACAAAAAGCACAAATAAATCAATCAAAGCTACTTGTCCAAAAGGAGGCTCAGCATTCAATATGATATGGGTTTGGTCAAAAGTATCTACAACCATATGATTATCATGGTCAAGGTTTGGGAAAACATGCCCATGGCATCACTTCTCCTAGTCTAGTAGTTGATAATATTGGTCAACAAGGTTTGGGGTTTATTGAAAATTATAAGGCACATTAGTCATAGATATATTTTATCAAGGTAAAACATCTAGATACATAGGAAATATTATAAAAGAGAAATATCTTTAGTTGCAAATTCAAAATCATGCTCAACCAATAATCATCCTCAAAACAAGTTTTCTACCAAAGGAGCCTCCATAACATAGTATATCTATAATAAGCATAGTTTTAAATGGAAAAATCACCATCAATATACCAAATCACAATTAATAAAGGTCAACTCCATAGTATGAGGCAATTCCCTTTAACACACTAGGCTATTATGATTATGATGTGGAACAATATTATGATTTTTATGATGAACAATACTTAGATTTTTACTTTAACAACATTCATCTACATCATAGTAATCAAACTACATGGGAAATTACCATTCCTATTTTTGACATAGGCCATAGCGATAGCGAGTCTCTTCTGAGACTCATTTATTAGTATTTTTTCTACCCTTTTAAATAGTTTATTTTTAGATGCTTGTACATAGATTATACTTATAAAAAACAAAAATAGTATAATATGTCAAATATAAAAACATTCAAATGTTTTTGTTGGTTCTTAGTTGTACACCTATTGTGCTTAGACTTGCACACTTGATAAAAATGGAAAACATAGATGATAAACCTACTGGTATGTAATTATATTGAGGGAAGGGTTTAGCACATAGATGGACTAGATGCAGATAATGACTGGAAGGCATTGACATAGGGTATGGTTAGCTCCCTGCTACTTCTGGCTCTACTTGAACCAAGGAGAGAGGACCTAATGGGTAGCTTTGTCACATGGATGGATACTACAATTCAATCTCCATGGGGATTTTTGGCATAAGGAAACATAAATATGAATAGGGAATAGCCAAACTTATTCATTCCACTCGGTAAGAGTTGTCACATGGAATGAAAAAATGCACTAAGTCATATACAAGCTACTAAAGATAGATAGGGATATGATTGCAACCTTCATTCCAAAGATTTTTTCAATAATAAGGGCTCAAATTGAAAACTAAAATGCTATTTTTTAAAGCAAAAAATACATACACATGTTATTTAGGCAAGATTTATGCATCTATAGGTAAATAACACTTAAAATATTCAATATGGTGTATTACTTACATGGTAGGATAGGTAGGACAAGTTTTGTAGTTATAAAAAAGTGTGGTGTGTTGGTGGTATTCAAACGAAATGGATTCTTTCAATATTCATGACATTATTCCTTTGGAAAAATATAGAATACTAAGATGAAAGCTATGGGAAATACCAGGAGTGATTTACATTTATTGGTGTGAATGAAATGCAAATACCCAAATGATTCTTGAAACACTATAATATACACTGCAACTAGAATTTCATATACTTTTTCTCATTAAATTCATAAACCTAGAGGTCCCTAAAGAGTTATTCAACAACATATTTCTAAACATAATGTTGAAATGGGTTTATAACCCAGATCTAGATCCAAGATGACAACTCATAATGAGCATAAAACTTGATATCTAATCAACAACATTTGTAAAACAGATCATTACACTTAAACTATAGGAAAGAGTAAAAAACACAAGTATTTTTATTAAATTTGAAAATAAACCTTACATACATCATTTTTCTAGAATGATGTCATGGGGACAAGCATGGTGACTTTGCTCTTTTGATAGAGGAGACAAACATGCTCTCAAAGCTTGCTAATGATTATATAACTATAACCACCTTAGCAAGGCAAACAATACATAAACACAGTAATGGATCCCAAAATTTTGAAGAGCCTTGAATTATAAAAAACTAACAACCAACAACAACCTTAGAAAAGAGGACAAGCCCTCTTTTTATGCATTTTTTACCACTTTTTAAAATTTAGGAATGTGGGATGCAATTTGCAATATTACAAAATTATAGTCATCCCTTAAATTTTTGTCAAGATTATTCCAATTAGAATATGATCTTTGTAATGTCTAGAATCTTCATGATTTTTTAAGGAAAATGATTGTTTTAATTTCCTCTATAAGTAATAATGAAGATTTGTAACAAACCCTATGATTTCTTGGCTAGAAATGAATTTTACTTGAGCTGAAAATAGTATATTCACCTTTAGAGCCAAACAAACCCTTTGTCTTCTTGTGCAACTACTAGGACATGCCTTTGACCACTCATTTCCAATCTAGAACCTTCTTGGACAACTACCCTTCTTCTTATGCATGCCAAAGAACAACCCTACCTTACAATGATTTCATGTGAATATTCTAGATCCATGGCCATTTGAATGATCTTCTTCCAATGGCCCACCTTGTCCTTGAAAACCTACAATATCTCTCCCATGCAGGTGTTTAAACAAATAAAACAATGGAAAATGAAAAACTTAGGTTATTTTTACATTTTTTCTTTTTCGCTCCAACTTGATTTTTCTATATTTGTTTTTTTCACTAAGGTTTCCCCCACATTTTTTAATGCATAAATACATTACTTTTCACTTTTTATCCTTTTGGTGAAATCTGGGTCCCATTTGTAATTTTACAGTTTTATTTTTTGAGGGAAATTTGGAACTCAACTATAGATTTGAAAATTTCAAATTGGCAACTTGTAATTTGTAGTTGTAATTCCCCTAAAACATTCCTACATGGAAATGAGAACTCCAACTACAATTAATAATTTGCAAATTTGTAAAATTGTAATTATCCTTGAAAGTTCCCATAGGGAAATAGGAACTCCAAATACAATTTGTAATTTGGAAAAATGCAAAATTGTAATTGACCTTGAAAGTTCCCTTTTGTACCAAGACCTCATGTTTACTAGTATTGACTTATGGGTTTGGGATATCCAAAGGCAATTTGTACATTTGCAAAATTGTAATATTCTATTCTTCCTCAAAATCTCCCTAAAGTTCCTCTTGAGTTGACTTTTTCCAATTTTTTTTATCAAAATGATTGGGAGAGTTGACCACAATTTGCAACTTGAATTATAAAGACTTGAATTTTGTAAGTTGCTTCTCCCACTAGGATCTCCCAAGGATTTTGGAGCCTCATCTGCAACTTTTGAAACTTGTCATTTTTTTGACTTTTCACCCAACTTTATTTCAACCTAGTTTAGAAAATAACTAATAGATAATTTTTCTAAAAGCCAAGTCTTTCCATGTATGATGCCTAAACATAGAAATATTTTTTTAAGCTCAATGGATTTGAATCTAAATCATTCACCAATGAAAATTTTTTTTTCCCTTCATTTCCCCATGGATCAGTTACCAAATCTGGTTCCCTAGCTAAATTATTAGATGCCTTCTAGAGTTCTACTGAGCATTTTCCATCCACATCATTTTGGATCCTTTCAATAATTTCATTATATCTATACTCAAAAGGAAGAATCTGAGGCAACAAGTGAACAAGATGTGCACTAAAAAAATGATATTCATGTTGAAGGGCAACTTAGATGCTGAAGTTTTAATCTGTTCCATAACAACAAACATGCCATATTCATCAAGAGTTTGAAAATGTTTTAGTTGTCCAAATTTCTTCATGCTTATCCATTATATATGCAAAACCTAACTAAGAATGAATAAGGTTTACCCAAATAGAATATACCCTCCATGAAAAGGTAGAAATGTCTCCTCTTGATATATAATAAAGCATGAATAAAGACTTGCTTTTTAGAGACCAACTTCATTTTAAAACTTTTGAAAACATGCAGTGACCACCAAGGCACTCTATTCACTTAAATATACACCATTCTTATTTATCCTATGAACAATGCATTTGGTTTCAAAGTCATCAACTACACCTTCCTTTTTGGCTATTAGATTCCACCTTTTCTAGCTCCAAAATAGTTTCATGCCCTACCTACAAAATGCAATTTGGTTTGTGCCCTTTGACCTTTACATTTTCCTTTCCAAATTTTTTTTGGATTTATAATGAGAATATATGTAAGTTTTTGGTCCACCACCAAGCTCATTACTCACAAATATTTCTATTACAATATTTATCTGCCTTCTTTGGATATCCTTGCAAGTCATAAATTGCAAGCAAGGGGTCTTTATCTCATCATCATTATTTATAAAACCTACATTGTAAATATTAAATCCATCAAATTAAAAACCCTTGTCAATGGTCTCAAAGGTCATTTCTTGAATAGGAAGCAATGGCTCACTCCCCTTAGATGCCACCCATCTTCCTTTAGTGGGTTGCCAGATTTATAAGTTGATTTCGCATTAGAAGCTGTAGCCAACCCTTGAACCATTTTCATAACCTCCATAGTATCATCTAAATAATATTTTTCTTTTGTTATTTTCCATACAATATTACATGCAAATAATTTAGCTTTAGAAAACATAGATTTTTTCAATGGCATTAGCAATACTTTCAAACATATCTTCATCAAATCTATCATCTCCAACGCACATAACAAAATATTGTGGCTTTCCTCTTTCTACCATCTTTGACAAATGCCATTCTACCACTAGAACCTTGTTAATGGCTAATGACCTGAGGTTTAACTTTAACAATATGTTGAACACTTGTGACTTCAATAGGATCATTCGTAAGCACACTCTTAAGATGATCTCAAAGCTCCTTGGCATGACAAGATCCAAAATCTGGATTTACATCCTAGTGATACCAAACTAAAACACTATCTTTCCCTTAATGTTAGAACCATCAGTAGTCTCCATATATAATTTCATAATAGGAATTATAATTTTCATCCAATTAAAGTGTATGGTTAGTAAAGTGTTTTCCCAAAGAGTGATTCACACCATGACCTACAACTTGATTGCCTCAATTAACAAATCTCTTACCATGTCCTTGGTCATTGCTTAGCTTATAGAAGGAACACTTTTTAAGTTTTATTTTTTTTTAGATATCCTTTCAAATATATGGGATCCAAAGGTTCATAAGCAATTATTAACTTAGTAAATTGCTAAATTACATCCCATCTCCAATTTTTTTCCATGAACTTCTCTTTGTTATCTAGTCAAACTATAGTCAACATCCAATTTTATACCATCCTCCTTCCTTTCATGGGATTCTAAACCTCTAAAAAAAATATCAATTTATCAAATTGTAAATTACATTTTGGTTTCCATTTTCTGCCATCCTTGTCTTCTTGTCCACTCCCATGGGTTCCAAAAATTGGGAGACAATCTACAATTTTGAAATTAAAAATTAAAAATTATAATTTCCCATGGAATTTGTATCATTTGCCATATGGTCCCATGCATTATTTGTTAAAAAAAAATTGAATTACCCTTTTCTATTTGACCTTCTTTGGTTCCACATAGGCCTAAGGACCCCCATGTGGGTTCCTCTTTTGCTAGCCTACATAATTGCATGCTTAAAACGTTGGTTGTGTTCATCTAAATGTTGCCTCCATGTGGGCTTAAATTTTCCATTATGGACCCCTTGATAAAGTGCCCAATGTATTTTGGCACCTATAGTTTCAAAAATCCAAAAATGTTAGGAATTATATGTATTGATATGTTTACATTTTTACCACTTTCTGGATATTACATATTTCTATCTATACTAGTATAGTCAATTTTATCATACAAATATGCTTCTTGTCCTTGTCAAGTGCTTGTAAATTATAAATAGGACACCAATCCACTACAATGATCTAGACTAGATATCATCTACCCATTAGGGGAATTTACACTGATCCGAGATTATACATTTCTACATCAACCCACTTTGGGGCATCTCCGACATAATTTTTATAGCCAAGTTTTATCATTAATTATTATACATTCAAGTTACACCTTGATTTATCTTGATGTTCATCATTGATATTCATTTCTCATATTTTTTGCCATTTATTACTAGTTATCCTCAATATATATGTGCCCTATCATCTACATATATTTATATAACATAGTGATACATGATTTCATTTCTAATTCCTAGATTAGACTTGATTATGTTCTTATAATTATTACATATTTAATAGCATTTAAATATGCCATTTTTCCTTTTATTGTATGCCACTTCTCTATTTTTATGCCTTTGATATGTGCCCATGTCCATTGTGTGTGTTCTTTCATGCTTATATATATATATATATATATATATGCAAATTTGAACATGTGCTTCTCTGTGGCTCTATGCCAAATTATTTATTATTTATGTATGTGTACATTTTAGCATGTTCTTGTATGTCTCCATTCTCAGATTTAGTGACATGTGCCCATGCCCCTTGTATTTTGGCCACTTGGCCTACATTTTATGTGCCTCATCTCATTGTATGTTTGATTCTTTGTATGATTCTACACCATGAAACTCATATTTGATTGTTACACACATACAACATTTTTTGATGCCATGAGGTCTCTCATGCATCTACCCTTCTTAATAGGGAGTATTGATGGACATCATGCCCCATACCCCTAGATAGTTACTCAAATTTTACTATTTTTACATTGCTTACATTTATCTCAACACCCTTGTGCAATGCTAGATTATAACATACATCTTACATTTCCTACTTATGCTTACATACATTTACATTATAATGTTATGTTTTACATTATATTGGAATATAATTCACATAGCTTGACTAATGAATTTTGTAGAACTACTTATTTAGAGGGTATTTCTTTCATATATTTCAAAACCACCTTTAAAAGAGGGGGAATTTATAGGGGTTGTCATAGAGATCAAGCTCCTATTTTTCTTGTCATTGATCTATTTTAGCACACAATCTCAATTATAGAAATAAAACTCAAGGTAGACATAGACTAAAATAGAGATTAGTAGTCAGTTTAAACCACACAAAGATCAAACCAAGCAGTCATTAATGTCTAAATTTAGACACTACCACCATAGGGTAATACTATCCACTACAAGTCACAAATGTCAAGTAGCACCAACTTTAGGATAGTCTAGATCATTCAAACTAGTACCAAGTATAATAAATATTTGCATAAATATAGTCATAGTTTTGGTAGTTATGTTCAGATTTAGCTCAGATTCATTTAGTTTAGTTTAGATTCATTATAGTTATTCATATTTGGGGGCATCATGCATAACATGATCACTCATACATTCAATTCAATTACATAGGTTCAACTATTATAAATTTGATTTAGATTTAGTATAGTTAGATACCAGATTGGGGGCATGTGTGCAGTACATATTTTCTATATACTCAGCTTCTAACAGGTTAATCAAATGGAATGGAAAATTCCATGTCATTATCTACACTATATATAGTTGACATCACATTATAGGCTATAACTAGGTTCATGCCTTACTCCATATCTAGTGATTGGCATTATTGAATGGCCCAGATCCACCTAATATACTTGAGTGGCCATAAATCCAAATACATAGTTAGATTACTTAGATACTTTCAGCACTTTTTGTAGTGCAGTTATATATGCATCTACTTCACATAGGGGAAATGATATATTCATAGCCTACTTGATTTCTTGATCCACCTACATGAGAGGGTTTGACACACATATAGTCTTATCCAAGCTATTCATAGAGATCAAGATTCAACATGTAGGGGTGGACAATAATGGACTCAAAATTGGATTTAGTTCTTGAGCCACCCATATGAGGATTGAGCAAGCCATTAGCTCAATTCAATTTATTCAATGATATGATCACTATGTACATTTACACACATAGGTTGTCGTCAAGTTCATGTATTGGTTCACATACCCAATGAGGTGTATTCATTCCTT
This sequence comes from Torreya grandis, assembly GCA_037957365.1. Taxonomy (NCBI): domain Eukaryota; kingdom Viridiplantae; phylum Streptophyta; class Pinopsida; order Cupressales; family Taxaceae; genus Torreya; species Torreya grandis. Next base: position 156,207 of record JARHVA010006565.1, on the reverse strand, counting down.
TCCTCTCTCTTTATTCATATTTACTTAGTTATTTCATTTTAGCATAGTCTTTTGATTTTGATTATCTCTTAGGTAAGGACTATTTTTTGCATGTTTCATTGTAGGACATTACTTTGGATCACATTTCACATATGTAAATCTAAATTCACATATTCAAACTCAGTTATATGGGCTTCACTTCCAAAGTAATTTTGGGTACGCTTCATTTTCATTTATACTAGTCATTTCACTTTGTTTCATTACTAACTTAAATGAGAGGAAAATGTAATCACTTAAAAGTATAAATTGGATGCTAAGAGTGTCATTTGAGTCAACCTATCTATAGGCTAGCCATAAACCCATTCTAGAGCATTCGACTTACATTTATAGTTATTTAATAGACCACAGTCACCTAGATCCACTCAAGACATAATCCTAAATCTATCATCTCTGACCCCGATCCAAATCTATTAGTAGTCTACCAAGTATACATTAGCACCACATTTGGGACATTATAGCCATATGGCATAGTGTCCCCAACTAGGAGCTACTAGTAGTCCTTAGCCCCAACTCTTCCCAATAGATAGTTTTTCAAATGTGTGCCCCTCCTAAGGTTAGCCTAAGCTCATTTTAGTATCTACATAAGTAAGATAACTCTATATATATAAGTCTAATCCACCTTTATTGACTAGATGGAAAATAAATACAAAATCTATTCAAACCAAATACAAAGTTATGAAAAATCAAGGTGCTTTATTTGTATTCTACCCTACTTTCTATATACGACCATATACAATAGACCTAAGTCCAATTTTCAATCATTCCAAATATTAATCAAATTTAAGGCATATAAGGCTACTCTCATTCTAGCATTCACTGGCACGTACATCAATCACTAGGTGGGAAAACTACATCAGACTTGATCCCTCTTTAAATTATTGGTATGTAGACAACTCTCTACATAATAGGGTGTTGAGGATGTCTAGTCCATCCTAATAATACAAAATCAATTCTTTCTTGTATCATACTTGAAAAGAGAAATAGGGTTTACATATCAAATGAAGCTTTCTAGGTATAATACATAGTTATAGGTTTTGGTCATACAAGAACAGAACATACAGACATAGGCACAAGTGTTCCTTGAAAATAAGAATAGTCTTGCAAATGGGACATTAGTGCAAAATTTAGGATATTACACATAGATGCTACTACTTTCCAAACTAGGTTGTAAAATCTAATAAACAGATGAATATTAGAATCTTATTGATGACATAGACTACTACTCATATCTCAAAATTTAGAACCCATATCATCTATGACAATTAGTTTTTAGGTAAGTATTTATTTATCTTTATAAATTTATATTTATATAAATCTAAACAAAGTCAAAATCATAACAAATTAATAGCTTAAGTATTGTAATTTATTTAACTGATTTAGTCATCTCAGCCCTTTAACCAAACATAGGAGTTACACTTGTCAACCCCTAAAAGGTTAAATCAATAACTAAGTTAGCTAATAGGTACAATGTTGACTAAGTTGATGTAGTTTAGGAAGATAGGATTAAAAAATATAAAATTAGGCTAGGTCAAGCTAGTCAACTAAGTTAGGTAAATAGGAAAACATGATATTTTATACCTATATTAAGTCGATCAAGTTGATTGAGTAGTAAAATTAGGAAAAAATAATAGTCTATGATAGACTGAGTCAAGTTGATCAATGAATTTTTGATGTCTAATTTTTTTTAATATACTTTGAATCTAGATGATTAAGTTTTAAATATAGAAAATAAAGCTAAGCACATACGCAACTAGGTTGAGTTGGTTGATCTAGTTGTAGCACATATATTAAAACTTGTATCAAAACTTGATAATACAAGTCTATAATACAACATAGAATATAAAATAACAAGCATCAAAAATGTAATTTAGAAGCTAATTACTTGTTTAAGAATAATATCAAGAAGTTGTTCTAAAGGTTTTGATTGAAAATGTAGTCTTCTAAATATACTTTCTTTTTTCTTTGTTAGTGTCAACCTAATATTTCATATCACTAGCTATGGAGCAAGTACCATTCCCATGGACCACTAAACTGGGTTCAAGGTTAAGAAGAAATTAACCTCTTAGTGATATATTTAACTGATGCACCACATAATCAAATGGATGGTTAGATTCCTAAGGTCCTACAAAGAGGGAGTTCTTAGTCATTCTTGAAATATTGTGAGGTACATAAAAACTAAAGACCATGTTTAAATCTATACTATGGCTTATGATTATTGAGGAAATCCTTTCATGCCATGCTATCTGTAAACATTAGACAAGGACTATAAACATAATATTATCATGCAGCCCTTCATTATAGTATCTAAATAGTTTTAAAATTATCGGTACATAATTTCTAGGGAATTCCAAATAAAATGAAAAATAAAAGCAAAAAATCAATATTTTGAAAGCTAAGTTCCACTTTTTGGAAAGTAAATAAAAAGGAAGCATTCTAAAAAGTAAAGTGATTTTAATTACTATCTCTGTAGGTTAATTCCCTTTAATTTAACAAGGAATTAAAATGAATAAAACAAGGTCAAGCTGGTTAACCAAGTTGAACAAAAAAAATATAATAGAGTCAAGTTGATCAACTCAGTCTATTATAAAAGATAGGCTAGAATAAACATAATCAAGTAAGTTGACTTAGTTTTCTTGGCAAAAAATGGACATAGAATTAGGTTGAGCTAGATGACCTAGTTTATTGTATAGGTATAGTTTTATAGAACTAAAAAACTAGTAAAAAGTATGTAAATTTAAATTCTAACTAAAATGTGGGAAAATAAATTTGCTTTAAAATTGAAATTACTTAATTGGTTAGAGTAAACCTGGAAAATAAGACAGAGTCAACTAGTCGATGCAATTATTTTCTTGAAGAAGTTGAATTATTTTTTGAACTAAGTTGTCCACAGAAACATTTGAACCTATAAAGGTGGAATATAGGATTATTAAATATAATCAATTTATTTGACAAAGTATAAATAAAACTATGAAATAACATAAAAATAAAAATAAATCGCTTAGATCGATATAGTTATAAAATAAAGATGTAAAATGGAAAATAATTGTTTAGGGAAATTCATTAAATGTAGAAGGTAGAAAAAGAAACTAAGTTGATCAGTTTGATCAAGCTATCTAAGACTAAAAATTCTATGTAGAGGGCAAAACTGGGTCGATAGGCCCACCCCAGTTGTAAAACCTATAAACAACTAGTTGAACTAGGTTTACAAACTTGATGTAGTAGAAAAACCTACACATAGAGAGTTCAATTAGGTTTAAAAACTCAGTGAAGTTTGAAAATCTATGCGCAAATGTTAAATTAGGTTGACAAGTTGATCCAATTGACTATAAATAAAAATTAAAAATCTATATGGGTCAAATTCAAATCAAGTTCACGATAATGTATGTAATCAAAATAACATAGATATACAATTTATCCTACTTAGTAATATCCAACCTCAAAGAAGATATCAACTAGTAATCCATTTAGAAATACTTTGTTATAATGGGGTCATGACCAATAATGGATATGCTAAACTAATACTAAGACATCTCTTATCACACAATGGCAAAGGAGAGGTTTCTAAGGCCTCTAGTTAAATCAATGATATAATAACCCTAGCTAGATCTTATGATTGTAGAAAAAGTAAGAAAGATAATCTAGTAAAAGAATATGCAAGCTAATCTAGTGTTCACTAAATATTTGGAACAATTATGGAAGATAGTAAACAAACAAAGATAATTATATAACATAGAAATAATCTAAGCAAGGAGAGATACAATTTAATCTAGTAATTTTAAAACATCTACTTATCAAAATATGAAGGGCTAGGATTATACTTACCTTTGTTGGAGTGAACCTATCATGTCTCAATATCTCCCTTGGCTAATGGTGATTTGCAAAAGGTTGTTATGGATTGTAAGGATCATAAGGATAGATCAGCTCTAGGCTACAAGACTTATCCTATCCATCCAAGACTTACACAATACAAGTGATACTTATCCAAGGTAAAAACCTAAGAGATGAATCCTCCTATTTATAATATAAGAAAATTTATTAAATATAATTATACACAATTGAATGATCATTTATTTAGTAATGAAGTTGAGTGGTATTTATAGCCAATAATTGACCCTAAACACTCTCTATAATTTAGTAGACAAGGTTGATCAAGTTGACCTTGTTTGGATAGAAATAGAGTTTTTAGGACTCAAACTACCTTAGAATGGGAAAATGGTGTTTTGTGACATGTATTTAATTCCCAACAAGTTCAACTGGGTTGACATAGTATAAAAAGGGGTTTTTTGCTTAAGTAGGGGCTATTTTAGGTGGTACATTACTTAGGGGATTGGAAAAGAGTATCTTCTAATGGTTTTAAGAAATATTATAGGGACCAAAAATATTTTGAATCACCAAATGTATTAAAATCCCTTTTTGATGCACCCTTTAAGGCATACATGCAAAAAGATTAAGATTTGATGGGTTCTTGAAAGACAGAAAGCATCAATAATTGATCGAGATTAAAAATATTGTGTATACAATGCTTCCAAAGTAAAACATATCATTTTTTACTTCATACCCAACCAAATCAATATCTATATGAGAATAAACATCCCAAGGATTCCTAGTTTTCACATACTATACAACTATGTTCCTGTACTACTGACCCATCTATGTGCACTCCAACAAGTTATGCAGAAGGTTTGAATACTTTATGGTATTTCTTCATTTCATAGAGTACATGGGCATTCAATAATATTGGTCAAATTAGTAACTAATCTATCATGTTTCATGATGTTCACAATTTTTTGATACATATATGAATCAATGGTTGTAGAATCACCTTATAATGCAACTTGATGTTGAATATTTCTGAGAACCTATATTGCTTAATACTTCAAACCCATTTTGATTGTAGGTTTAAGATATTTATCTAACTAGACTTTTTTTATTCTCTATTCCTAAAACATATTTAAAGGAGTTAATCCTTATTCTACATGAATATTTCATGTGACTACTTTTAAAAATGCAAGATCCATTGGGTAAAAATTGATCAAGTCTACATTTCTCATAGGCTTCTCTTTAATTTACTTTTCTAAATTTGGAAAGTATTTAGTGTGTTGTTATTATAAAAATCTACAGTATAAACAATACATTTGAATTTTTATATTATTGGGGTAATTTCATGTGAATTGGTTTTACTCCCCACATAAATAACATATAATTGGTGTATGCTTTGGTTGTTCATCTTGTCTACAATTTCCTCATTGATATCCCCATATATAAGATCCTCTATATCCACCTTGTCTTTATTGGAAACCCCATCCTGACTGATGTAGCCCAAATATCCCTATTTCCTCTGATAAGAACCTCAAGCCTTTTGTTTTTGTCCATCATATCTTCTATACATTCTTTTAGGAGCATATGCATCTCATGTTCATTACTTTTGTTGAGGCGATTCAAAGTTCCATGGCTACTAGTATAATGGACATGAGGAAGTCCATCCCACTTAGAAATTAGTATATTGAGGATCCTATGGTGTCCATCCTATGAGATCCTATGGTTGATACTAAGGTGAGGCTGCCACCCATCTAGAAATAATATATGTTGCATAAGTCACGTATACATCTAAACTCCTAGCTTTGGAGAGGGAATTTATTGTGTTGTGATTATGAAGATATTATTGGTGATGTCTTATTTTGGTTCTTTGAGTACTCATAAATTTTTATCATCATGATTTTTAAACTTTAAGAAGTTATAGTATATAATCTAAGGTTGTTGAATGTACTAATGTAACAAATAACATTTTGTAATCACATGTCTTACTACATAACATATTTCATAAAATTTCATCTTAAATTTTGGAAAGTCATTTTGATGGTGCCCCTCATTCCCACATTCCATACAATAAAGGCCTACCTTGGTCCTTTTAATTTAATATATCACCTGAAAATTATATAACATAATACTGATATTTACATCCATCTTTGTAGTGGGTTGTGGGTTATCTCCATAATCCTCTATTTGTTCCACATGAAGTGAAACTACTTGAGCATCTACATTATTATCGAATTGATTATAAATAATGAAAAACCTAATATAGGGTTTAAATCCATCTACAAGCATGCAACATTATATTTATCTTGAAACATAAAATTTAATCTATCCATTACATCAAAAATATACGGTCATAATCCCATACTAATTTTCCTTATTTTTGTTGAATCTCTTTCATCTCTTGGATCATTTGACTCACACATATATTTAATTTGAATTAACATATAAAATAGTCTTTGAAATCTATAAATATAAATTTAACATCATCCATTTTATAGGTTAAATTGAGAGCTCACCCTATTAAATCTCATATGGGCCTACACTTCTTTGGATCATCTGTACTTACATTTTTTTATCTACCATTTCATCTCCAAAGTTAACAGATATTATTTAGGGGTTTTATGCCCATAATATTGTGTTAATTTGAAAATAAATATTATATTTCAATCCATGTATATAGTTGTAAAACTTTAAACTGATGGTGGTGGTGGTGGGCTCGACTTGGGTAATGTCTTAATATTTGGTGAAACCTGAAATCCTACTTAAATTAATTTCTTCTTATCCAAAAATTTCCTAGTATCTACACCATAATTATCAAATTTATATATAAAAGAGTAAAAATAGGTACTATATGTACTAATTTTTTACACCTTTTTCTTCTTTTTGATGATAAATTAGGCATAGGGGATGTCTACCCTTGAGGTTAATGATCAATGTTTGTGACTTCTGCTACACTAGAACTTGAACCTAATTTAATCCTATGAATTAGCATGACTTATTAAAAATATTACTCTCTCTCTCTTCTTGAAAGAATATCCTCCCTTATAATTATGATTTATAACTAACTTCTAACCAATCTACTCAGTCTTTTTCTACCTTTCCACTTTCTTCCATTTCGTCAGCATCTATATTTATCTTTTCTCTCTCATTTGCACCTTTTATTCTCTCTAGCCCTATCCTTTCCCATGAGCTCCCTTTATTTCACTATTTAATACACTATATATTTTACTTATTCTCACAACTATATGAGGATTATTTTGTTTACTCCATCTTCTATGTTGTCACATGTTTCATTCTAACCCTAGAATTTAATTTTCACTTTGATTCTCTACACCCTCTATCTTTTGGATTGAGGTTCAATATTAAATTATCAATTCCTAATCATTCACTCCATTATCAAACACATCCAGTAATACCCAGAGTGACTACTCTATATTATTAAGAGTAGGCACCATGGAATTTTCCACATCCAATATTTTGACAAGAGTAAGTAGTTATTGTATAAAATTTATTCTAGTTCCTCTCACAAATAAATCTTGTGTAGCCTTAAATACAATATATCCCTATACAAAAAATTTAGTGATGTATCAATCAATGGTAATTTTTACCCAATGATCTATTGCACGAGTATATTTAGTATCCAACTTCAATATGTTTTACAGTCCCTCTTTCGTTTAAACTAATAATTCTATTATTATTGGCTGAAAATAGTAGTATTCAAGTATTGATAACCATGCAATTAGTAGTCTAAGAAATTCACACTAGAAAATTTCATATATTTCATTATATATGTGCTTTTGAATAATTTCTTGCATAAAACTTATACTCTTTTTTATTTTTCTTATACAAAATTGTAAATTCATTCATTGAGACATCATTCCAAGTCTTTTTTTCTTGGTTGCCATCACAATATGTTTTAATGTTCCACACTCACCATAACATTGTTAGCATATATTCCTATAAAACCCATAAAAACATGTTTTTTTTTTTATGTTTTATGTATAAAGTAGTAAACATGAGCATAATTCAGTCGAGGATATAGAACAAGAAAATTATATTCTTTAGTTCATAATTAGATATTTGCACATGAAGTGTAGGAAAACATACATACGACATTCATTAGTATTAATAAATGATTAAGAAAATTTAATCAAAATATAAAATTCTTTGCACATAGAACAAGGATAAAAGACTTGGGAAAACCTTTAGCAAATCTCTTTATTGATCTCTATATGTTCAAGAATTATTTCCATTACAATTGATCACTATATATATATATATATATATATATATATATATATATATATATATATATATATATATATATATATATATATATATATATATATAATAAAGACACACACACACACACACTTACTTTTACACTACATTTTCACTTCACATTACATACTTTTTATTTAGGTGAAAATAAGTCCTTCCATATTCCATAGACTTTTGGAATTCTAACATAAGATGAATAGATCCAAAATATGATACATTATACTGATTGATATCTATCATACACTTGTCCTTTATATACACTATGATTTTTGAGTTATGTTTTACAATCAATAGTGTTGTACACAAACAAAAAAGTTCTACAATTCATAAATATCCAAGGTAATCTAAATTAAAGTCATATGAAATTGGTAGATTTATTTAAAATTTACTCATTTATATTGAAACATTGGAGTGGAAAATCAATCGCGTTGTAGATGCATTGAGTAGTAGATGTGGTTTATTGAGAAATATGCATGTGGAAGCCATGATATTTTATTTCATCAAAGAGTTGTATTTATAGGATAAATACTTCAAAGAATCATGAAAGGCATGTGAAAAATTCATGCACATAGATAGAATTCCTTAGTTGTATTATTTTATATAATAGGTCTTTTTGATCAAGGGATCGTAATTATGCATACTTAGGGGATCAATGTACAATAATTTGATCCAATAGAAGCATGGTGGTAGATTGATTGGTCATTTTTCACATTGACAAATTAATGTCATAGCTAAGTGAGGGATATTTTTATTTTTGTATACATATATATGTGTAAAAGTATGTAAAGGGTTTTAGGATTTTCTAATTGGAAAAAAGGCAAAGTCATAACACATGGGTGTATCAACCTTTCCAATACTTATGAAACTATGGGATCACCTGAGTATTGATTTTATTTGGGATTGTCTAGGACATATAAGGGATATGATTATCTCTTTCTTATAGTACATATATTTTAAATAGAATTAACATAATATGCATGTGGAAATGTTTTTTTTCAAGTTGTTAGTCTACATGGTTTTTTACATCATATTGTGTCTAACAAGGATAGTAAGTTTATGGGACACTTTTAGTGCATATTTTGGAAGAAATTAAAAACCCAGATATACTTTAGGTTAGTGTATCATCTTGAGATTTATGTTAAAATGGAGGTGGTTAAAAAAATCTTGAGAAACCTATTAAGATGTCTAGTTGTATAAAATCCTAGAGTATGGGACTTAGTTTTGGGGCATTAGATTTTGTATTAAATAATCTAATAAATTAAAGGAATGGAAAGACCCCATTCTAAAAAAATTATAGATCAAGTCCAAGAGGTATCATAAATTTTATAACATCCAAGTGGAAAAAGGAAGAAGCATATAATCCAAAGCTTTTACAAAATACATGTGTGATGTGCACAAACAATTTGAAAAGAGAAATGTGAAATAAAAATAGTGTGCAAATGTAAAGACGATAAATACAATAATTTTGGGTTAGTGACATGGACTTGGTGCACTTGTATAAAGAGAGGTTTTTAAAAGGAATGTTAAAATATTAAAAGGGAAGAAAATTATACCATTTAAAGTGTTGTGAAACTTACGAGAAATTCATATGAGATAGACTTACCATAAGTGATATAAATCACCTAAATTCAATATCATATACATGTACATTTACACTGAGGGGAAGGTTGAAGAGGTGAATGATAGTCTAGATATTGGAGAGTTGTATTGGAGGTAAAAATTACCTAAGAAAGTGTGATAATAGATTGAATATGTGATAAACACCATAATCAAGAAGACAAACAAGAAAGAATACAAGGAATATCTAGTCAATTGGAAGGGCAATGAAGCTGAAAATGTAATCTGGCTGAGTGCATTGGAAATTAAAAAGTATGGAAAATCTATTAAAGGCCTCCTAAAATTAATATCATCAATATATCATTTTTCATTTCACTTATATGATATTACAATGTAATATCATTAGGGTACACGATCAATTCACATCACAAGGATATAATATTTAGAGTAGGAATAAGTAAATTTATGTATACTTTAATATGCACAAATCCTAAAGTAGTTAGTTTCAACTCCATTTTAACATTCTCCATAGCCTTCAAACTATTTTTAGAGCTCATGCAATCTCAAAATATAACTAAAGTTATGTGAAATTCTAGACCACAAGCTAAACTTTCCTAAAAGGAGTTATCATCCAAAATTAGATAAAACCCAAAAACATTTTCCCCAAAAATCTTACAAGTTATCAAAATTTTGCATAGAATTTATTCAAAACCTACCTAAATTTTATATTATACACAACAATTTTGGATAATATAATTAAGACATATTTCATTACATAATTTGGTTAACAACATATAAGTTAACAGACAAGGATTTCCACTAAACTTGTATGAAACTTTCTTGTGTATGTCCAAATAAACAAAGTAAACATATGAGTGTTGTAGACATGTTGGCTCATATAAAAATAGAATCAAATGATGTGGTTATTTCAAAATCAGATAATAATATCTAGGAGGTGAAAAATCATAATTATACAAATGGATACCAAGGAATGAAGATTGTTTCAACTTTAGTAATGAATATAGATGCCTATAAATTAGGTGTTCAAATACATTGAATGGGTTGTAAATTAGATTAAAATTTTAGAGAGTTTAATTTAAGAAGAAGAATGTGAGTTGATGTAATGAGAGAATAAGGAACCATTTTTGGCTCAATAATATCATTGCAAATATATAAGTCCAATGTTATTCTCACACTAGTCCTTGGTATTAGTGCATAAATGTTCTAGGTTGCATGGTCTAAGGTCATTCTTTATTATATTTCCTAACCTCAACTACATCACAAATTTAATAACCCCTCTATCCACAACTTGCTCAATCATTTTGCATATTTCATAATAGTTTTTATCTCTATGTCAATTGATATGATGATATTTATAAAATGATCTTGACCCCTCCAATTCAAGATGATGAGGAGGGTGATAGGAATTAGGAGGTAGCTTGAGTAATTTATAATCAATTAATTTTTATAAAAAAAAATCTGGCTTATCCTTAAAACTATCAAACTTAATTAGTTGATCCTTATTTTTATAAGTTGAACTCATGTTAGTTTGTTTCATTTTAAACCATATTATTTGAATCTTCTCTCTTATTAATGATATTAATTAGGTCTTTATATTTATAATATGTTATTTTTATTTAATTCCTTTTTTAGGGATTCCTTTTTAGGTAAATATGAACTTTTCATAGTTTAAATTGTTGACTTATGTGAATTGCAAGTAAGATCACTCATATATTTAAAAATATGCATGTAAATTTTCTCAAAATAAGGAAAAAATCTCTAGAGTTCTTGTTACTTAAATGGAGACATAAGACCCCCAATAAAATTAAATTTCTTTTCCAAATCTTAAGGCTGATACATTAAACATTTTAAAGTATTTTAAAATCATAAAATTTAATATTTTATAATTTCAGCATGCTCTTGTTGTAAGCTTGGAGATTTTTTGATATTAATTTAGTAACCTTATTACTATTAAATTTAGATGAGAAAAATTCTTCTAAATTGATAAAGAAAGGTAAACATCTACTAGGGATACTATATAACCAATATAAGACTTCTCCTATTATACCTTTTTAAAAGTATTTTAATAATATTATTCCATCATTTGAGCATTTCCCATAAAGAAAAAGTACATAATTAGTCAAGTTATTATTATGATATCTATGGCCATAAAACAATTGGAAATTGGGTGTTACCAATCATATACAATAATTATAATGGTGTTTCGTGTTACAAGTTTCCATAGGATGACATTATTATCTCCATCAGCATGGTATGATTGAAATTTTAAAGTGAGAGAATTACTTGCTTTTTGATAACACCTATGGTGTGCATCATAGATATTTTATGGATTTTAGGGATAGTATTGGTTATTAAAGGTTATATCATTGTTTTCAATTCACCATATATTATAAACATTCGTATAAGACATTCATTGAAATTGTGTTTATCATTGTATTACTTATAATTATCATCACCATTCATTTCTAGAGAATGATAAGACACATCAAATTATTTTTCAATATAAGCATCATGTAAAGGAGAAGAAATAACATAACATTTCATTTCAAGATAATAAGGGACTTCCATCACATTTCATTTCTATATAAGGACTTTCATCACATTTCATTTTTAGATAATAAAGTCTTTCATCACATTTATTTTCTAGAGAAGAAGGTATTTCATCACATTTCATTTGTAAAGAAGAAATATGCACATCTCATTATTTTGAAATAAAAATAATCATTTTTCATTTCCATCGAAGAATTAATATTGCATTCTATAAAATTGAAAGGATTGTCATTATAATATGTATCACTATAAAAATCATTTCATTTATATACATCATTACAATGATTAATATCATGAGAATGAACATGTGCATCATCTATCCATTTCTCTATTATATATTATTTTTTAAGTGGAATGATATAAACATAGAGGGTTGAATGATTTAATTTATAATTACTTATTTCTTTTTCTAGTGTTCGATTAATGGACGATTGTAGAGAAGAAGTAGGAGAATTTATTTCAACATTATGTTTTTATTCTTCTACTTCACTAGATACATCACTAACCTACCAATTATATTTTTAATTATAATCATAATCATTTCTTTAATTTACACAAGAATATTTTTCATCTATATAAACATGATTAAGTACACAAGCATGATCATTTATCCACTAATTGGTATAAGAAAATTTAGAGAGAATAAGAAATCCATAGGATGAGGGCTATTTTGATTTTTAATATACTCACTCATTTTTTATTTACCAAACCCTAAGATAGTAAGATGCATGTGCACAAATCCTACTCTGAAGATGAAGGAAAACATATAAAAGTAAGGTTTTAAAGATACTTATGAAGGGGAAATCAGAAATCATATCTAATAAAGAAGGAATAAATCCTTAAGAATTATATGGTTTCTACAATTCTCTTAAAAAAGGGCATGTTCACTAATATATTTTATCTTAATTTTAATTAAAGAAAATAAACAAGATAAAACTTAGGATTATTCCATTTTTACATAGCATATCAATAAGCAAACTAAAAATAATTTTATCTATAACTTATTGGACATGATAAATATAGAAACAATCAATACCCAAAAGGATAAGAGGCATTGAAATGGATATAACTTTTTTTTGGATAATGTATTGTGTTTTAGTTACCCAATTCACTCTATAATGGATCTATGATGACTTGGACCAAGAATAGGGTATGAAAACTATGCAGTATATTTTAATAAATATACATATGCCTATGGATATCGAATCCATCTACTATATTCTAGACTCATATAAGATGACTAAACTACCTTGTTTCTATTCATAATTATGTGTCTATGCCTATAGATGTCTTTTTTATGTAAAAACACCTTTTTCATATGAAATTAATATTTCCTTTCCTCTATTTGATAAAATACTTAACTTTAACTACTTTGTTGAACAAAAACTATAAAAATAAGTTATTGGGATGAGTTGGATTGACCTCAGCCAATCCTTGATGACCAGCTAAGCATTATCTACATTACCAATACTTTGAATACAGTCTAAAATACATGTAAATGTCCCACTAATGTGAGTGTGTGATAAATCATGTGGATGTAAGTATAAGTGTTATTTCACCTAGGCACTCCTTTGATACAAACTTGAAAAATATATATTAACCATTATGAACTTCAGATGAATAGTAAGTTATGGGTATTGTGAACTTCTATGTACTTTTTAAACCATGAATAATTATCCTCAAATGCTTCTAAGTGAATTATTTATATGGTTATATATTTTGTTTTTGGAAACTATTGTTGCATAAAATTTGATCAAATAATATAAAAACACAGAAGAAAGTTCCCCAAAATGGTAATGTGACCAAAAGTAGACCTAAAAGATATTATGGGATATTTTTGGTAATTTTTTATGTTCACATTAACTAAAGCCACCTATAAATACCATAAAATATTTGAGCTATGTGTAGATACCCAAATTTGGCTAAGTAAAAATAGTACTATGGTTTTTCTTGACTTTACATATAGAAGCTCCTAATTCTGAATAAGACTTATTGGTGCATCTTGTATTGGTCCTATGTATTTTTTACTTGTAATTACATTGATGTTATCATGTGGATTTCACAATTATTATTCTAGTATTCAAATTCTTATGTGTGTCATAGGGATATTTGGTATTTTACTTCTTCAATCTTATTATTTTTATTATTTCCAATCAAAATTATGCCTTACAAATAAACATGACCTGTGTGGTTGTCTATAAATTATGATCTTATCCCATCATCCTTTACAGTCTTTATGTCAAGTCACATTTCATTTGTGTATTTTTATGACCATTTGATTATTTGTATTTGAGTTTTATGGGCCAATAATTTTTTAAATTTAAATTTATAATTATTCTATTTATAAATCCCTCAAAGTCATTTTACATATAGAACTTACTTACCTAACAATAACAATTGAATGAAATCATATCATATCAACCTCAATACATATATTTTCTATATCTTAATTTTATATTATTACATCTAAATTACATGCTTAGACAAAAGAGGGACCTAGGAGAAATATCATTTAGATTGCCACTATATATGATTCAATCACACACATATAGCAAATGAATAACTACATGTGATCTAAGGCCCTCTTTGGAGTATTGGCTACATAGGTAGTGCTCAGTTGGAAGGGGTTTCTGAGTCAAACTCAACTCAAATCCCCACTCATTTCCCCCATTTTATGTTTCATCTTTGTGTAGGACCTTTTTGTATTTTTTAAAGAAGAGAATATAAACACATGATATAACACATGATCACTTATTTATAACAATCTAAAATACATCTATAGTCAAATTTTCACATTTCCTCAACTTACAGATTCATTTCAAATTCAAAAAAAAAAAAAAAAAAATAACACCTTAATGACAAGGTTGTAGAAGTAGAAATCAATTGACCACATCCTAACCAATCTAAAAATCACTTTTGAAATTGTAAAAATATCTCAGTTAGTGTCACAACTAGCTACAGTTGTCTATAGACCTATGTATCCAAATTATAGATAAGTATTCCTCCCCTTTTCATCTTTTTGTTAAAATCCCTAATTTTTCATTTTTTTGAAAATTGTATTTGTATGTGAATGCTTATTTAATTTTAAAATATTTTACACAATGGTTTGTCTTAATTATATTGTTACCCCTTAATCAAAATTTTGATAAAACATATTGATGAACCCACTTTATTTATATGAATATTGAAATCCCTAGTTTTCTATAGGGTTTCCTTCTAATTAATTTTTTTCTTAGGTTTTTAAATAAAATTTTGATTTCCTTATCATGTTGGACTATTTTCTAGTATAATTTTGTCTCTCTTCACTTTTTATCATTTTAGTCTTTGGAAATTTTTTAATTACTTAAAAATAATATCTTCCTTCTCATCTCAATAATGAATTCTTAGGAATTCCTTACAATTATAATAAAAAATGGATTAACTATTAATATTGTGTGTTATATGCTAATGAAGATCATGATTATGTGTATAATGATGATAATGACTATTTTTATGGTGATGATAATGAATAATACTAGTTAAGTGATGATCAATGTACTAAAGATAGTAATGTATATGAATGTTCTTCTCCTACTTATTCTATTATTTATCTAAAAATCCATGTGAAAGAAACTATAAATAAAATTTCAAATGAACCCCTTGTTGGTGATGCATTTTTTGATGGTGAAAATCAAAATTATGTGTCTCATGAGTTGCATCCTGGTTATATTAATGTTCCTTTCATATATGATTATACTTTAAACAAAGTTGAAAATGTAAATACATCTCCTACCCCATATTCTTTTGAAAACTAAATTATTTGTATTTCAAATTTTAATAATGTTTTGAAAAAAAATCAAAAGTGTAAATACATATCCTACTCCCTCTTCTTCTGAAAATGAAAATGTTGTTATTTTAAATGTTGACTTTGAAATTGAAAGAATGGTGATCATAATGAGGATTGGAATGATGACAAATATTATGTGTATAGTGAAGATGATAATATTTCTAATACCCCTAATATGGTTTCTTATTTACCTTCCTTGATGGGTGTCATCAATCCTTTCATTTAATCGATTGAGTTTAGTTAATGTCATATCAAACTAGGGATGGTGTCCAATGATGGACTGTGATAAGGTATAAACGATAAGGACCAACATTTTTATGTTTTGGGGGAGGTTTCAATCACTTAATACTAAAGATCTAATATACTTGTATGAATATAAATCTACTCTATTACTTGTGAAAAAAAACACTTGCTGAATTAGAAACTATCTAATTTGCTTGAAGGAAGCACACTTGTTACATAATTAAAAAAAACACTTTGACACAATGGAAAACACTCTTTGATTTTTAAGGCAAAATATTGATAATAAAACACACTTTTTGATTTTAAAAAAAGCACTCTAGTTCTAGCTACAAGATTAAACTTACTTGATGATGCCTCCTAGATATATGGGGCGGTTTGGCTAGACTGAGCTACACTAATCTATAATCTATAGTTAGTAATTCAATTTTGGCTCAACTCTGGCTATATATCAAGTGAGTTTGAGGATTTTGAGTTGAAATAGAAATTATTTCAGAAATAAAAATGATAACAATGTTGTAAATAATAAATTGAAATTAAATTCACATATAAATAGAAAGAGAATAATAAATTGGAAGTAAATACACACATAAATGGAAAGAGACCTGAAAGTTACCAATCCACACTTATTCATATAGACTAAATTATTAAACAATAAATCATAACATAAAACACTATAAAATATCCTTCTTCCTTGGTTGAGTGGGCCCTTACTCTTTGTTAGAATAGGAAGTGGATCAACACTTAAATCTTCATGAACATCAATTATTCATTAACTTTAGAAGTGGTTTACAATATAAAAAATTATTGATATATATATGAAATCCACACTATATATAACTCTATTAACTCCTAATAACACTCTACTAACTCTCACAATGATTAAGAATGTTGTATTTATAATACAACTTCTTTAACAAATTATTATTGGAGAATAACTCTAAAAAAACAATTTGGAACTGATTATCTAATCATAACAACCTAACAAATTAGTTTATAACTAATTTACTAACTTAAAAAAACTAATAAATCCATTTATAAATTGATTCTTATTCTAAGATTTAAAGAAAAAAAATTGATTCTTACAACAACTTTGATATGTAAGATATTCTTAGTGGTTGGATTAATATGAATTTCTTTCCTTATTTAGCAATACCTATTTTGAAAAATACATCACTTTCTAAATATAGAAAAATAATTTATTAAGGATCATTTGCTTCATGTTATCATATTTTCTAGACTATGTATTTGTTGATGTGTGAAGATCTCTATTCTTGGATATTTTCATTAGATAATTTCTATAAATAGAAAGTATGTAAAACATGTCCTAAAACATTCCCTCGTGCCTATTTTATCCTACCAAACCTCAAAATTTATTTTGGTCATTTTATGGTCTAATTTTATGCAAATCCAAAGCTTGGTTTATGTATTTCATATTTAGACCAATGAACTCCTAAGCTAGTCTGATAAACTCTAAAACTTTGATTATATATGTAGAGAGCTCACTAAAATGTTCACAAGCTTTGCATACGAGCTTGGATCGAGATGATTCATTTTTTTAACATGTATATTTTTCCAAAAGGAATATTAATATAAAATATATTAATATTTATAGATGTTATTTATGAATATTTTTATTGTTTTTTTATAACCCATCAAATATGTCATTACACATTCACATACCAAAATATCAAACAAAACAACACAAAAACACATGACCTATTTTTGGTTGATACAAATATGTTTGTATACCTTATATGATCATACATAAATATTACATACATGTAAATATCAACTAGAGAACCTTAAATATGATTTATATTGGAATTTGAAGCTAATGAGGATCTCCAAGCTACATGAAGAGTGTTTCTGATTTGATCTTTGAGAGATTCAAACTTTGATATCTACATTATGACTGATTTAACCTACATATAAAACATGTTGCATAGTTTATCTAAGATAATGTCAAAAATAGTAAAAATATATAATGCAAAGACTTCTAAGGAATAAACTAGATACATATCCTATATTTCATTTTAAAACAAGCACTAGTTCTTAAGCTACATCTAAGTCTATTTTTAGAACATGGTTTATGAAATAGAAAATGGTGTCATTTGTTAATATAATGAGCCATTTGATGGACTCATCATTATAACACACTTAAAATCATTTATTTCCTCATGTGTAGTACTATTTTCCATGTAAATATAGCTTGTTCAATCATTTAGTTTAGTAGAAATCATTCTATCAAAAAACTAGCATTTTCCATCTTTTCTAAATATTCATAAATTTATTCTCTTTCGGTAGCCTATGATGGAGAATTAATGCAAATTTCCATTTTATTTTGATCCACTCTTTTTGTGATCATCTTTGCTTTATTGATAGATATATTTATTTGAGAATATTAGCTCCTTTTTTTCGAGTTAATTAGATCATCTCATTTATTATTGAAACCCATATAAGTTGAACTGAAGTATACTAATGAGTATTCTTTTGAATTAAATAATACATTTATGAAATGTTTAATAAACTTTTGAAATCAACAATGCAATCCTTTAAAAATCACCCTCATTTACTGTTTTTCAATTATTTTCTTCTTTTCTCTCTCACACTTAGACTAATGCATGTCCTCGTGCATGTGGAGATTCATTATTTTATTTATTATTTTATTATTTTTTTCTTTTTTTTAAACCATTTCTATTATTTTGATCAAAAATCTATGTCAAGTGGACCTATTTTTAATTGAAAAATTTATAACAATGTTTATAAATAAAATAATAGAATGAATACCTCATTCAAAAACCATTTTTCAATTGCTTCTTTTATATTGATGTGGCCAAAGTTTTTTGATGTTGAAAAAGTGTAGATTGGCAAAGTGAATTAGGTACATTTTTATTACTAACTAGGAAAAGTAGCCATTTTTTGGTTTTCAAAATTTCCCTCTTTTTTCTTCTTTTTTTATATTTTTACACTTGATCAATCATTTATTGGTGTTTTGATCAAAGATCTTTTGTAGAGTACATGGCCATCTAGTAAGTTGGTTTTTTAACCATGACTATCGACAACACCCAAGGGTTTTCATTATTAAATTTTTTATTTTTTCCTTTTTTAATTTTTTCTTTACTTTTCAATAAATTATAACATAATTAAATGATGATAAATTTATAAATGTTTTTTATGGTTCCTATACATCACTAAAATCAACTAGAAAACTAATTTTACTGAAATTCCTTTTTGTGAGAAAAATTTAACAAAATTATCCCATGTGTAAAGAATTAGAAAAAAGTATCCCAATATTATTCAAAGATTTTTTCATGATTTTTTCCAATGATGCATAGTATTCAAAACATTATTTATCAAACTCTGGAACTAATCTATACAACTCTAGAGCTAGACTAGTGAACTTCGGATCTAGATTGATGGACTCTGGAGTTAGATTGATGGACTCCAAAGCTAGTCTGATTGACTCTAGATCTAGTCTAAGTTGGTCCATGATGGCTTGAGATAATCCATGGAAATCTCTTTTCTTTTCAAAACATATGTATCTCATTACAACTAAGTTGTTTTAGAAAATTAAAAATATTGATCAGTGATATCTGTAGACTTCATGCAACATCAAATGTTAGTTTGAAAATATTATAACAAAAGATTTAAAAACTATTCAAAAACATATGTTACTTGGAAACCTTAAATTATATATTTTTCTTGTATTTTTCACATGTTTACAAAGGTTATTTGATTAAGCATGAATAAAATGAGAAACAATGAAATAACCTTTATTATGAATGAATGAATGAAATTCAGGAGGTGGAAAAAGTCATCATTTAGTTATTATAAAATAGTTATTTTAGAAACTTATACATCTAATATATTATTAATGGTGGGGTGGAGGCCACCATGAATGGGATTTAAATTGCAACAATTAGATGAATAGTTGATGGAAATGATTTGACAAATTTTAATATGGTAGAGGTTAACTAGTCTAAGTATGAAATGCATGTGTATAGGAAACATATTCATATTTATATGAAAACAAGACATATATACCTCAATTTTCTTAATTTAGTAGACATGGTTCTCTTTGGACAACAAGTATCACTTTCATGCTTCTTTTTTTATCCATTGATTTTTTGTGTATGTTGACTATGTTTGTATAATCAACCCAAAATTCACACTCAAAATATCCAAAAAACATTTAGTCAAATAATTTGTCTCTTTAAATAGTCTTTCTAAGTATTTTAAAATTATGATTTTTGGTTCATCAATCAACCAACTATTTATGTTTAATGATTTTTGTTATTTGGTCTATAATTTGTTTCATTTTTGGGTATATTAAAACAAATTCCATAAATTCATTCATGAGAGATTTTAATGAGTTTAGATGAGGTGTGTGTGATCATAAGTCTCATTAAGAGTAGTTTATAAGTTGGTTGGTTGTTATTTATAGGAATGTGTAGCATAATTTTGAGCTATATTGATAGACTAAGGGCTTGTCTAACAGGTTCTAGAGCCAAATTGTCAGACTTCCAAGCTTGACTATCAAACTCTGAAAGTAGTCTAATAAACTCCAAAGCCATACTATGCTCTTCAGAATAATTTTTCAATTCCTCTTATAATTCTTGAATGTCTTATTATTTTATTTATTTTCTCATTAATAAGGTTTGAACTTTCATCTTTCTCAAAAAATGTTTGTAATGGTGAGTGGTTAACTAATCAATGTCCTTCCTAAACATAACTAAACATTACAATAATTTATAGCATTGACTCCCCTAATTATTTATTTTTTAATTTGTGAGAGTTGGATAGTGGGAGTAATAATAAATACTAATTGAGGTGAAAAATATTATTTGTTTATTGAATACGTCATTGTTTCTTTTTGTTGTTCTCATCTTTCTAGTAGTTTCTCTTGAATAATTTCTACACATTTTAGTAATTTTATTGAAAGTTGGTTTATTTGCATCACATTTTCCCATTAGGTTAAATTAATATTGGGAATAATCATTTTAATAAAACCATCTTACTAAGGTCTTAATCAAACTCATGTCCACATATTATATAGACAAAATAAAATTTGTCTAGATAATCTTATAGAATTTCATCTTCCCTTTATTTTATTTAGAAAAATTCCTCCTAAAATAATCATGATATTTGTCCAAGAATGTATTTTCTAATATCATCCCATTAATTAATTAAATCTAAATACAAACCCATAAACCACCTCATATTTGAATCCTTAAGTATAAAAGAAAATAATTTTAGCTTTTGATTATTTATTTTGTAGTCATAGGTTTGACATGATATCTTGAACTCAAACAAGAATTGGTCAAGATCTTATGTTGCCATCCCCTTAAAATTGTGTAGTAAGGATGGAGATATGTTTTTCATTGGAGCACTCTCATCTTTTTTTAGGACAATAAATAGGCAAAGGTTCTTCGTGCTGGTTGATCTCTATCTAGCCTAAGCCTATTTTATGAATTCATCAGATTTACAAAATTTTCTCTCATGTTTAACTTTTGTTTTGTTGTAAGTTTTTAGGCATATATCTTCCCTTTGAATCTCTTGGTATATTCAAACAATTTTCTTATATATGGAAAGTTTTTTAAATCAACTAATAGCTTATGATTTATACCTTACTAATGCTTAGAAAGTCCCCAAAAATGGTGCCAAAAATTATGGGTTTCATCAATCCCTTAATTTCATCAATAGATTTTAGTTGATGTCATATCAAACTAGGGTCAATGTTCAACATCAATCTATGATAAGGTATACATTACAAATACTAATAATTATATGTTTTGGGGTTGATTTGGATGACTTAATCCTAAAGATATAATCTACTTGCATGAAAGTAAATCTATCTGTCACTTGTGAAAAGAAACACACTTTCTAAATTGGAAACTATCTAATTTAATTTAAGGAAACACATTTCTTGCAGAATCAAAATAACACTTTGAAAAAATGGAAACAACTCTTTTATTGTGAAGAGAAAATGTTGATAATCAAGCACACTTATTGATCAAAATAAATCACACTTTAGTCCTAATTTTAGAAGTGAATTTACTCAAAATGAAAATTCTTTAAAAATAAAAAAATGATAAGAATGTTCTAAACAATAAATTGAAGGTAAATGCACACACAAATAGAAACAAACATGGAGGTTACCAATATACACTTATTAACATAAATAATAGAATATTTAAATAATAACACATAACATAAAATACCATAAAATATCCTTCTTCCTTAGTTGATTGGGCCCTTTTTCTTCCTTAGAATAGAATGTGGATCAACACTTAAATATTCATGAACATAAAATATTCATTAACTTCAATTTTGTTTTACAATAGGTAAAATACTTGATAGCTATATGAAATCTATTCCATATCTAATTCTATTAACTCCCAATCAGACTGTACTAACTCTCATAATGAATTAGAAGGTCATGTATATATTACAACTTATTTAACAAATTATTTTTGGAGAATAACAACTTTTAAAAAATAAATTGAACTGATTATCTAATTCTAACAACCTAAAAAAATAGTTTGAAACTAATTTACTAACCTCAAAAAACTAACAAATCATATTAGAAACCAATTGTTAGTCTAGGATAGTAAATAACAAATTTTATGTTTACAACAACTTTGATATGTAAGATATTCATAGTATTTGGATTACTATAAATATCTTTCCTTATTCAACGATACCTATTTTAAGAAATACATCACTTTATAAAAAAATAAAATAAATATCAAAACCTAATTTATCTAATTAAATATCAAAACCTAATTTGGGAATATTTTGGTCTAATACTATGCAACTCTAGAGCTTGGTTGATATATTCTAGAGTTGGATTGATAAATTTTAGAGCTAGACTAATGAACTTTGGAGCTTCGACTATGGATTTACACAGCCTACTTAAATGCTCATAACTTTTACATATGATCTCATATCAATACAATTATTATTTTTAACTTCAACGATACCTATTTTAAGAAAAACATCACTTTATAAAAAAAGAAAAAAAAATATTGGGATTGTTTTTTTCATGTTTCCATAGTTGTTAAACTATGTATTTGTTGATGTGTGATGATCTCTATTCTTAGAAGTTGACATTTATAGAATTTTTGTAAATAGAAAGGCTTTAAAATATTCGCTCATGCCTCATTTATCTAATTAAATATCAAAACCTAATTTGGGAATATTTTGGTCTAATACTATGCAACTCTAGAGCTTGGTTGATATATTCTAGAGTTGGATTGATAAAATTTAGAGCTAGACTAATGAACTTTGGAGCTTCGACTATGGATGTACATAGCCCACTTAAATGCTCATAACTTTTACATATGATCTCATATCAATACAATTATTATTTTTAACTTGTATATTTTTTAGAAGAATCTAAATATAAGATTATATTTATGATTAGAGATGTTCTTGATGATGCATTTTCTATTTTACAAAACCTGTCAAATTTGTCCTTACATATTCACATAACAAAACATCAAACAAACCAACATAAAAACACATGACCTATTTTTGGTTTATAAAAATATGTTCTTATGCCTCAAATGATCATGAATAAATATTACATACATATAAACATAAACTTAATAACTTTGAATGTGGTTTACATTTGACTCCAAATCTAGTGAGGATCTTTGGAGCTACATTAGGAGTGTCCCTGGTTTGGTATTTAAGAGCTTCAAAAAAAATTTCCTATATTATGACCCCTTTCAGCCCACATATACATGTTACATATTTTCTCCAAGATAATGTCATAAAATAGAAAAAATTTAAACTGTAATGAATTCTAAGGAATAGACTAGATACAAATCTTATATTTCATTCTAAAACAAGCACAAGTTATTAAACTACATGTAAGTTCAGTTTTAGAACATGGTTTATGCAATAGAAATGGTGTCATTTACTGACATAAAGAGCCATTTTTTGGACTCATCATCCCTTTATGTTGATAATGAATGTATTTTACATGATAAATCAATTATTTCTTAATGATAATGTTAGTGCATATTGTGATGATGTTCCTAATTCTCTTTTGAAAGATAAAATGTGTAAACATGTTGATTCTAGTGATGAGAGTAATAGGGTTATTTTTTATATTTTATTAGAACATAATATGAATTTGTAAACTAATGATAAATTGATGAATCTCCCAATCTTACCATTCTTAAGGAATACTTAATTTTGGTTCCTTATTCTACTATTTGAAATAGTGTACTAATGGCTAAAAATAAAAATAAAATTTAATTATTAAATGAGCCCCTTAAATATCTTAATATGCCTTCATAAGAGGTTTTTCATTTAATGCATGTTATTTGGTTTTTATATAATAAAGTACATTAACACACCTTAGAAAGTAAGGCATATCATTCTTGGGTTGATTCAAATGCTATATATGGTAAGCCTATAGTGTGAAATACCTTGTATGCACCATTACCACATGATTCTAAGATACCAACATTTTATAAGTTCAATGTAAGTAAATATCCTTATTTACATATCATAGATTACAAAATAATTATGAATGGTATAATGGTATTAGGATATTTTTATAGTTGTTTCCAAAGAGTTTAGAGGGTGATGTGTTCCTAGTGGGTCTTTACATACATATGTTGAGTTATATGAATTATTTATTATTCACTTTATTTAGAGTAAGGTTAAAAAATTATATATGAGAGATTACCATCCATGCATTGGGGAAATTTAGAGCCAATTTGTGATTATATATTGTAATTTAAGACATGTATGCAATAGTTAATTTATCAACCAATAGATCTAGAAACATAATACATATCTTTTAGGGGTCTCATTTTTCCTCATAATGATTTTTTCTTTCTTATGTCTAAGTCATTTTAAACTCATTATTATGATACTATTACATTATAGGAGAAATTGGGACTTGTGAGAACAAATAAAGAGACAAATTTTTATATTGAGTTATTATCACCAAAGTCACTAAACAAAGTTGAGGATCCTAATCAACCTCTTCTTAAAACAACCACATAAACTAGAAGTTAAGGTGCTAAATAAATGTAATGAATCAATTTTAAAATTATCTCTTATGGTAACTAAAGCACCTTATGCTAGAATGTAACCCATTTAGTTTGATTCATTTAGAGATAGGCCTCATGACATTCTTAAAAAATTATTAGATATGAGGTTTATTACACTTCCTCCCAAACACTATCATCCACCACATAGATTGGAAAAAATATGAAATAGACCTTCTTGCCACTAGCATTGCATTAATGATGTTACACCCATAACCTATAGTGTGTCCAGGGATATGTGTGGTTGACTTGTCCATTACATACCTTTCATATTATCTTATTACATTCATTTATGTTCTTATTAAGTTCATCCAATGGAATAACCATAGATAAGTAGAGTATATAAAATAGGTTTTGGTTAGTCTTTAATCATCATATTTTGAATTCTACTTTTATTACATTATTGTGGAGGTTACCCCCTCAAAGTAGCTTACTTATATTTTTAAAGTATTATAATATTTCATCAATTATTATTGTGGATTTGATTATTCTACTATTAATTATTTGATATATTATTCCATTATTTTAAAACATCTAAGTAATTCCATTTTAAGTGGTATTAGAGCATCGATTTAGGTATGTTTTTGTAGTGTTATTTTTTAGATCTGGTGTTCTATTTATCCTGAGAGCTAAAGGATCAAAAAACATAAATTAAAATCAAGAATAATTTAATTTTTCATCATCATAATATTATTTAAATTATTTTTGTAAACTCTAGAAAAAACATCTTGACCTTGTGAAAATTATCAGCGATTGGATTTGTCTTGGTGTGATCACAATAGTATAATTTGATGGTACACATT
>JARHVA010006565.1:0-117500 GCA_037957365.1 Torreya grandis | reverse complement strand
AGCCACTATAGAACTCCCTCATGCATATATCTACCTGCAAAATACCCAAAATATAATGTTAGCATCTCTAAGTATCAATTATGTATGCCAAATTAATCATTGAATATAGTTTGAAATTTAAAATTTCACTATTTTAGTCTATAGAATAATAACACTACATATGGGACTAAAACATTGGATAATATCATGGTAGCCCATGACACTAGCATTATCCTTAGGAAGATAGCACAACCCACCCCAAAATACCTAATCTATCATGTTTTACATGAAAAATGATGAAAAAAATAACCAAAATGTCTAAATACACAAAAAAGGAGTAAACTCCTTACCCATCCAACCTCCTTATTGACCTAGATCAACACCTCCACCTCCTCATAATAGGTCACATTCGCACTTCATCTCCTTGGCATGTTTTCTTGTCTCAAAGCAAAATTTCTCTCAAATCTCAAAGTTCAAATGATTTTATAATTAATCAATCAAACCTATAAAAACCATGTTTTACAAAATTCCACATACCCAAGGTTGGCTCCACATGAAAATTTCTCTAGATAGCTATTACCAAGATATTCCAATCACAATATCTCAAGAACTATAACTTTGATTTCTGATTCATTTATTGAATGCAAAATTTGATGATGATATCCAATGCACTATATAGGTTACACTTCTAGCCTAATCAATTTGACTTTACAAACACCAAAACTCATATCTCCTTAACAAACTCTATACACACCATGAGTCTATCTTAGTATCAATCTATATACAACCTTTATACAATTATCAATATAATTAATCATATACCATCTTATCATTGCTAACTACCCACTAATATGCCTTCTAGTATAAATTTTGGTTTGATATCCTTAAGATGATTTTGGCTCTCTCATCAAAAGGGGGCATACATACACTATTCATATCAATACAAATTTCCTCAAATAATCAGGCTCAAACATATAGTTACACATATTTAATCAAATACTCATGCTTAGATATATAGTTATGTAGTTTTACTTAGATATTCAAGCTCAGATATACAGTTACATAGATTTACTCATATACTCAGCTTAAATATATAGTTACGGAGATCTATTCAAATATATAGTTACATAGATTTACTCAGATAATCAATCTTAAATATGTAGTCACATAGATTTATTTAGAGACATAGCTTTTATATTCATACACTCAGATATACATATACATAGTTTGACTTAGATTTTTAGGGTTCCATGATTTTTTTAGATATTGGTTTAAATACTTAGATTTTACATAGGATTTAAATACAGTTCCAAACTTAGATTATGACTATGGGGTCATGTACACAGTACACCATCCCTATATAAATATAGTTTTAGGCACATATTACATAGCTATATTACTTAGATATCAATTTTAGGAGCATGATGCAGGGTATGTGTCCTCAATCCCATAGGATTTCACCAGGTTATATAGACATAATGGAAAACTATACCATTATCTATGCTCAAATCACCAGATTACACTAAAGTTATCACTAGGATTTTATCATATTAGGTCATCAATCTAACTTCAATGGTTGATCCATAGTTTTCACTAGACCTAGATTACACCAGTTTATGTATGACATGATTTAAGTAGCAATTTTTAACCTCAAAGCACATTTACTTCTCCAATTTGGTTACATATTAGAGTGGGGGAAACCATGTCTTATTTCTCAACATTTATAGATTACTTATCACCTCAGTCACATATCAGAGTGGGGGCAAACAGGATATTATTTCTCATAATCTAGTCAGTTATTTAGATTTAGTATGGGGAACACCCACATTGTGGATTTTTTCTTCATAGAAATTATTCTAATGTATGTTTTCTTCTCTATCCAATAAGTGGGATGGGTCTAGAACACATCCATTCTCCACATGGATGAATCACACAAGTACATGTATGCATTTTCTTTTCTTTATCTCTATCACTTTTATTCCATTACATTACTAGATTAAAATAGGGGTAAATGTACACACCCTAATTTGGTCAAGCAAACACAATTACTATGTCTTTTGTTTGGATATTTCATAGGAAGTTCTTAATGATGAGTGAGAGTCTTGTTTGTATGGTCACTTTGATCTTTTGATCCTTATTATGACTTATTTCTCATATTATTTACACCCTTAGTAGTTTCATGTCATCCATTTTCCATTCACAAGGGCCCCTAGCCTATTTTTCCTAGTCACAACCTAATTTTGTGCACACAAGATAATAGTGAGGTCTTATACAAGAGTGCATCACACTATTCTCCACTTCAATGCTATTTTCCAAAGATCATGTTTTTAATTAGTTTTGAGTCCTTGCCCTCCTTTGGGTCTTCCTTTATGATTTTATCTATATTTTTACCTTTTTTTCCTATTAACAAGTGTCTCACATAAAAAATAAATATCCTTATATATAAATAACTTCATAAGGAATTCTACATCTAACACTTAAGACTTTGGCACATAAATACATAAATTAGTCAATAGTATAACTCAACACTCTACATATTTACTTAGCATCACACATAGATATACATGCTTGATCAAAGAAGGGCATAAGTAAAATTCATATTTTTATACTATGTGCATTGATTATGCACATTCCCTAAGGGAGAACTACATTCAATCTAAGACCCCTACCATTGGAGTTAATGTAGGTAGTAAATAATATAATGGGGGTTCTAAGTTGTTCGATTGTAACATCCCAAAACCCACCTTTTCCACTTCCTTTTGCATTTGATGATGATGTTTTTGTTTCATGTGTATAGGTATTCATTAGGGTTTTGAAGAAAGAACATCCAAAAGGTGACATAGAAAGATGATTGAAAATTTGTGAGGAAACATATAAGACCCAGGAAGCCTCTCACATCATCCTCAAAATTTTCAAGGATCCTATCCACAAAATGTTATTAGCATAGTGCCTTTTCCAATAACTCACCATGCTACTATCTAACTGACCATGCTATTGGCATGAGGTAGGTGGGACTCTAGTTTTTGAATGAAGGGACTCCTAACTATTCCTATGATATGTTCCAACATTACCATCACCCAATGATGCACATTTCACTCTAGATAAATGACCTTTATCATTTACATTCCTACTTAGGGTAAATCAACTAAATTAGTCATTTTAAATATTTATATATATTTACCCCTTTACTATATCCCTTTAACAATATAGGATTTATATCTATCAAGTCATAAAAAGTTAAATCAACTAATTCTCAAGAAACTATATCTAATTTTTTATGACTAAAACTAAGGGTCATTATACTGAGGATGAAAATTAATATGTTGATGAGAAGATGAAATTTGATTTTAAAAAATTCCAAATTTGGTGTGGTGGGTTATGCATATCCTAATTAAAAATACAAAATATGATTGTAATGACATGTTTCAATTACATGATGACAAGGGAAATATAATTGATAGCTACATTTTATATTCTACAAAATGTCCAAAAAGTCACAAAAGTAAAACATAAATATGTATACCATCTAAATTAAGCTTGATACAAGTCTATACTGCAAGTGTAAGTGAATGTGTCCATAAGAGTTTAGCTCTACATGTGCATCAACAAGATTCAATTGGTTATGAAAATAAATATAATTTAAAAATATTATATCTAGGTTTTTGGTTAGGTAATTCCATATTAATCAATTTTCTTGATTATGATGATATCACTGGTTATCTTGAAAAATAATATATTGTACATAGTTCCTTGTTTTTTTTTCATCCTCTCTATTCTTCTATCTTAACACACATGTGTACATATGTTTTGGCATTGATCATTCTTATAGCCCTTAGATTTAGTTTCACTATTCCCCTACCTTTTTCATTTTTTATCCTTATTTATACATTTGTGAAATTTATCATGCATTATGCATCATTTACAACAATTTAATCCTAGCACACATTCCTTGTGCCACACTAATTGCTCACCTCTACATATTGACTATCCATACTTTTTATTACATGATCACATACATTTATTCCTACATATCATGACATAAATATATACACTAATTATTTATTATTAGGGGAATGTGCCCTCTTATCTTCACATATTCTTTTGAGATACGATTTTGTGATTGACATATATAGAGGTGCCATGTTGATTTAATTCACTTACTCAAACCTACTATGTTGCTACACTTGGTAAAAAATAGGCCTTGGCATATGCTATGAATTGTTTATATCCCTTCCATTCTTATATTTTTTGGGGTCTTTCCACTTGGCCTTACTTGACTATATACATGTGTATTAAAATTTTCAAAAGTATAAAAAAACTTAATTAAAACCTATGTATGAGTTATATTTATACCCACATACGTAGTAAATGTTATTTATCATTATATGGTAGATTAAATATTCGTATATTTTTATGCACATGATTTTCATGGTATACATGAGTGTTACATAGGACATGTGATTATATGTGACATGGAAATCACATATGTGAGGCATTCCTACACCTAATGGCTAGCACTTCCTACATTGGATTCATGTTTACACTAGGGGCATCTTGGTATATTTACATAGTTACATAATTATATGACCAGTCCATTGATCATATTAAGTTACTTAACACTAATTACACATTACATGTCTTTATGTATACTACTTAGAGTTCTATATTCTATGGAAACTATACTTTAATATATATGATGATGACCTACATTTATTTTTTATACTAGCATTGCTTTTTATATGCATGTTGCTGCTATTGCATGTTACATGTTGTGATCCTTGAGTGTGTATTACATTTTGTGACTACTTTTCTAATTTCATTTTATTGAGTGTACATTTTTTGACTCCTCTATATGACCGGTTATTTTTTTATGCATGACCTAGGATCTGTATGCCATTTATTTTTACCTATGTGACATTGAGTTTTCTTTGTGTGGATTTTTTTCTCTACATTGCATTAACTACTCTTTGATTGACTCTAACTTTGTGTGACAATGATTTTTACCATGCATTGTTCTATGATTTATTATGTCTATCATGGTCATGATAGTATGTGTGAATATGTGTGGATACATTTACTATTTTCTTCTAATCTTGTGGTTTAGTGATTTATATCATGCACTATTCTACTTGTGTACAATGCCATGATACATATCATGCATATTTTGTATATATTTTTAACTAAGTGATTATATGATCATTTTTTATGGTTATTACTATGTGACTGATTATTACATCTAATTGACATGTTACTTGTATGCCTTAAGATACATGTTTCATGTACACTCACACAATCAAATATTTATATGATTACATAACTTGTTCATGTTAGCACATGATTTATATGTATAAATTTCCCTTGTCATAACATGATGCATATAAATTATTTATTTTGAGATGACTTATTTTTAGGCTACATCAATCACCTCAAAAGGGTGGCATAAACAATTGCATTTCATAGAGTTTCAATCCATCATAGATAGATAATTCAAATATTGACACATATTGATACATATTGACTCAAATTTATAAAAATTGACATAGATTAGCACATATTGGTTTAGACTGACTCAGATTGATATAAATTGGTGGCATATGAGAGGCATATATAAGAAATTTCACAAGTTATATGAGTGATATTACATAGATTATCAAATTTGGGGCCTAAGTGAGAGATACAATAGGTTTATCAGTGATAGTTCACATATATTATGATATTTGACAAGTTATATAACTCATATTACACATGTTATCAAATTGAGTGATATATTATGGAATTCCATTACTTAGATACTCAAATACACAAACATACTAGCATATACTAACACTTACTCATATACTTAGATTGAATCTAAAATACATCTGAAATGGTTGATTCATCATACCCAGATAATAAAATACTAAAATTACGTGGAGCCTATTTGGGTTCCCATCTCAAATAAAATTTAATTATTAGTGTGATTTAGATTTTTTCATTTCTTAACTTATAAGCACTACTCAATGTCTATATGAGATTTGGTACATATTTTTCTCAACCCATGATTTTCACACAGGAATCTCCTTGGGCCATAATTTCCATAGTCTCCAAAATATAAATTAGTTTGCACACATACAGGTGTATTCATTCTTCACTTTTTCAATTTCATTAATTTTATACATTAGTTCATATTTTATATCATAATTAGATGTTGGTGTTTCATGTTTTATTTCAAGTTTATGTAACACGAGCTGAAGACCCAGGACATGCACGATGTTACCATACACAGTTATACTCAAGTATCAAATTTATCACTCTTTCCTATTAATCTAATATTTTAAATATTAAAATAAAATGAGTGCATTTTGTAGACACTCAATTTTGGTATTAAACACTTGATAATGTGTTTTTTAATCAATCCTTATCATACGTGACTCTTTTTCATTATATATCCTAGCCATTTACTTACCTATGGGCTTGACCATCCCAACTTATTTTTATTCACATAAAATATTTCCCTAGTCTCTGCATGAATAACTTATCATCTTTCTCAAATTGTCACCTAATTTCATATCACTATTTCCTATTCCTAGACACCTCTAGTCATAATCATATAGATCTAGTTATCAGAGTCATCTGCCTTATTTAGACTTCGGCACATGCTCTCCAATGGCTATTTTATCAAATTAAAATCCTTCCTTTATGTCAACCCACACATTTCTCTTGTTGTTTTGAAGGGAAATTACCCAAAGAGTATCATATTCATACATTTCAAGGTTAATCCTATTCCTATATAGTACTTATCTAACATTTGCTTATCATATACTCAAAAATACTTTTCCACACTACCCTAAGGATTCCAAATCTAAAAGTCACTCAAATGATCATTCGCTAACTAGGTCTAAAAACCATTAAAAGTCAAAACAATAGGTTTTTAAGTGTCAAAATCCACATATAGGTTGCATACATTTTATCACATAACAATTCAACACATAATACACCTAGGTGGATAATTACATGAATTTTTAGTCCTCCTTAGAGTATTATAATGTAGGTAGAATTTAATAAATCAATGGGGATGGTTGGGGTCAATAGAACCCACACTATCTAACCCTTTTTAGAGGCAAAAAAACCATCAAAAATGGAGTTAGGGTTTCAAGGTTAAGGAGATCAATTATATATTTGTGCATAGGATGGATCCTCTGATATTACATAGGAACACACTTAACATGCAAGCACAATGCTTTATATAAAAATATACTAGTGTAAAAACAAAGGGCACCTCTAGCACACAATAGATAGATCAGGTTGTTACAAGTGTCTATGATTTACTGGCAACGTTCACACAAGTAAAAATAGAATTGAAATAAGATAAACATTCTAGTCTTTTGTATATTTTCATAAATAAAATGTGTAATCATTCAGTTTCAATCTACTAGTATACATTCAGAGCTATGTATTTTAGATATATCTCATAAAATATGAATACATTATAATTTTTATATGTTTTAGACCACTAAATCCAAAATAAAATAAAACACAAACTATTTGATTGAATCAAGGGTTATAATATTTGTTGGTTATGCACTAAGATGTGGGGTCAAAATGGGGTATTATAAGACATTTTTTTCTTAAAAATTGATATAAATTAAACATAATATTTGAAATTATTACACTCATATTTGAGATTACTACATTTAAAAATTAAAAATTACATTAAAAACAAGAAATGTAACATTTTGAGTCTAGTTTATAAACTATTAATTTTTCTAAAAATAGTAGAATTTTAAATGGTGAAACATCTAATTTTACTATAAATGAACTTATTTTTGAAATAAAACATAGTAAATATGTAATCTACACCCACCCTAATTTTTGAGCTTTGTTTAATATATTTCGAAATAATTTTATTGAATGTTAGAATACATCACCACACTTATACTTCATTTTTTATTTTTATAAATTTTTATAATTTTTTAAATTAATTATATAAGTGAAAAAACCCTAAAAATAAATAGTCAACCATACCCCCCACCTTTTTTCTCTCAAAATGAAAATAAAAATAAAAACCTATTATATAGACTTATTTTCTAAGCGATGGAGCGGAGGGAGGAGCCTTTACTCGTGTTGGCGAATGGTGGAGCATCGAAGAGAAAATGGACGACATAGGAGATGGAGCAGGTGTTTAAGGATTCCGTGGAGGAGATTGTGGAGGAGATTTGGAAGAAATATTGAATGATAGTGGAGCTGGAGTTTGAAATATGACAGGTTGTCCTCGCAGAGTAGCAAATTCAAACCTTGTTTTTACAATTAGAAGTAGTCAGGGAAGCTAAATAAGTGGGGAGAAATCTCATCATTCCTCCATTTGTGACCCATGTTTGCTTTACTGATCCTTCAAAACCCTCGGATTTAATTGACTCTCCTGTCGTTGATTCAACTTTTATGTTTTGTTCTGGTAAGGATGGAGTCACGATTCTGGATAAAGAAACGTTTATTCGTGAGGAGGATAATGTTGGTGGAGATGGAAGTAGGGATCAGTGAAATATTGTAGCGAATTGGGATCTGAACCTGGTATGAGTGGTTTTTTTTTGAGTTCCTTCCCCTCTATACATTTTTTTTTGTGGAACCTTTGATTTTTAACCGTAGCACTAGAGCTTCCTCTTCAGATATCATTATTTTAATCTCTCATCTGATTAGAACCTAGCTTGAAGAAAATGGAGTTTTACCGCTCAAACAGTTCAGTTTTTCAGCGAATTTTGGGGAGGCTTTCAGGGAGTTGGCCGCGAATATTGAGGAAGAGGAAATCAAAGGGTAGGCTTGTAAGTCTCAAGGGTGGGCAAGATATCTTGGGTGCCCTATGTCCCTCCCTATCTGCTTGCGCTCAAATTTGAGTTTTATTCAGCCACCTCGAGTATCTCGTTTTACTTTTTTGCTCCCGGTTTAATGGATGGAGGTGCCAACTATATTATTATGGTATCCTTTTGTTCTCTGGTGGTATTGACATATAATTCCTTCAAAGTAAAATATCATGGGTTTACGTTTTTATCTGGTTTGCCCCATTGTAAACATATTTATTGGATCCCTGTTTTGGTGTGGAGGTGCAGGCGGGCGGGTAAGAGGATCTCTGGTTGGTTAAAGTTACCAAAGCCATTTTTTCTCTCTCCTCTAGGTTGACATTGGTTTCCAGTCCATATATTTTTTTCGTCTTAGCGTGTCTGCCTTTCAGAAGGTTCCTTGGGGAGAGGGAGATCCTTCAATTTTACTTGGATTTATGTGGATTTTGAAGGCTTATTACTAAGCTTGGGTAGATTCATCTTTTCCCCTCTGCACTGAGGGGTATGTAGGGTCAAATGGAAGGTTTCCTCTCTTCCTTGTTAATTGTTTTTTGAGGTCGGGGACATGGGGTCTTCAGGTCAAGGTAATCAAGATTTATCTTAATTATTATATTTGGCTTGCAATATGGTGTTTTATGGAGATTTTTTTGGAATTGGGTATTTATTTAATGATTAGATGCTTCATGCTGAGATTCACTAGGTATTAAGAATGGTTTTTAGGATGTAGTTGGTCACTTTTCTATTTTTGGAAAAGAGTGGTCTTTTTCTATATATGTGGAGTATGCCCTCCATAATTCTCGATACTTCCTCCAATATTTTTTTAAAATATTTTTATTGCATTGCCAAGGGTTTCCCTAGCTCTTAATTACTAATCCCAAAAAAAAAACTTATTATGTAGATTAAAAAATCTTAGTTTATCCATATATCCATATATATATATATATATTTGAATAAGTACAATTTTTTGGAAATGATTATTATTATTATTTTTAATTTGGAAAAATGAATAAAAAATAATTATCATTTCCAAAAAATTGGACTTACTCAAGTATAAAGCATAATTTAAAATGGGTGATATTAGTTTTTCTTAATGTCAATATTAGTATCCATCTTTATTATTATTGGGTTTTTTTTTTTAAAATTGAAATGCACACTTTATTAAATAAAAAAGACTTTACAAAATAAAATACAACTAGTCATACAAAAAAATGGGTGGAAAAATCACACCCCAAAATCACACGGGCTATATAAACCCCGAGAAAGAAGCAAAAGCAACTAGAAGGCCATAATGGCCAAAAATTCTAACACGTGTACACTAATAAAAAAAAAGATAAAGCATAACCCAAAAAATAATTCCTTAAGCAACAGTAGCAAACATGGTAGTAGGTGGCAGAGGTAGTGAAGCGTCCTGAGGCTTCCCTCCCCACCCCCCGTCAACTAGGGGGTCCTCATCAAAGGTAAGAGGCTCCCACCCATCATTCTATTTCTCTTGAGTTTACTATATTTGCTCAGAATTCTACCAAGGTGGAGAAATGGCAAGTCCCAGACGTGAGAACTTGTCCTACTGAGGAGCCACCCAACCTCCTCTACTACCACTATCATGACGAGATGATCTATGCCCAGAAGATGTCCAATGAGAGAGAGGATATGAGCTCCTTTGACTCTAATACCTATGGATTTGAGACTGAGAACGCCTAACTCCACCACCACATCCCTGAGGAGGAATGTGTTTGGGTAGTTCCTGACTGACAGTGCAAGGGGCATGACCCCAATGATCTAGCAACTCCTGTAAAATGGTGAAGTTTCACCCACACTTTCTCCATTTGGGCCTGGATCTTAAGGGTAACATTGGAGATCACATTAATTTTATTAGAAATTTAAAAACCAGTTTCCATAGCTTCATGATTAAAACAAGCTTTATTTCTAGACTTCCAGATCTGAAATAAAATATCAGTGTAAAAAATATACCAAAATCTATTTTATCTTACAAGAAGCAAGGTCGAGTCCCCTAAGAGAGCTATTTTCTAGGTGAAAATTTTGGGTTTGAAGGGTTTAAAAAGAGAGTGAATCCATCTCCAAGAAGATTGAGTATGGGGACAAAACCAAAAAAGGTGCTTAATAGTTTTTGGATGGTGACAAACATGACAAGTAGGATTAGGAACTCCTATATGCTTGAGTTGGTCTCTAACGGGGAACCCATGATACATAATGCACCAGAAAAAGTGATCTTTTTTAAGTTCCAAAAGATCCCACCATATATTATTAAATCTCCTTAGCTAGACATTGTGAAGAGAGTTAAGATTCCAACATCTTTTGAGTGCCTCAGTATTTATATGCTAGGGAGTAAGAAGATTATATCCCAACTTAGAGACATAATGACAAAAATGAGTGGTTATAGGCCAATTCTAATCCTTCAACCATGGGGTGAGAGATGACACTCTAATTTGTGTAGATACTCATCATGTATGAAATTATGAATTTCAAAAAGAGATTCTTTATCTTCTTTGTTAAGCTGAAACCTAGATTTCATAATATTCCAAGGTAGCCAGTCCTCAAATACCTTACATAAAAGATCTCCAATGTGTTTAACACCCCTTTTTAAAAGCCTAGAACATTTTATCTAGGAACCATGGCAAAGGGAACATTATAGAAATTAAGAATAGGAGACCACCAAAGAGATTGAGAATTGATAGAGAGACCATTCTTGAATCCATCTCCAACCTAGACCAGGTGAGACTTAAGCTTCTCATAGGCCTTCCATATGCTTTGTATGACAAAAGAAATAGTGATTTTGACAGACATAGGAGTGAGGAGGAGGGTATGCAAGCCAACACCCTACCACACCTTCTTGCCTAGAGGAGATCCTTTGAGAAATGTAGTTTTTGATAAGGTTCTTTCAAGATTCATCTCCTTCCAAGCCTCTTATAATCCGCTTGACACTGAGAGCAATACCCTGAAGTTTAATGTCAATAAGGCCAAGACCACCTGCTTCCTTAGGCCTATAGTAAATCGCCCAAGACACTCTATGAAACCCTTGATGACCTTCAAAATTGGCCTAGAGGAAGTCATGAAGAAGCTTTTCCAACTCGGCATAGGAGGCATTAGAAGGGGCCCAATAGGAATAGTAATAAACATGAGTAGCAACCAAGACCTTAAAGTAGATCTGAACTTTCCTAGCTAGAGTAAGAGGCTTAGCAATCCAATAGGAAATTTTCTTTCAACCCTCTGTATGACATAAGACCAAAGATCAGTAGGGGAAGCCTGAAAGGGAAAAGGAATGCCAAGGAATTTAAATTGAATGCTTGGGAGAATCCATTGCCATTGGTAACCCTCAAGCCAAGGGGGTTTAAGAGATAGAGACCATCTATTACATTGGGTGTTTTTCCATTGGATGGAAGATTTTGAGGCCAAACAAAAAATATCAAGGCATTGCACGGTATTCCTGACCAACTCTTCATCTTCTTGGAGAGTAAGAAAGGAGTCATCTGCAAAGTGACCATTAACTAATTGATGATCTAAGGTAGGAAGAGAGACACCTTTAACTAGCCACCTAGAAGTATAGTCAGCTAAAAGGTAATTAAAACTTTCTACGTCAAGCACATAAAGGGTAGGGGCAAGCAAACAACCTTATCTGATCAATCTATGTAGCTAAAATCTGTGAGACTAGGCACCATTTATGGTGATGTAAGATCCAACATCTTGAAAGGGCATGTTAATAGTGTGCACAAATTTTGGTCCAAATCCAAGACCCTGCAACATGGCTATGATAAAGGGCCATTCTATGTGGTCATAGGCTTTCTCAAAGTCAATATTGACAAAAAGAGATTTCTAATTGGAAGTTTTATCTTCATGCTATCAAATGTACTACCACTTTCCTTAGAATATATGGTAAACATGTTACCTCTTTTAGATGACGTATTCATCATGCCACCAATCAATAATTTATCAAATCCTCGCAGGATCTTGAAGCCTTGCCTTTTAATGTGCAATTTCAGGCTCGCATAGCTAACTAAGGACACAAACTCCAAGTTGTTAAAGCTTACAATGCTAGAAGAGCTCAGTTGCATGCTAGAATGCATTAGCTCAAAGTGGGTGACAAAGTGACCAAGGAATTTTTTTCCTACTTCAGTCTAGACAAACAATCGTTAGGATCAAGGCCATTATTCTATTTTAATTTTAAGAATATTAAAATTTATTAGTAGAAAATTGGATTTCAATATAAAAGATATTGGATTTTAATGTTGTAAATTTTAGATTTTGATATTGAAATTATTGATTTTATATTTTTTTGTATGATTAAAATTTTTAATTATTATTTAAAAAAATAAATAGTATTAATTGTATTGTAAGTAAAATATTTAAGCGAACATTGTATTTGATACTAGTTTTTATGGGGGGCATGAATTATAATATGTATTCTATTATTATTTTCAATACACATTTTTTTCAATTGAATTCCTACAAGTATTATTAAATGTGGAAAGTGTTTTAGATGTTAAACTATGGATCTTGATTTATAAACTTTAATATTTATTTGGTGGTATTTATTAATATATATTTTAGTTTTATTTTTTGGGGAGTTTCAAATTATTTTATTATGTCGATATATTATATTTTTATTTAGTTTCAAGTTTTAGTTTCACATTCTTCTGAATCATTTAAATTTTTGAATAATTATTTTAGTCATAAACTTAAATATTTATTAAATAATTTATGCCATTATATATTTTATTTTACCAATATATGGTATTTTTATTTATTTCAAAGTTCTAATTTCATTTGATAAGAACCCAACCAATATTCCTAAAAACTATAAAATTTTGTTTTGAAACATTATCCAAGTTAGAAATTCAAAAAAAACTGGAGGTTGTTTCATCTCCAACCTTCATGGGTATGTGAGTAAAATATAATCTAATGTATGTAAAAAATAGAACAACTTTCAAAATGATAAATAACATAGTGATTTCATTTTACAAACTATAAAATTCATTTATCATTGATAAGTCCAAGAATATAATTAATTAATAAATTTATATATATATGAAAAAGAGACTATTCTAAAATCATATGATTAAATTATCAAATTTATAAATAAGTAAAATATAAATACATTCATGTTTCATTTTTAAGTCTAACCCATTGGATTAATTGGTATAATATTAAAAATATTCATTTGTAAATGATAAAGTGTACATGTATAAAATAAGATAATGTATAAATATAAACTAATTTTTTAGCAAGTTTATTTCCAAAGAAATAATTTTGAAATTGTGAGGGAGAACATCATATGGGCATTTTCCTCTAACCATAGACTGATGCATCCCCATCAAACCTCTTAAACTTGGATTATCCATCCTCTCAATGAAGGATGTAAATAAATGGACCTGATCCTAAACATAATCATTTGAGATTCTATTTGGAATATTTATATAACCATTATCACATACAATCATCTAGCTAGAACAAGGTAACTTCATTGTACACTTATTCAATCCACTAGTGATATGAATTAGGAGGTATGTTGGATGGAAAATAAAAATATAGTTATCATTATTTTAGACAGATATTTTTACATACCCACCCATTGGTGGAATAATAGCATCACAAGTACAAAATATAGTCTATCTCAAACCATAGTTATATTAAAAACATAAAAAATAATCTAACATTAATAGAATATAGGTATAGAGAGTAGGATATAATAATTCTAGAGAAATATAATAAGGTTGGGTCCCTATTAACTTTATTTTCATGCTCATATTTAGCATTGTAGGACTTATCTAAAGCATCTCTTACTTTTAAAAGTACTATGTAAAAAATAACTTAGTTCATGAGTTATAACTATCAAACTTAGATAATAATATCTAAAAAAATCAATATAAACCAAGGTATCCCATTCCAAATAGAAATTACTTTATATTCATAATAAATTCCATAAATAATGTAATTCACTAAGTTTAAGTGTTGATATTCATACATTATCTTCATACATTTTATTTTATCAAATTTTGGATTTATGTAAAACCTTAAATTACAACATTATTGTGAAAAATTAAGATAATAATATACCAATAATAATATTAACTAATTTGTAACTACTGTATTTTGGAATTTTATTAAAAAAATAAAGTGTAATTACAAATAATTATTGCGCTGAAAAATGTATTGGTGTGAGGAATTAGACTTTGAAATTTGCTGTGTAGAGTGGCCTAGTGATTGGAAACAAGAATCAATAGCTATATATGGACCCAGACATAGCTCCATGTGCACAAAACTAGAGGTTTGATAGTCTTATCCACTATTCAACACTCATATCCACTTACAATTAGGAAATCAAGGTTTTTGGGTTCTCTATTTCCTTGTCTATAGATCATGTATCTGGTGTGGGATTTTGTGATCACTTGTGGAGACCACTACATAACTGATTTTCTACTAAAAACCCTAGCTCATTGACATCTGAAGACCAATGCAAATCAATGGGGTAAAAATGAGTTAGTGATTGAAGTTGGGTGAGACCTCAACACCTATGTGTTGAACACTACCTATATACCAATACTCTAAAGAGGGATCAAACTTCATGTAGTTATCCCATGCTATGATAGTGTATGAATAACTAGTGCAATATGTTATATTTGAGTTCAATAGTTATGTTATTGACTAGCTTAACTATAACTTGTGACCTATAAAAT
Organism: Torreya grandis; assembly: GCA_037957365.1. Classification (NCBI taxonomy): domain Eukaryota; kingdom Viridiplantae; phylum Streptophyta; class Pinopsida; order Cupressales; family Taxaceae; genus Torreya; species Torreya grandis. The sequence goes on along the minus strand of JARHVA010006565.1, from coordinate 102,022 downwards.
GTATTCAAACTTGAGCTCTAAGATACTAAGGTTGTATACAATTAGAATTAGGAGAAATAAGTACTTTACTCTCAATGTGCAATTATGATTATGGTGTTTTTTTATGTGGAAGCCTCGTATGTGCACAATGGTTTAAAAAGTGTATATATAGTAGTATATATTAAGTTACTTTGAATGGGGATTATTAAGTACATAGGTTGACCTCCCTATATATTTTGAATTTATAAATTGGTTGTTATTTAGTGGGAAGACATGAGAGAGGCAAGGACATTAGATCAATGCGCTATTGTCCCCTAGTGTACTCCTATCTAATGGGTGATTTGATTATGTTGAGTGTTATACAAGGCCTAAAATGTGTCTAAGGTTGATAATAATAGGTATTAGTACATTTGTGGGTCATTTATTATATTAAAGGAGGGTGTAAGGTGGTCGAAAGTGATCAAAAGGGGCCCTAAGATAGGTCTAGATCTAAGTGTGTAAAATATTGGTCACAAGTACATAATTTTAGCTTAAATGTTAATTTGTGTTTATATTTACCCCTATTTTATTTTATTAATGTAACAAAAGTGAAAGTACAAGAGTAAAATGAAAAAAAGTGTGTATCAAAACTTTTTGGTGAAGAGGAGTCTTAGATGTAGACCATAATGTTGAACTATGATTCATGCAAAAACCTATAATGAAACATATGTAATATCAATCATTACTTAAGATGAATATCATAAATTGAAAAAAAAATAAACTAGAGAGTGACAAGGAGTGATTAAACCTGATTGGGTACATGAACTATTATTTTTTTTAGTGCAAAAAATTGGTGACTATAGTGGGTTGTATTCTTGTAGTTTCATTAATGTTGAATAGCTTGGATTGGATTTTTCATGCCCCAATCCTCATAGATAAGTGGGTGTGTTTAAGAACTCAAGGTGTGATTGACTCCATCATCACCTACCCATATTAGTGAAGTAATTTGGAATCCTCGTATGAATACCAATAGATATTTCTAATAAACAAATGTGTGCAAAAATTGGTGTAAATACTGGTGTAAATAGAAAACCAACCACTAAATATGTAATAAGGGTCAATTCTAGTGCAAAACTCATTAAAAGGTGTTGAAAATCCTAGTGAAAATACTAAGAATAATCTCGATCTGGTGTATACATTATGGAGGATGACATGAATTGTCATTCCCTTTATAAGACTTGTGCAAAACTAAGCAATAAGGAAGTAATCTACCATGTGCATGCCCCTAAATGATATCTGGTACATATAGATTCTGAGACTACGTAAAAAATCATTATTTTGAGAAAACATCTATGTTATATTAGAGCAAAATGGTGTTCATGATTGCACCCAAATTATGTAATTCTAGAAACTAAGACTATGAAACCACTAAGTATTATTCTAAGTAAGCTAAGGTTCTAAGAAATTATTGAAATACCTATTTTTAGGCATTTCGATAATAACACTGGGAAGGACATTAGAGTAGTGTTCTCCTATCAAATGTGGCATTCTTTTCCAACATGACTTTATGTGTATTTTTTGAGCCTAAATTTATGTCAACCATGTAATCACTGTTAAATCATGTTTGTGTACCAAGCTAAGAATATTAGTCTCTAAAAATAACCTCTATGAATGACCCCTCTTTTGAGGTGAGTTGTTGAGCCTACAAAGAAAACTTAACTCAAAATAAAAAGTTATACAGTAGGTTATTATGATGTAAAAATAGAAATTTGAGTAATATTGACAACATGGAGAAACATGACATCATTATGTATGTAAACTAAGCACAACAATCATATAAGATTCATGTGGAAACATACATTCATAGTAAGTGTGTCATTGATCCATATTCTTCCCCACTTATGCATACAATCATATACAACCATCCTAATCTCATAATACATAGATCTCTAGTCTCAAGCCTCCCTCAAATCACTCAAGCTAACACTCATACTAGGATCATTTGCATTTGCACCAGAAGTTAGATTAAGAGAACTGCATCAGGTTTGATCCCCTCTCAAGGTAGTGGTATGTAGGCAAATCTCAACATAGTGAGGTGTTGATTACATCCATCCTACCCAACTAACATCACACTTTTTTTACTTGTGATCTTTGAATACCTTAACAACATAGAAGAATAAGGTTTTCTCATAAATTAGTAAAAAATAATTTATAGATAATGAATCAGGGATCACTCACATAGGCATAGATATATCAAACTCCATCAAAGGTGCACCTAGGAGATCACACATTTTTATACACAAGGACACTAGCATGGCCCAGGTGGACACTCGCATAGTGCACTACTATCTAAGGAACTACACTACTATCTAGAAGGGTTTCTAACACCTATATCCTATTTTTTACATTCAAATCAATGTTTACACCAATTTTCAACCCCTAGATAATTCATCTTAGTTAACTTAAAACTAATTACATATTTGTTAGATTCATTACTATTTTATTATAATCAATTAAGTAAATTATTGTACAAATTAGTGGTTGTATTTATTGCATATTTATCCCCTAATTTACTGTACTTAGACCCTTTAACAACCTAGGGTTTAAACTCTATAAATCCCTTAAAAGTTAAATTAACTACACTTTGATTAACACTAACTTTGTGTGACAATGACTATTATCATGCATAGTTATATTATTTCTTGTGTCTATCATGGTCATGATATTGTGTGTGAATATGTATGGATACATCTATTATTTTATTTAATCTTGTGGTTTAGTGATTTATATCGCACAATGTTCTACTTGTGTACAATGCCATGATACATAGCATGCATATTTTGTAGATTTTTAACTAAGTGCTTATATGATCATTTATGATGGTCATTACTATGTGACTCATTATTAAATATACTTGACATGACACTTGTATACCTTAGGATATGTGTTTCATATATGCTTAGATGATCTAATATTTCTATGATGACATAATTTATTCTTGTTAGCACATCATTTATATGTTTATATTTCCCTTTAAATAATATGATGTTTATAACTTATTTCTTGAGAGATGAATTATTTTTAGTCTACATCTATCACCTAAAAATGGGAGCATAAACAAAGGGATTCTATAGAGTTTCAATCCATCATAGATATATAATTCAAATATTGACACATATTGATACACATATATTAACACATATTGTCTTCGATTTGCACACATTGACTTATATTGGCACATACTAATTTAGATTGACTCAAATTGACCTACATTGGTGGCATATGAGAGGCATATATCAGATATTTCACAAGTTATATGAGTTAGGTTACATATATTATTATATTTGGGGCATAAGTGAGAGATACTACAAGTTTATCAATGATAGTTCACATATATTATGATATTTGACAAGTTATATAACTCATATTTCACATTTTATTAGATTTAGTGACATATTATGTCATTCCATTACTCAGATAATCAAATACACAAACATACTAACATATAGTAACACTTATTCATATACTCAAATGTTCAGATTGAATCTAAAATTTATTTATAATGGTTGATTCATTATACCTAGATACTAAAATACTCAAATTTATTGGATCTTGTTTGGGTTCCCTTCTCAATTGAAATTTGATTATTAGTGTGGTTTAGATTTTATAATTACTTAATTTATAAGCACTACTATGTCTCCACATGAGATTTGGGACATATTTTTCCCAACCTATGGTTTCCACACATGCATCTCCTTAGGGCATAATTTTCATAGTCTCTAATGACTCTAGAAGAAAATGGGTTTACACACATATAGGTGTATTCATTCCTCACTTTTTCAAATTCATTAATTTTATACATTATAAGTAGACATTGATGTGTGTATGTTTTATTTCAGGTTTACATAAGACAAGTGAAATGCCTAGGACATGCATGATGTTACCATACATAATTATACTCGGGTATCAAATATATCACTCTTTCCTATTAATCTAATATTTTTAATATTAGAATAAAATGGATTCATAATATAGACACTCAAATTTGGTATTAAACACTTGATAATGTGTTTTTTAATCAATCTTTAACATACATTACTTGTGCATACATACATGAGTCTTATTCATAATCTATCCTAGCTACCCACTTATCTATAAGACTGACCATCCCAACTTGTATTTTCATTCACATAAAATATTTACCTAGTCTCTACATGAATAACTTATGATTTTTCTCAAATTGTAACCTAATTTCATATCACTATTTCTTATTCCTATACACCTCTAGTCATAATCATATGGATCTAGTTATCAGATTTGTCTGCCCTATTTGGACCTATCCACATGTTCTCCAATGGATATTTTATGAAATTCAAATCATTCCTTTACGTCATCCCACACTTTTCACTTGTTGGTTATAATGGAAATTATCGTAAGAGTCTCATATTCATACATGTCAAAGTTAATCTTATTCCTATCTAGCACTTATCTAACATTTTTTTATCACATACTCAAAAATAATTTTCCAAACTACACTAAGGATTATAAATCTAAAAGTACCTCAAATGATCATTCGCTAGATAGGTTTGAATAACATTAAAAGGTCAAATGCATAAGTTTAAATTGTTTAAAGACACATATAGACTGAATATATTCTATCATGTCACTACTCAACACACAATACACGTAGATGGGATAACTACCTCCATATTTAGTCCTTATACTAGTATTAGAATGTAGATAGCATTCAATAACTAAATGGGGTGTGGTTGGGGTCAGATCAACCCACACTATCTAACCCTTTTTTTACATGTAAAGAAACCATCAAAAGTGGAGTTAAGATTTCAAGGTGAAAGAGATCAATTATATATTTTTTCATATGATGGAGCCTCTAATATTACATAGCAACACACCATATAGGCAAAATGATCTATGTAAAAAAATACTATCATAAACACAAAGGACGCCTTCAACACAAAGTAGATAGATCAGGTTGTTACAACTGTCTATGCTCTACTAACAGCATTCACATAGGTAAAGACAATCATTCCTCTAGTCTGAGCAATGATAAGTCCATTTCAAATCCTTTTTTAAACTTATATATAGTCATAGACTTACATAGAATTGAAATAAGATAAGCATTCTAGTCCTTTATATATTTTCATTTATGTAATGTGTAATTACTTAGTTTTAATCTACTAATATACATTCAAATCTATGTATTTTAGATGTATCTCATAAAATATGAATTAGTTCTAAGTTTTATATTTTTTAAATTACTAAATCCCCAAAAAGATAAAATAAAAAATATTTGATTGAATTAAGGATTATAATAATGTGGGGCCAAAAATGGGATATTATAAACAATGTTTTCTTGAAAACTAAGATACTTAAACTTGAACATATTATTTGAGATTATTACACTTTAAATTAGAAACTAATTTTAAAAAAAACATTATAACATTTTGAGTTTAGTTTCTAAACCACTAATTTTTTTGAAAATATTGGAATTTAAATGAAACAAACATTAAGTTTATTATAGGTGAATTTATTTTTTAAATACAACATGATAGATAAGTAATCTTGCTTATTTGCTCACCCCAGTTTTTTTAGCTTTGTTTATTATTTTTTGATATGATTTTATTGAAATTAGTTAACATCACCATTTATTTACTTATACTTAATATTTTATTTTAAAATCTTAATAATGTTTTAAATTAATGTTATAGTTAAACAAACCCTAAAAATAAATTGTCAACCATGCCCCCCACATTTGTTTCTCAAAAAGAAAATAAAAATACAAACCTATTATGTAGGACTCTTTTTATGAGCGATGGAGCATGAGGAGCATTTGCTTGTGTTGGCAAATGGTGGAGCAACAAAGAGAAAATGGATGACACATGAGATGGAGTGGGTGTTTGAAGTAAATTCCACCTCTATATTGAGGGGTATGTAGGGTCAAATGGAAGGTTCCCCATATCCTGTCAAATGGAATGTTATGTTTTGTCCTTCATATAGTATCCTCATGAACTCTATTTTATCAAATTTAATATTTATGTAAAACCCTAAGTGACAACACTACTATGTAAAATTAGGAGAATAATATACCAATAATATAATTCATTGATTTAGAACTACTGTATTATATAATTTTACTATAAAATATCAAAGTGTAATGAGAAAATAATGACTTGGATGAAAATTATATCTACAGGAGGAATTAGAGTTTGAAACTTGTTGTGTAGAGTGGCCTGGTGACTAGAAATAGGAATCAATAGTTGGATTTGGGCCTAGATAATAACACTATGTGTAGGACACTATAGGATTTTCACTTATGTCCACCATGGAATTCTCATGTCTATTTATAGTTATGAAATCAAGGTTTCTAGGTTCTTTATGTCTTTATCTACAGAGCACATATCTAATGTGAGATTTTGCCATCACTTACAAAGACCACTATCTAACTAATTTTCCATCAAAAACCCTATCTTATTGACATATGAAGAACAATTCAAATGAATGAGTTATAAAGGGGTAAATAGTTGAATTTGGGTGAGATCTCAACACCCCATGTGTTAAGTACTACCTACATACCAATAATCCAAAGAGAGATCAAAATTCATGTAGTTCTCCCATGCTACGATTGTATGTGAATAACTCATGCAATGTGATATATGTTGGTGAAATATTGTTGGGCCCATAACTCTGGTTTGATGTATTTTTCACACCAACCTAATATCGACCTCAACGTGTCTAGTTATTTTGGCAAGTGGTTATCCTGATGGTTTTGATAGTCAACTAGAGTATGCAGCACAAAACATGCACCATATGGTCAATGGATAACCATCTCCTGGATAATTAGGACATTGATTAAGATTTGAAGAAACATGGAAAGTAGAATTTTGGAATCATGGGATCATGGAGCTAGTGGTTATGATGGTAGAACTCTAACTCAGTGTACACATACAACCTTCACCCTTGCAAAAATGCTCCTAAAGGCATATATAAAGAGCTTAAGACAAAAAAGGAAAGGGATGAAGAATTATAGTGAAGCTTTGGTAGAATGATTTTGGAAGCATGCTCTGTAGATTTTGTTGTAGCAACCATTAAGGCTTAAATATAAAATGTAGGCCACACTACCTCCAAGTGTATGTGTTGAAGCTCATATGTGAGCTTCTGGGTTATAAATAGTATAATTTTGAATTTAAGCTCTTATTCTAGACTTTAAATAGTTAGTAATGGTATTGATTAGAAATACATCTGGGTTTATCTTGGTCTGCATGTTTTGTAGTATTTCTATGAGATGCAAGTGTTTATGTTATGTTGCATTTATGGTTAATTATGTTGATCTGAAGCTCATGTGTTTCACTAGTTTTACATTTCAATGGAGTCTATATATTTTTTTGATGTCAACATCACTCTACATGCAAAATGGGTATAGACTTACACCTATAAACCCAACCTTGGTTTAATCTACATCTTTTAAGTATGCAAGATGAATTGAATCAAACTATTCTTGTGACCCATTCAATGTCTATATGACCCTGGGATTACCCTGAAATAGTCTTTTGCCCATGGGTCTACCCCTTAGCTAAGTTAGTGTGCTAATGATTCATCTCCCCTTTTTCAAGACTCATGCTTTAACACAACTAGCCCAATATGGGCTCTAGTTTTTTCTCATCTATGCTTCAGGCGAGTGCATAGGGCTTGTGCCTTATGTGAATTGATGCTAGCACAATCGAGTGATTAAATTCAAAGCACAGAATAAGTTATGCTATGCTTTCACTTGGTTTCAAAAAACCACCTACTAGACTTTTTACAACATTTTGGTTCCATTTCCGAGACCCATATTGAATTTTGTTGCTATGATGGTGTGATAGGATGATGTACCAACTTTCTCTCATGAACATTGAGTGTTGGGTGCACTATGTGGAAAATAGTTTTGCATAGAAGAATCTAACCTAAAAAGGACAAAAGCTAATAAAATGGGTTTAGGACAACCTATATGATGATTTATATGAGGTCTTTTTATGTGAGTTACCTGAGCATGTAAACAAGTGATTGACTACATATTCAACCCATAGAAGAAGATATGGATAGCATTGCAAGTGGACAAAGGAACACCTAAAGAGTCTTAGGACCCTAGATTTTACTTGGACTAGAGTAGTAGATAAATGGTGGCAAGGAGACCTAAATAGTTACATGCTTGAGTTTGTAGTATCAACTTATTCATACCTTAAGGAAGTAGAGTACCCATTCTTGCATGACCCTAGAGGAATGTTCATGGAGGAGTTTTGCATAGAGCTCAAGAAGCAAATGGTTGATTATAGTTTTGAAACTTTGGTGATGGAAGTCTAAAATCTTTTCATGTATGAGATGTGCAAAGGGGAAGAAGGGGATATGTAGGTCAGGTATGATGGAAAGGTATGAGCCAATTAAACCTTGAGAGCTTAGAAGACAAGCCTATAATAAGAGATGGCACCAACTGATGGAGGATATAGAATTTGGAAGTGCCAAGAGAACCCATATTAAATGGGAAGGGCATTGGGAAGGATATCTTGAAAAAAATAGTATGAAGATGAGAGGTATAATGAAGTTGTGGATCAAGATTGACACTTGACAAGGTGTGGAATTTGTTGAGTTCTTACATAATTTGGTGAGTGCAGATATGCTTGATGCACCTACCCCCTTTGAACTTGTGGCACGTGCTCATGCACTATATCCCCCACTTAAAGATAGTACAAAAGTGATTGTTGACCCTACCAATGCCTCAGATATTAGATGTTTTGTATATTTAGATTGTAACTTTGTTATTAGATATATTATTCCATATAAAGAGGTAAGCACAGCTATCTCTAATCCTTTGAGCACAAGCTCACCATAGTAGAACTTAAACACGATCATATCAACATAGTTGATGTCATTCATGCAAGGTGGGTAATATCCCATAAGAAGTGGTATGGTGCCATAAAAAAATAACATAACACTAGAAACATCGACTATGCCAACAGAAATGATGGGACCAACACTTATTACTAGGGGTGGAGGCACTAGAGGAAACCCACCAAGAGGAGGATGTAATAACCTTGGTGGAATAGAACTACATCTAGGAGAGTAGGCATCTAAGGGACAAGTACCAATCATACCCCTGTAATAGATCTACTATAAAATAATTATGCACCTCTCAGAGTACCATGATGTGGAAAATGATGTATAACATGTGTTGAAGTATGAATTACAGTGGCATGCATGAGGCATAACCTAGTCAGAGTGTAAGGATCTTTAGTTTACAACCAATTTACTTGATCGCACCAACACCTAGTATAGAGAGTTTGATCCCAACTAGGCCATGATTGACTATGATACCCTAAAGGATGTATTATAGGAAGAGTTGAACATCCTAGAGTTTGAATAATAGAGCATCATCATTCTAAAATAAATTACCCAAGGACTTTCAAAGAGTGTTCACTTGTATGATTCACAGTTCAAAACTCTCTTGTCAAAGCTCCTATATGATATTCACCCTTCTTAATATTCATAATGGTTCACTGGAGGGTCTCTCGTGCCATTCCTAAGAATACTTCCATGAATAATTTTATAGGCCCTCAAAAAGTGCTTGAATCTACACTTCGAGCTAAGGTAATCAAAAGTGCAGACATCAAGATTAGCCCATTTATGGAGGCATATATTACATCTATGGCATCTTAGCTCCAAAAGCTTTCCACTAGATCTATGTATGACACTCAAAGTGGAATATGGTATACCAATTGCTAATAAGAATGGTATAATAAAACTAACTACCCATAGACTAATGTGTGCACTCTTTTTCTAAGCTTTGAAGTCTGTTGAGAATCGCATGATGTGAAAAATTTCCCTTTATTGTATTATGTCAACTAAGTCAACACAACCATTTATTTTCATTTGTGAAATGCCTACACCCATACCACTATTAACTACTAGGTGATTTATGAAATGCATAAAAACTTAAAAATGAGTGCATGATAGGCTACATCAATTGTGGGAGGGAAAGATAACCAAGGGAATGATGGCTATGAAAAACAAAATACATGCTCATGTTATAAGTGTGGCTCAATAGAGCATTATAAGCATGATTACCCTACACATCCCACTTATGGGAATTATCAAGGGCCCCATAAGGTCAAAGAATGACTTGACCATTACAAAACGTTGACCCAAGGAAGGCTTGGTATAATCAAGGGTACAAAGATGATCAAAGAAGAATAGAAGATGGAAAAATAGACCCCAAAGTCACAACCTACATGCATATCAAAAGTCAAAGTGTAGGTAACTACTCAAATTGGGCTCACCACTTATCTACCAGCTATGTTAGTGTTGGAGTTATGCCTTGAGTATAAGGGTCAAAATGAACACATAATATAGCCTAAAACAAAATTTACATTGTATCTAGACCTAATGTGACAAAAGGATGTACTATAATAGGCTATGAGTGTAATCCAAAACATACAAGGGGAGATCCAATTAGCATGGGACCTAGAAGCATAGATTGTCATGGCTTAGAAGAAGCAAGATAGCTGAAAGGCTGAAGTACAAGAATTGACCAAGATCATATGCCTCCTATAGATCAAGGGTATATTGACCCTATTTAAGAAATTACTCTTGGAACATTTAGGTCAAAATTAAGTTAAGGTCACTACACCATGCATGGATAGGGCATGGAAGTCTGACACACTCATAATGTTGAATATAACCAAGAATTCCTAGTGGACACCACTATTGATGGCTAATCTATCTATGAGGTTCTTGTATACACAAGCATTAAATTCAACACCTTGACAAAGACTACTTGGGATAAAATGGGTATCCCAACTTTGAGGCCTTCCCCTCATATGCTCTTCATGGAAAATAAGACCTAGGCACAGACTATCAAAGTTATGAAAAGCATAGCTATAGATATCATGGGCATCAAATTCTAGGTTTACTTTAAAGTAATAGAGTTAGTATAGTAGGACAACTACTCAATGCTTCTAAGAAGGCCATGGTGGTACTACCTAGTACTTCTGGGAAGGATATGGTATTATGTGAATAATGTAGATATGCACTTCAAAAGCTGTTACATGACTATTGAAAATGAAAAGAAGAGAGTATTCATACCTATTTCAAATGACCAAGGACCCCCTATGTCAAGATCATGGATATTAAAGATGAAATAAACCATATGTATAACATCATAGTGTAAGGCACTGAGACCCTAGAGCCAAACAATCAAGGATCCTCTCTTGGGAAGATGAACAGTCAACCTCAAACACCATAGATGTTGCTTGTGATAGATGGGTTGAGAAAGTGTATGAGATAAATATCTAACGGTGTTGTTTGGTGAAAATAAAGGTACCAAAACCCATAAATATAGGATGGATATAGACTGATCATGCTCCTAAAAGATGGATCCCTTACACCAAGAAAAGGGGGAAATGAATGTTTTATATTAGTAAGGGCAAGCTTGCTACACTCCCAATGTATGAAAGAAGTAATCATGTAGAAGACTATGTCTATGACATTAAGTCATGCATCCCAAATGAGGTGGATAGAATGGGTGTAATAGTGTACACATTAAAAATCACTATTTTTCATTAGTGGGTAGTGAAAAAACCTAGCTTTCCAACTTGGTAGGATGTAAAGGTAGCCATTTTCACCAAATTTTTAAAAATCAATGAGGACTTGTATATTTCAGTGTACTCTGGTGACTCTAACCCCATAGCATATGTTGACTTTATGAAGAAACATGGATTATTTGTGGTGAAGATACCTTGAGAAATCTATGGGTGCATACCTTATAAATAACCTTAAAGACTTGGGCATAGGCATGGTACATATTAAATGTTATGTGTTACAAAATAGCATACTAGGATGTACTTAAGGAGTAGTTTTTTCATACCTTCTCCTTTTCTTCATAAAATATTGAACTAATTGAGCCATTATAGATAATTTAAGGATCAATGTTTGAGGACAACACTATACTAGAAGAGTGCTTAAGGAAAATGTTTAGCAAAAAAGGGTTAGCTCTCCCAACCTTCTTTGAAGAAAAAATTATGAACAGTGACTCTAGAGACAAAGATGATGACACTTGGAAAGTCCACAACTAGAAAAATTTGGCTAGAGATAAGAAGTTAGTGTGCCAAGTTGAAGATGGTGCCCCAGAAGAAGAAGACCCTACCCATATTTAGGTAGAGACAACTAAGGGTAGTAGATAGGTCATGGATTCACACCAAGAGAGGCATGAACATTACTGGGCATTGTTAAAAACTACCAAGGTAGATATCATCTCATAGGGGGAACCCAAAATTACCACTCTAGGTGCCTATTAGTCTAACATGAAATTGGTGCATATTGCTGATCTATTGAAATAATTCTAAGATCTATTCTTATAAAATTATAAATATATTAAAGGTGTCTACCCATCCCTGGGGAAGATGAACATCAAACTAATCGATGGTGTGATACCAATCAAGAAGCAACCCTATAGAATAAACCGAAATCTTTGTGGAAAGTCAAAACTAAGATCGATGACATGTTAGTCATAGGAGTTATTTACCTAGTATAAGAGTCCAAATGGGTCAACCCCATGGTCATCAACATCAAAAAGGATGGGCACATTCAAATTTATGTTGACTATAGGATGTTAAACATTACTTTCATGACCGAACCCTTCCCAACTCTATTTATGGATGAAGTATTGGATGGCATCGTAGGCTATGAGATATAGACATTTACTGATGGATTTTTAGGTTACCATCAAGTCTAGATCAAGGAAGAAGACAAGCCAAAAACCACATTTGTAATAGATTGGAGATGTTTCATGTATAATGTGATGCCCTTTGGGCTAAAAAATACACTAGCAAATTTCTCCTGCTTGGTGATCACCACATTCCAAGACTTTATTCAAAAGTTCCTTAAAGTGTATTTATATGATTGGATAGTGTATGGATCGGTAAAATATCACTATTATAATTTTCACCTAATGTTTGAAAGGTGTTGATAGTTACAAATCTATTTGAATCTCAAGAAGTGTATTTTTGTGATGTTGTTTGGCATATTGCTCAGGCACATCATCTACAAGGATGGTCTTCTCATTGATCCAGCGAAAATTGTAAACATCCTTTAACTTCAAACACCATCAATGCATAAATACATATACACCTCTCTTGGGCATTGTGAATATTATAAGAAGTTTATAAGGAATTGTGTTAGGATTTTAGTGTTTCTAGAGGAACTATTGTGGAAGGATGGCCCATTCTATTGGGGTGTAATGCAGGAAGGTGCTTCAAGACCCTGAAGATAAAGTTATAAAGTGTGTTGATATTATAATTTCTTGATTGGGTGACTCCCTTCCATTTCCATGTTGATGCCTTTGGTACTATAATAAGCACCATTCTAACACAACTAGGAGAAGAGAAAATAAATCATCCTATTTATTTTGCAATCAAGAAATTGACCAAGGTATAATAAAATTATACTATGACTAAGCACGAGGTGCTTACCATGGTCTATACCCTACAAAAATTTAGATAGTATTTTTTGGTGACCCTATTTTTCTTCTTTACTGATCATGATGCACTTAAGTACCTGGTGAACAAGCCCATTTTATATGAGCACATTTATCGATGGATCATATTATTCCAAGATCTTTAATTTTTTATTGTCATCAATACTAGAAATCAAAACTCAAGCCCAAACCTTCTATATTTTATCAACTTTGGAGATGTGGTATCACCAATTGAATATGATATGTCTGATGCACAATTACATAGAATCTAACATGTCTAGGAAGACTTAGTAGAGATCAAAACATTTTTGACCTCTGGATCTACACCTCAGGCCATGACAACTAAAGCAAAGAAGCAACTCATAATTAACGCCACCCCATTTTAACTCATTGGTAGGGAACTATATAAATTGGGCCATGACTAGATCATGTGCCAATGTTTCCTAGAGCATGAACAAGACTAGGTACTACAAGAAGCACATAATGGGATTGTTGGATGCCATTATGTTGGAGATACCATAGTGCACAAAGTTATATAATCAATCTTGTGGTGGCCAACTATGTTTAATTATGTAAAATAATATGCCAAAAAGTGTGAGTTCTACCAATGCACAGGAAATCCAAACCATTAGGATGAGATGCCCCACATCCCCATCCTTGCACAAGAGTCATTCAAAAAATGGGCCATTAATTTTGTTAGGCCTATTACTCCAGCCACAAGGCAAATAGGTGCAAGGTACATTCTATTTGTTATAGATTATTTTACTCAATGGACAGAAGTGTCACCAAACAAATACTATACAACTACAATGGTAGCAAGATTCATTTCGAAAAACATTATTAGTAGGTATTGTTGCTCACTCAGCTTGACTAGCGACCATGGCACATATTTCATCAATGAAATAGTTCATATCCTACTATCTGTGTATATGGTGGTGCACCTTAAAATGACACCATACCACCCCCAAGATAATGGCACCACAAAATCATTAAATAAAACATTGGGTAAATTCCTAATAAAAATCTATGATGTTAGTTGCAAGGATTAGGATGACTATGTGTCAGCTATCCTATGGGCCTATCATACGACATACAAGTGCTTGAATCTTATGGGTCTATCACATGACATACAAGTACTTTAACAAGGCTACACCATTCCAACTGGTGTTTGGCATAGAGGCCATTTTATGTATGGATTTCCTAGTTCCCTCGTTGTACATCACACGTATTGGTTGATTGGATGACCAAGAGTCATAAGCACATGCCTAAAATATTTGGAGAGGATAGTTAAGGCATGCACCTAATGTATAATTTTTTACATGTGAAAATGTTTGGACACAAATAGAAGATACACATAAAGACATGTTCAAATGTCCTCACACACATACAATTAAAGATATAAAGGCTTATATCCACTTGGCAATGACATATTCAAATTTATAAAAAATGAACAAAAAATGCACACAATAGACAAAGCTAGGAAAATTAATATATAGAAAATGAATTAATATGTAATTTGTTCAACAAATGTTAAGTTTTAACCTTAATATATTCAATAATTGAGATAAAAAAATAGTATATCACAATGTTAGTGAGTGAGAACTATCAAAATATTTAATGCTATGTAAATAGTTGAGTTATGAGTAAGATGATGTGGGTAAAGAGGGTAAAACGCATGTGTACCATATTCCTAATGAGCTCATTTATGACTATACATGTTGTAGGAAGCCTATGTTTAGTATGGAACTGAGTGATGATAATCTGATCTCACTGGGACAATAGTGGGGTGAGGCACATTAGTATATAGTACTCTTATCCTCTATATTTATCATGTCTAAATATAAGTTTTGAGTATGTAACTGTGAGAGTGCCTAAAATTATGTTTGGGGCTGATATGTTGTGTAATCTGCAATCACTCATGTAACCTGGTGAAGCATCTATGATATAAAAGTATCTAAAAAATTTATATAATATTTTGCACAACTAAACTGATGTATGATAGAATACATATAAGCATGCATAGGTCCTAGTTTTGGTATTTTTTGAAATATTTTATTGTTTTTATATTTTTGCATATATATGAACTAAAAATTTGAGAGGAAGCTAATGAATGACTCCCTTAATATTCTTACCATCAATAGATCTTGTGTTGAACAAAATAACGGGGATATCTTGAAAATGAAGAGTATCAAGTAATTGTGTGGGTTATGTATCATTTCCATATTCATATTTAGTATAATCAATATCATCAAGATCATACCAATCTGGATTATTATAATCAATATCTAGATTTTTAACTTGTGAAGTGTCACTCTTATCTTATATTGTATCTTGATATGAATAAGGAACTACCCATATTATGGTATTAACCTTTCTAATTTCTCCCTTGTAATGTGTATTATGTCATGTACCTTTAGTGATTTATTGTTACTTGTATTTGTTTGTATGTTAGCTAAAAGTATGCATTTTGTTGGTTTCTCTTTCTTTGAATAAACTCTATCTTCTCTTAAAACTATGATCATTTCACTTTCAAGTGTAAATGTGACATGGTTCGCATCTTTGTACATTATTTTCCCCATTTCTATCATCCATTATATTCTTATTTAGACATTATATTATGCCAAACTAGGACATATGTGAAATACCACTAAACATGTTTCTAGCCTAACTGTGCAAGGTAACTCAATGGATCTAATAAATGATTCAATAAGTTATTATTACCTATATATTCCTTATCATATCCAGTAAAATGTAAGAGTGTCATGCTACAAGAATCATTTCAATAGTGTTAATGTTCACCACCTTTGTACATTGCTTACCATCTATGAGGGGATTAAGAATCAAAGGCTCTAGAAAAGATGAAAGCTTTTTAGTAAACTCTTTTGTAACCACACTTGAAACTATATATTGTGTAGGTATATCATGTTTTTCACTTTATTTTTTTATAAACCCTCTTTTAAGAAAGCTTTTTTATTTATCTTGAATTTGATTTTGCATCTTCTCTTATAGTAATTTCACTTTTTCTTGTTGTAAATCATGTTTTTTAAATTACTCCATTTGTAATTGCTCTTTTGCATCTTGTGTCTTTTTTACTCTTGATTTCTCTAACTTTTATTATTCAATATATTTTTATTCTGATTGTGTCTTTTGAACCTTTTCTTGTGTTAATTGGGCCTTTTCAACTTTTTCTTGCTCTAATTTATCCTTTGGTAACCATTTTTGTACTAATTATAATTATGTCACTTGTGCTTTAGGAGATGTAATCATAAGGAGAATGGGTTGCTTAAGTGATATATCAATGATAGGATCACCACTATCAATTATCTTTTGTATTTTCTAAATCAAAGCCAAGCAATGAACTATATGATGCCCATGCATTCTGTGATATGCAAAACAATATTTTGATCTCCATAGAGGATGTAGAGGAGGTAGTTTGATCAACTTATTTCTAATCATTTCCCTTAGAATATCACTTGAACTCTTATTATACATTTTCATACTTTTTGAATCACTTGTTTAGATGTATTTTATTATAGTTTCTCATTTTGATATGAAATATTATTAAGTACACCATTGCTATATGGAGATGCACATACGTGATTAATACTAACATATTATGGATTATTTGCACATGTAATTTGGTGTTCCAATAATGTGATCTATGCACTAAAAGACTAATTTTTATTTTGTAACTTTGATATTAACTCTCCCATATTGATGATTTGAATTTTTGGAGCCTCACAAACACAAGCCCTGGGTGTTTCAAATTGAACATGCATACATACACCTTGAAGATGAGATGTGGGAAGTGGAGGGGTTTGTGGAAGAATAAGTTGATTAGCTTCATTTGGCACTATATGATGGGATACCTTACCTCTTGGGATAGTGATTTCATGGACCTAGTTAAAGGGAAAGTAGTTATCAAAGCCTTGAGGGTTAGGAGGAGAAATAGATTTTTTATCCATAGAATATGACACTAAAACTATAAAGTTGTTATAACAAAATATATCATATTTAAAAATTCTAAAACAAGAAATGGAAATAGGAAAAATATGGATATAAACCCTAGAAACATATTTGTTTAGGGATTGGAAACATTTGAATAAGAGATGGGTTCGCCAATATGTTTCAATAGTCTTTTGAGGTCAGGGACATGGGT
The DNA here is from genome assembly GCA_037957365.1 of Torreya grandis. Classification (NCBI taxonomy): domain Eukaryota; kingdom Viridiplantae; phylum Streptophyta; class Pinopsida; order Cupressales; family Taxaceae; genus Torreya; species Torreya grandis. The sequence goes on along the minus strand of JARHVA010006565.1, from coordinate 84,383 downwards.
CCCTAGATCAAGGTAATTAGGGTCTATTTTGACTAGTATATTTGGTTTGTAGTGTGGTGTCTCATGGATTTTTTTTTTTATTTGGGTATTTTTTATGATTGGATGCTTCATGTTGAGATTCAATGGGTATTATAAATGGTTTTTAGGGTGTATTTGGTGTCCCTTATGTTTTATTTAGCTCTGGGGTAGTTCTCCCAATTGACTACCTCTAGTTTTAATATTTAATTGGTTGATTGGACCAGGTCTTTGTGAATGCTAGTTAATGGTGGGTTTATCCAATTTGACTATTTTTCTCTATACTTTATGGACTTGGTCTTGGTATTATGTTTTGTATTCAATATTTTCTATATTTTTTTAGGTTTATATTTTGGTTTTGATACTTCTTCATTGATCCTTTAGCATAGAGTTATCTTTTTTGTTTTCTTGGAGTATGTCCTCTAGTTTATAACCTTCTTTGGTCATTTTTAGAAAAGTATGGTATAATTATTTTATATTTGTGAAGTATGTCTTCTTTTTTTTAACCCTCTTTGATCATTTATGAAAACTAGTAATCTCTTCAAAGAAGTATTTTGAATTCTCTAATACTTCCTCTGGTTTTTTATTAAATTATTTTTATTACACAAGCAAGGGTCCTCCTAACCCTTAATTATTGATACCCAAAAAAAACTTATTATGTAGAGAAAAAATCCTAGATTATCTTGACATGTATAGTTTTTCAAATTTGGATAAATGAATCAAAAAATAACAATCATTTCCAAAAATTTGAACTTACTCTTGAATAAGGCATAATTTGAAATTGTTTGATATTGATTTTTTCTAAATGTCAATATTAATATCTAGATTAACTATTATTAGACTCCAATTTCAAAAATGTTAGAATTTATTAGTATAAAATTCGATTTCAATATAAGAGATATTGAATTTCAATGTTGTAAATTTTAGATTCTGGTATTAAAATTATTGATTTTACATTTTTAGTAGGTTTTTTTTGTTATTTAATAAAAAAATAGTATTAATTGTATTTTAAGTAAAATATTTAAATGGACATTGTATTTCATACTAGTTTTTGTAGGGGCATGAATTATATTATGTATTCTATTATTTTTTTAATACATGTTTTTTTCAATTGAATGCATATGAATATCATTAAAGTTGGTAGTGTTTGAGATGCAAAATTATGGATCCTGATTTATAAACTTTAATTTTTTTTCGGTGGTATCTACTAATATGTATTTTATTCTAACAGTATGTTTTTTTTGTTTTTTTTTTGTGGAGTTCTAAATTATTTATTATGCCAATATATTGTTTTTTTTTGAGTTCCAGTTTCAGATTCTTTTGAATCAACAAAATTTGTGGATAATTATTTTAATTATAAATTTTTATTTTTATTTGGTGATTTATGTCATTATGTATTTTATTCTACCAATATATAGTATTTTTAATTATTTTGAAGTTCCAATTTCATATTATAATAACCCCAATGAATATTTCTCAAAAATGTGAAAAAAAAACTATTTTGGACATTATCCAAGTTGGAAATGCCAGAAAAATTTGAAAAATATTTCATCTCCAACCTTCATGGGTATATGAAGTGAAACATAATATAATGCATGGAAAAAATAAAACTACTTTCTAAAGGATAAACAAAATATTGATTTCATTTTCTAAACTATAAAATTCACTTATTATTAATAAGTCGAAGAATATACTTAATGCATATATACATCAATCTATGAAAGAGACACTATTCTAAAATCACGTGATTAAATTATTACATTTGTAAATGGGTAAAATCTAAATACATTCATGTTTCATTTGTAATCCTCACCCACTAGATTAATTAGTATAATACTTAAAAATATTCATTTTTAAATGATATCAAAGAGTTTAAATAAAATATACATGTGTATAAAATAAAATAATGAATAAATATAATCCACTTTTTGAGTAAGTTTGATTCTAGAATAATAATTTTGAAATTGTGAGGAAGAACATTTGGGAATTTTCCTCCAACCATAGATTGATGTATCCCCCCACACCTCCCAAACTTGGAGTATACATTCCTTTCAATGAAGGCAAAAAATAAAGGAACTTGAGAGGGAGAACATTATCTAAGAATTTTCCTCCAACCATAGATTGATGTGTCCCCCCACACCTCCAAAACTTGGAGTATCCATTCCTTTCAATAAAGGAGGAAAATAAAGGAAACTAATTCCAAACATAATCATTTGATATTATATTTGGAATATTTATACAACTAGTATCACATATAATCAATTAGTTAGAATGAGGAAACTCCACTGTCTACCTATTCAATCCACTAGCTATGTGAACTAGGAGGTATGGTGGATGCAAAATGAAAATATAAGTTTCATCAATTTGGATAGAGAATTTTACATACCCCAAATTTTGGTAATAATAGCATCATCAGTACAAATTTTAATTTGTCTCACACCATAGTCATATTAAAAACACAAAAACTAATCTAGCATTAACAAAATATAAGCTTGGAGAGTAAGATATGAGATTTCTAGAGAAAGATAATAAGGTTGGAGTCCCTATTAAATTCATTATCATTTTCATATTTATCATTTAGTACTTATCTAAATCATTTATTATTTTTCAAAATACTATGCAAAAAATAATTAAGTTCATGAGTTGTAACTATCAAACTTAGACAATAATAACATCTAAAAAATTAATATAAACCAAGGCATCCCATTCCACCTAGAAATTACTTTATATTCATAAGAAACACTATAAATAACTTAATTGACTAAGGTCAAGTGTTGTCATTCATACAATATCCTCAGGCACTCTATTTTATCAAATTTGGGATTTATGTAAAAACCCTAAGTGACAACTATTTTGAAATAACAAGAGAATAATATACTAATAATATAATTCACTAATTTGGAATTAGTATATTCTATAATTTTAATAGAAATAGAAAAGTATAATGAGAAAATAATGACTTAGTTGAAAATTATATCTATAGGAGGAAATAGAGTCTAAAACTTACTATGTAAAGTGGACTAGTGACTAGAAATAGGAATCAACAACTAGATTTAGGCCTAGACAATAGTGCCATGTGCAAGAAATAAGAGTGGTGGTACTCTTATCCACTATTCATCACTCATGTTCACTTATAGTTAGAAAATTAGGGTTTATGGGTTATTTATGTCTTCACCTATGAAGCATGTATCTGGTGCACAAGCTTGTGATCACTTGAAGAAACCATTGTATGATTGATTTCTATCAAAAACCCTAGCTCATTGACATGTGATTACCAATGTAAATCAATGAGATAAAAATGGTTCAATAGTTTAATTTGGGAGAGACCTTAACACCACATGTGTTGAGCTCTACCTACATACCAATACTCTAAAGAGGGATCAAACTTCATGTAGTTTTCCCATGATATGGTAGTGTGTGAATAGTTAATGTAATATGTTAGATGTTTGTGTAATATTGATGTGATTATGTTCATTAACTATGACTTATTCCCTATAAAATGTATTCATACTTTAGATATGGGCACTAAGGCTATATGCAATTAGAATTGGAAGTAATAGGTACCTTTCTCTTAATGTGCAATTATGATTCTAGTGTTTTTTGATGTGAAAGAGTCCTATTTGTAAAATGGTTTGAAAAGTGTGTGTGTGTGTGTGTGTGTGTGTGTGTGTGTGTGTGTGTGTGTGTGTGTGTGTGTGTGTGTGTGTGTGTGTGTGTGTGTGTGTGTGTGTGTGTGTGTATATATATATATGAAATTCCTTTGAATGGGGCTCATTAGGGACATATGTCAACCTTCCTATAACTTTTGAATTTACAAATTAGTCCTTATTTAGTAGGAATATAGGAGAGAGGGTAAGGACACTAGAGTGGTGTGTTATAGTCCCATAGGGCACTCCTATCCAATGATTTATTTGATAATTATAAGTATTAGGTAGGGCCTAAAAGGTGTCTAAGGTTGACAATAATAGGGATTAGTACATTTTGGGTTAATTTATCAACTTAGAGGAGTGTGAAAGATGGTCAAAAGTGATTAAAATGGGCCCTAAGATAGGTATAGATAATTGTGTAAAAGATTGGTCACAAGTACATGATTTTAGCTTAAATATTAATTTATGTGTCTACATTTCCCCCATTTTATTCTAGTAATGAAGCAAAAGAAAAAGTACTAAAGTAAAATTAAAAAAAAAGTGTGTACCTAAACTTACTTTTGAATAAGAGTCTTAGATGTAAACCATAATGCTAAATTGTGTTCCATGAAAAAACCTATAATGAAACATATGTATTATCAACCCTTACTTAACATGAATATCAAAACGTGAAAGACAATGAACTAGAGAGTGACAAGGAGTGAATACACTTGGTTGGGTATGTGAACCATTTTAATTTTCTGGTGTAAAAGTTAGCTCAAAAAAATGGTTATTGTGATGGGTTGTATACTTGTATTTTCATTAATGTTGAATACTTGGATTATATTGTGTTCCCCAATCCTGATCGTTAAATGGGTGTGATTAATAACTCAAGGTGAAATTGACGCTATCATCGACTACCCACAGTAGTAAAGTAATTTTTAATCCTTGTATAAATCCCAATAGATATTTTTTGGTGAAATAATGGTGCAAATAGTGAACCAACCATTGCATATGGAAGAAGGTTGAATTTTGATGAAAAATTGGCATATAAGTGTTGAAAAACCTAGTGTAAATACTAAGTATAATCTAGGTTTGGTGTATACATCATGGAGAATGACATGAATTACCATTCCATTTATAAAACTAGTGAAAAACTAATCAATGAGTAAGTAATGTGATATGCACATGTCCCCAACTGATATCTAGTGCATATAGTTTCTTAGATCAAGTAATATAATTTTGATTCTAAGAAAAAACTTGTATTCTATACTGGAACATCATGTTATACATGATTTCCCCCAGATTAAGCAAATATAAAACAAAACTACTTAATTTTGAGTAATTATAAAAACTAATACTATAAAACTACTAAGTACTAGTCTGATTAAATTAAGGTTTTAATAAATTCTATATGTGCCTATTTTTAGGCATTTGTACAATAGCACTAGGAAGGACACTAGAGTAGTGCTCTCTTATCCAATGTGGTGCTCCTATCCAACATGATCTTTTTTTAATTTTATGATACTAAAATTATGTCAACTATGGAATCATTATTAAATCATGTATGTGTACTAATCTAGGAAGTCTAGTATATAAAAAAACCTTTGTGAATGCCACCTCTTTTATGGTCATTTTTTGAGCTAATGTAATAATGTAACTCAAAATAAAAAGTTATATAGTAGTTTATTATGATGTAAAAATGGAATTCTGAGTAATATTAAAAACATGGAGAATCATGTCATCATTATGTATGTAAATTGAGAATCGCAGGCATGTAAGATGCATGTAGAAACTTTCATTCATGTTAAGTGTGTCTAGATAGATGTGATAATGAAACATGTAGATAATTGATCAATTGAGTATATAAAGTTGAATATAACTATTTAGGGAGGGTTTCATGATATCTATCATGGAATTGGAAAGGTTAGTTGGATGTATGATGTCCATCATGACATCAAAAACCTTAGCAAAGAGCAAGCAAGGTGTCATAGCCATGACACACACAATCAAAGATTACATGCATAACACATAAAACACACAATAAAAGGATGGATGGGATAATACAAGGGACATAATCAAATTTAAATCACTCTAATAAAAAACACATACAAAAGACATTTTCAAATTTCCTCACACACATAAAATCAAACAAAGTAAGCTTAGATCCACATAGAAGGACATGTACAAATGTTTAAACATAAATATAATATACACACAAAGATATATTCTCACACACATACAATCAAAGATATAAAGGCTTAGAGCCACTTGGAAATGACATATTCAAATGTCCTCAAAACAAATAGAGAATGCACACAATATACAAAGCTAGGAAAAGTAATATAAAAATCATGAATGAATATGTAATTTGATCAAGAAAATTTAAGTTATAACTTGAGTATGTTTAATAACTAATATAAACAATAGTATATCACAATGTTATTGAGTGATCAATATCAAAATATTTAATTATATGTAAAGATCTAAGCTGTGAGTAAGATGATGTGGGCAAAGAGGGATAAAACCTAAGTATTATGCCACTAGTGAGATCACTAATGAATATGCATGTTGTAAGAATCCTGTGTGTATTCTGCAAATGAATGGTGATAGTCTAATCTCACTGGAACAATATAAAGGTGAGGTACATTAAAGTAGATTGATCTTGTTTTCCATAATGTTCCTGTCTAAATATAGGTTCTAAGTATGTAATAGTGAGATTTCCTAAAATTGAGTTTGGGATTGATATGATGTGTAATATGCAATCAATCATGTGCCTTGGTGATTCATGTATGATATAAAACTAGCTAAAACATTTATATAATAATGCACTCAAGTGAACTAATGTATGACAAAATACATATAAGCATGCATAGGTCCTAGTTTTTGTACATGCTGAAATATTTTTTTGTGTTTATATTTTTACATATATATAAACTAAAAAATGAAGAGAAAGATACTAATTGATGACTCCCTTAAGAGTCTTACCATCAATAGATCTTATGTTGAATAAATTAATGGGGTATCTTTCGAATGAAGAACACCATGTAGTTATGTGGGTTATGTATCATTGCCATGTTCATATTATATATAATTACTATCATCAAGATCATACCAATCTAGATTTTTATAATCATCATCTAGATTTTTAACTTGTGAAATGTCACTCTTGTCTTATGTTATATATTGATATAAACAAGGAACTACCCCATACTATGGTATTGACATTTCTAATGTTTCCCTTGTAATGTGTATTTTGTGATGTGTCTTTAGTGATATGCCATTACTTGTATTTTCTTGTATGCTAACTAGAAGTATGCATTCTATTGTTTATTCTTGATTTGAAGAAACTATATCTTCTCTTGAAACTATGATTATTGCACGTTGATTTTTAAATGTGACATGGTTGGCATCTTTATCCATTTTTTCCTCCATTTTTATCATCCATTATCTTCATAATTTAGCTTTATATTATGCCAAATTAGGACATACATGAAATACCACTGAATATGTTTTTTTCCCCAACTGTGCAAGGTAAATCAATGGATCCCATAAATGATTTAGATAAAGCACTCTCACCCAAATATTACTTATCATATCCAAGAAATTTTAAGAGAGTCATGCTACAAACATTCATTTCAATAGTGTTATTGATCACCACATTGGTACATTGATATATGAGGGGATTAAGAATCAAAGGCTCTAGAAAAGATGAATGCTTTTTAGTCAAACCATTTCAGACCACACATAAAACTATATATTTTGTAGGTATTTCATATTTTTGAATTTCTTTTGTTATGAACCCTCTTTTAATAATACTTTTTTCATTATCTTGAATTTTATTGTACATTTTCACTTGTATTAATTACACTTTTTATTGTTATAACCCGTGCTTGTCAAATTACTCCCTTTGTAATTGCTCTTTTGCATATTATACCATATTTTATCTTTATTTCTCTAACTTATCTTATTTAATCTATTATTGTTATAATTGTGTCTTTTGAACCTTTTCTTGGCTAATTAGGCCTTTTCAATTTTTTCTTGATTTGATTTGTCCTTTGATAACCATTTTTGTACTATTATTTATTTAGTCACTTGTGTTTTTGGAGTTGTACTCATAAGATGAGAGGAAATATTTAGTGATGTAGAAATGATAGGATCACCACTATCAATTATATTTTGTATTTTATGCTTCAAATATAAACAATGATCTGTATGATGCACATGTATTATGTGATATAGACAATGATATTTTGATCTCTTTAGAGGATGTAGAGGAGGTAGTTTGATATACTTATTTATAATAATTTCCCTTATATTCTCACTTGAATAATAATAATAATTATTATTATTATTATTATTATTATTATTATTATTATTATTATTATTATTATTATTATTATTATCCATTTTCATAATTTTTGAATCACTTATTTTAGATGTATTTTTTTGTATTTTCTCATTTTGGTATGAAATCTTGTTAGGTACAATAATTATAAATGGAGATGCACATACATGATTAATACTAAATTATTATAGATTCTTTTCACATGTAATATAATGTTCCAGTAATCTAATATTTTCACAAAAAATGAATTTTATTTTTTAACTATGCTATTAAATTTCCCATACTTATGTTTTGATCTTTTATATCCTCATAAAAACAAGCCATATGTTCTTCAGATTAAACATGCATACATATACCTTGAAGAGGAGATGTGGGAAGTGGAGTGGTTTGAGGAAGGATAGGTTGATTAGCTTCATTTATCACTATATAATGGGATGAATTACCTCTTTGGATAGTGATAACATGGACCTGGTTATAGGGAAAGTAACTATCACAATCTTGACGGTTAGCAAGAGGATCAAAATATTATTTTCTATTTATAAAATATGAAATTAAAACCTAGAAATTTGTTTTTATTATAGAATATATAGATCTAAAAATAATAAAACAAGAAATGTAAATAGGAAAAACAAGTATATAAACCCTATCAACATTTTTTGTTCAGGTTTGATAACATTTGAATAAGATATGGGTTCACCAATATGTTTTATCAAATTTGGGATTTTTGTAAAACTATAAGTGATAACACTACTATGTAAAATAAGGAGAATAATATACCAATAATATAATTCAATGATTTGAAACTAATGTATTCTCTAATTTTAATAAAAACAAAAAAGTGTAATGATAAAATAATAACTTATTTAGAAATTATATATGTGGGAGGAATCAAAGTTTGAAACTTATTGTGTATAGTGTCTTGATGATTGGAAAAATGAATCAATAATTAGATATAGGCTTTCAAAATAGCACCATGTGTAGGACACTATAGGGGGGGTACTCTTGTCCACTATTTAGTCTTCATGTCTTCTTTTAGTTATGAAATTAGGGTTTCTAGGTTTGCATCTTCATATGTGGAGCCTGTATCTATTACAGGAGTTTACAATCACTTGCAGAGACCACTATTTAACTAATTTTACTTCAAAACCCCTATTTACTTAACATGTGAAGACCAATTAAAATAAATAAGTTAAAAATGGGTCGGTGGTTGAATTTTGGTAAGACCTTAACACCCCATGTGTTAAGCACTGCCTATATACTAAAACTCTAAAGAGGGATAAAACTTCATGTAGTTATAACATGTTATGGTGGTGTTTTAATAGATAGTGAAATATGATATATGTTGGTGTAATATAGTTATCAATTTTGGTTTAATGGTGTAGGTCTAAGGTAGGAAATCAACCTTTACTCAATCCAAGGAAGACATTATTATTAATACAAGCTAAGTTGAAATTAAAAACTATAAAAATGATAGGGATCTTCAATTATACCATTAAAAAAAATATTCCTTATACTCATAACAAAATCTAATGCATACATGAAAATAATCACTACCAGAACATGAATTTTTATGGATAATTATATGTTCTTAAGTAGTTTACTAAATACCATTCCAAGTAAACATGCATGGGTAGGTTGGTTAATGGTTATTTATTTTTATTTATCCATCATCAAGCTTAGGAGAGTGAAGACCTTATCTCAAACATAACAAAATAAAATTAATATAGCTTAATGTTGATCGACATCAAACATTCCAAATAGAAGAAAACCTTAAGGACAATTCAAAGGTCATTATATTATTAACTCATAATCTTATTATCACTTGGATTTTTACCCTTTGATGAGATGTCTCATCTCTCCTCATCCAAGTGGTACAATTTAAACACCTCTAGGCTTGTGGGTAGCCTATGAATGAGGTGAATCTCTAAATAGGGCTAGCTCCCTGATGTACCACTTATAGAACACTACTACACCTAAACTTTATGAGGGAAAATGGAGAGATAAAATTGAAAGAAAACTATCCTAAGGAAGGTGATGCACCAAATAATTTTATGACTTCCAACTAGATACATGTTACACATGAGAACAAAAGACTAACCAAACATACACTTTTCCAATTTGAGTCCTCTCACATCAATGTTTCATTATGAGGTTATGGATGAATGTTTAGGATAGGAGGGCTAGATAAGAGGCCTTGAATGGAACTATTGAATAAGCTAACTCAATTAACCTTTAAAATTCCTATAACACTTCACATGACCTATAAGAAGAAGTTGTAAATAGGTGAGAGAATGAGACAACATGCTAATGAATCCATAGTCTTCACTAAGCAATATTCATCATTCAAGTAAACATACAATGAATAGTTATTAAATAGGTAAAAAATAGGAGTATTATTAATCAAATGTTATGCAAATGAGTAGGGATTCACCATACTCAAGTGGAGCATAAGTTATAAAGGCCAAAATGGCTAATTCTTATAGAACTTGAGAGAAAGAGGAGAAGAGATAAGTTCAAGAGTCACAAAGACACTTGTAAATATAATAAAAGGAGTTAAATATTCATGAGAAGAATATGTAAAATTAACCATGAAAGTTTAGTGAGCACAAGTGTCACCCCAAGTCATAAAACTCTTGAAATGTGGCATAGAAGTTCTCATTCTAGCTCAAAAACTTGCCTTCATGATTTATCCCTATTTGAACATCACAAAAATTATTAGGGAAAATTATGATGATTGTAATTAAGATTAATGTTTTCAAACATTCCTCTCCATACATTGGTTTTAGTCTTGGTCATCTAGAACCTTCCTAAAAAGAGTTATCACCATCTGTAGTTTAAGAAACTCCTCTTTCCCACACCCAGAACACTTGGCCCCAAAATTGGATTTAGTTTTCCATGTAAATCCTTAAAAGGTATTAAATTAAATTTTTAAATACCCTCCATTTCCTTATAGGCATCAGGCACACCTTAAAAAGCCATCCACTTGAATTTTTCACACTTCTCCCTATCACGTTCACTATGCTAGTTTTAAATAGATGAGATGAGAGCTATTGTTTAAAAAATTAGGAGTTTTTTCAAGGTATTAAATTAACATATTGAGTTATTAAAATTATATAAATTCTTCCCAAACTGTATTACATCTCTTGAATGTTCCAATAATTTTCACAATGCATAAAACAGTCAAAAATACCCTATTTTGTACCCCATCCATACAATTTCATACAAAAAAATCATGGGGAGTAGATTAAGAGAGTATTATAAAATATCCAACTACTTTTATGGTTAAACTATGACATTATGGAATCTTCCCATCATCATTTCTTTAATTGGGTCCTTGTAAGGGTTTAGAAAGGGTTTAAGCCTATTTTACCCTCTTAAGGTTTGTTCATGCAAAATTTATGTTGAACCTCCAATAAAATTCCAAAAAAATAATTTTTATGACCCTATATAACACCTCCAAACGTATTTTATCACCATGCAAAGCAATAAGGGAGATATGAGCATTCAAAACTAGCCTATCAAGCTTGTTTCTCAACTTTGCACAGGCCTAAGTTGGTTTTTGAGACAAAAATGGATTCCCATAAAACTTCTATACCTTAAAATAAATTTATCACCTATTTAGTGACCCAAAACCATTATACAATAGGTTCAAATGCAAATCTAAAGCTATAAGTGTGAATGACTCCCCATTTGGACACTAGGCCTAAACCTTACCTAATAGGCCTAAGTTGTCTTAAAGCCTAAAATAAATTTATAATGGCTTTCCCTAAAAGGTATAAATTTTTAAACATATATAATCACTCCTTAAAAAATTATAAATTATTTATAACACATACATAAGGTTGGAAGTAACACTGACATCCCATTTGGACACTAAAACAAAACCCTACCTTTTAGGCCTGTTTGCAAACTTAGCCACATAGGACATCATGTTGTGTTCCCTCATTTTATTAGGTGTTAATAATGTTTATTTATATTTATTCCCACTTCACACACATCTTTTCCATGTCAAAATAGCCCTTGATCCACCCTTTCTCACCTTTTCCCCAAAACTTGCTAATTTATAGTTAAGGGGAGTGCCCTTTGTCCAAGACAAAATAGAGGGAACTCCCCATATTTAATCATGAAAAATTAATGTTTTATATGATTATATATGTGATATAGACACTATGTACCAAATTTATACCCCTTAATAGCTCATTTGACCTTCCAACTCCCTTAAAACACAGAACAAGTTGTGTAAAGAATATTATGTGCAGGGTTGGTTATGTGAACTATATGTTATTTGTCTAAGGCTCTTTATTTTATTGTATTTTACATATAAATATCATATTGATAAAATTAATATAAATATTAATTTTTTCTTAGTTTTTTTTATCACTTCAAATCTTTACATATCCCTTCCCCTACCTTGAACTCTCAAGACTGTATGTGTCAATTCTTGACAATATTTCTTGTTTTGGAGTGTACTTGTAGCTAGAAATGCATGGTTAATATTTGAAAAAAATGTATAAAACTATCTATAATCCCTTAGGTTAATTTTATATTTTACTTGACTCATTTTTCTCATCTCATGCATTACCAACACCTAGGCATTACTCCTTTATGTTCACTGCTTGAGATAGTCATCTATAGTTAGCTATAGGTGCAAATTATCAAATGAGGGGCATATGAAGGTGTTTATAGGATAAAAAATCCATATTCTAACCTATTTTTTTGGTCTTCATGCTCAAAAAAATTCACATTATACTTTAGGTCTACAAGAAAGAACACCCTCTCAAACCTACACCTTAGGTTAGTTGTAGGTGAGCACTTTATTGAGAAAGGACACTTATAGGTGTGTTTGTGCCCCAAAAAAATTCATATCCACCTATAATAATGATCCTTTTGATCATTAATACCATTTTAAATATTTTTAACTATTTTTCTTTGATGACATAGTCTAGTACCAACTTGGAAAATAAAGGTTGCTCAAAGACTCAAAGTCCTATAGATTTCACTTCCCAAAATTAGTACATAAAAGTGCAACTTTGGGCTCTCAAATTTATACCTTCCATTAGTGATCCACCCTCAATCCTTTGAAAAGTTATTATTATATGTAGATGCTTTAATACAATTTCATTAGATGCATCAAACATCATTGGCAACCTTGTTGTATAATTCCACAAAAATGGCCTTCGACCTTTGTTCTTGACCTTTAGGGATTTGGTCCTTGAACTTGCAATCATTACCTTTGAGGGTGGTTTTCAACTTTGATCTGATAACATATCCCTTCAAAATTTCTACCATTCTTCCTTCAACATTTTAGGACTCTAGGTAGGATTCCATTACTTGTTTCAACACCTCCAAAAAAGTGTTTTCATGCTCTGTGGTGTCACCTGTAGGTGGCCATTTTCATGTACAAATAGTAGGTGTATAATTTTATATATTGTGCATGATACATGTGTTTATGATCAATTTTAAACCTTAAATAATTTTCATATGCACTATTATCATTTTAAAAGGATGAAAAACCTATCAAGGCTCCCACCACACCATGATGTCATCTTGAGAGGCTATAAATGCACTGTGAGCTGCATATGGGTAGTGAGCATGAGATAATTCATGTATTGAAATAATATACCTTCAAAATAAATTTGTCTCTCATTAATTGTGTTGAAATGAAACCTAAATATGTTTCAAAACTTGAACAATCTCTCACATTCCATTTCAACATTTGGACCCTTCTTTCATGTCACTTGGTTGACTGTGTATGATGGCTATATGGCAGACTGGTTTCATGTGTGGTATATGGCTACAAACTATGAATATTTATTTGAATAATAAATTTTAAAAGTTAATGTAATAAATATAACCTTGAAACCATGGAAATGAAACTATCAAAACCCTCTAGAACCATTAATAAAGCATGAAGATCCAAAAAAATGGTGGAAACATGTTTGTCATCCCATATGAGAACAATCTACAAACCTGAGTTGATTGGCTCTTCAAATAAACTCCAAACTTTAAAAAAATGATGGGTAACCTATGATAAGAGATTACAAGACCTCTAAAATCAACATCAGCAAGTAAATTATATGGACTTGTCCAAACCAAGGTAAAACCTATAGAGATCACATATTTACAAGTAAAACAACACAATCAAATTCATGAGGATGGTTCATAAATCAAAATTCACCATTATTAAAACTCTTTTTATGTAAATTTAGCTATATGAGTTTAATTTAACCTCTCAAAGGTGTTTGACTTATAATTTCTCTCGCTGACCGTACCAAGTACAAACCTGAAGACTAGTTTTGTGTGTCTAGAAGGGCAAAAAGGAGAAGAATGGTTTTATCTCAAAAATGACACTTATAGAGCATTTCAATCATGTAAATAAACTTAATTAATATTAATATATGTTTTATGTCCTTCTCCCACATGTCACACTCCCATATGGGCCCTACAAGTGCTAAACTCCCCTTTTTAGTTGATCACTTGATCTTCAGTTAGATAACCTATAATTTTTAGATGAGACTAACATTATTGATAGGTAATATGACTTCCTAGACATTTTAGAGGAAGTTAGGACACTTGGAAACCTTTAAAATGTGCCACTTACATTTATGACCCCTAAATGGTCTATTAAGTGACTCAAAATGACATATTCATTAAAATTACTAAGATCAAGGCTAATATAGAATTAAATGACCTTAAATAACATATATTACACCACATTACATAATATTTGACCCATAAAAACACTTAAAACTCATTTTTTAACCTATAGGGGCCCTAATTTGACCTATAGGGTTAAATTTGGTCAACAAGTCCCTTTACCACAAAAGAAAAAATAACCAATAAATCCTACTCAAGTAGGTCCAATGTAAACCAAAAAAAAGGTCTTAAACATTACCTATTGAAATATCCCAAGATCAACATAGAAGGTTTATTCAAAGATAAGAAATCATTTTCATAGGTATTCACATATTTATAATGCAAATCATATGGTTGGGACTATTTTATCATCAAGATAACATCATAACACAATAGTCCTTATTAAATCTAGGGTTCCATTGAATTTTTCCCTTATTTAAATCATATTCATATTGGAAAATGAAAACCCCTACATTCAAGATGTATCCATTATAAACAAACAAAGTATATCCCTTTTCAAAGAGATCTAACCCAAATTAAAATAAGGGATTTCAATGTATCATTTTAGTTATACGTAAAAAAATGGAGTATTGAAATAAACTATGGATAATAAGAATTTAAAAAAATAGGGTTAAAATAATATATTGCATCCATATAATAACCCTTCTATATTTTGTCATTGCATACACCTTATTTCTATCACCCTGGTGTCACAAAACACTATTCCTCTTCATCACATGATTAAACCCTAATTTATTCTAATGACCTGGATAATTAACCCAATTAACCTTTTTCATCCCAAATTTAGATAATACATCTTATAGATGATATTTATGTATTATAAATCACCTTAGTCTTATACACTTTTAAAACTTAGACCTTGGTTGTTCCCCTCAATTTTGGACCTTTCTTGATTTTAAAAATCTCACTTTTTCTCTATCTTGTGCCCCTTATCCTATTTCTTGGTCCAAAAAATATTATATTGATAACCCAAACCTAATATATTTCCCAAAACTCTTTAAACCTACTTATCTTCCACCTTTACAAGTTCTAAGCCTGTACCTACCATCTTACTCCCTAGACACTAGCATACATGATAGATGTCTGTATCGATGTAGGCGTCTTGCTCTGATGCAAGTGTCCACTACCATAATATCATCTAATTTACAAATAAATTTATAATGATGTTTGGTATAATTTCTCTAATTGCATTTATTTCTTAATAGGAGTGGTATATATTCAAAATCACTTCTCATTTGTTCTTAACTTAAAAACTTCTTACCTACTCACCAGACAACATACAAAAGGAATTCAATCAAGCACTCAAGTGATAAAATATTACCTATTTTATCTTATTTACATATCATCCATAGGTAGTCTTAATTAGTATAGGATCATCCCAAGATATTTATTTTCCAAGTTGCAAGTTAGGTCACTATTGTACTTTCTTTTCACATATTGCATGATTCACACACAAACCAACACATAGGGGATAACTACATCTTTGATGTATTTTATATATAGGTAATGTTAACTGATAGAGGGGTATTTTTGGTTATCTTGACAACATGTGCCCACTAACCTATTTTTCCCCAAGGTCACTATGAAGATGAAGAACTATAGTTTTACAATTTCATGAGGAGTGACAGTCCATGACCCAAATTTGAATGCACCAGAGTGAAGGTGAAGACAAACCTAGAAGCATCTAGGTGGCCACATATTTTTCAAGTAGGTATTCCATAAATGACACCTACATTAAGTTTATAAATTAGCATTGATGCAACCATCTAAGGCTGATACTATTGTCAATGGATCTAGAGGCACTTAATCTAGAATTTGGCAACTATTCTAGAATCCTCTTCTAGTCTGATTTATACCTATTCTAAATCTAGAACAGAACTAACTAATTAATTTTCTTATTTGTCATCTCCATATCTATCATAATTATAATTACTATTTTTAGTCTATCTTAGTTTAATGAATTTAACATATGTTAAATCTAAGTTTAGTAGCTAATTGGATTATTATAGAGATAGTTTATCACCGTTTACCCTAGGCTATCTATATCCCCTTTAACCCTAGATAAACCCAATCTATATTTTTAGGGTTAATCACATCCCTAATCATGTTATTACACCATAGCATGCCCTTAAATTCATTAACCACATCTTAGATCAAATCATCACCTTGAAAACATCACCCCTAATCAATTAATTGGATAATCTTATTTTCTCTTGAACCATGAAAAATTGCACAAATATCAAATCAAGGTTAATTAGTTAATAAATCATGAAAAATTAGATAATTGGAACTAAATAAAAAAATACATGGATTTTAAAATTTACATATTTTATAAAATCAAAATAATCAATTTTTCACCTCAAAAATCATGACATCATCACCTCATCCCAAGGAAATATTCACAAAATACATTACAAGGGGAAAAGATTGCAAATAAAAATCCAATTTAAAAATCATTTCATTAACCCATAAAATTACAAAGTAATCAAACCCATTATCCATAAATACATATCATTACACATCCCAACCCCCAATATTGATTCCACAACCTTCCTCAATCAATGAAGAGGAGGACTCATTCTCCATCATTGATCTTGGATCAAGATAAATGGCTCACAATGACTGAAAAAACTATAAATGGGAGCTCACCCCTCCATTCGTAACAATCCCACAAGTTGAACAAAGTGATACATCTTTAAAATCCAATCAAATCATCTAATCCATCCAACTATCAATCCCAATCATCAATATTTCAAGGGGAGGTGTTTCCAAATTTTCTGCATGGTCTCCATGACATTTGTAACAATAATCCAAAGAATGTGAGAAAATAAACATCAAGAGGAAAACATTTACTTGTTCGTAAGTGAAGGTATTATTTTCTAATCCCTTATTTGCTCAATCAAATGTATTTTAATTATGATTTTTTTTTTACATTTTGTTGGATTTGTTTCATTTGAATTATAATTTTTCTTGCTAACTAGTTTATTTTTTATATATTCATCTTGCCCTCAGATAGAACCCCTCAAATCTAGTTTTATTATTGTCACTCCAGTGATGGTAATGCACAAAGTGCAGAAAGATTTGAATTTTTCCATACTCTTGAATTTCTCTCTTTCATGGGTTTAGACTCAATGTACCAAAATATATAGAGAGGGCATACCTAGAACAACTTATTTATCAAATATTAAAACCTCTTGGAAATACATCAAACAATGATGTAAGAAAAATAACATTCTAAATGATCACAACCAAGTACCTATTATATTTTTAGTGTAGTTTGGTGGGCCACTATTTGGTTACACACACAAATAATCTAGGTGTGTATTGTATTCTTTGAATGATCTTCATGTCTTAAACTAGTACCATACCTTGTCCAAAACCAAAATAATACAATAATTCAAATGTCAAAATAAACTAAGTCAAACCAAATCAAACATACAACAACATCTAATTCAAAATCAAGTAACCAAAGTTAATATAAATCCAAATTAGATCCAAGTCAAAGTAAGTCAAATCAATTAGGTCTGACTAAGGTTAAGCAATCCACATATAAATAGTTAGTCTTATCAAAATGAAACCAATCCAATATTTTAGGGTCAAATCCAATCAGGATATTAAATCCATTATGTTTGGCCTAGTTTAAATAAATCACATCTTTTTTTCCAAGTCAAAATCCAAAACCTATTTTCAAACCAAATTTGGCTGCTATCAAGTTTCATCCAAATCCAAAATCAAATCCAATCAAAACATCTAACCAATAAATTTTTAAATTAGTCACATCAAATATAGCACCCATATCACCTATTACTAGGATCTGAAGTAGATACAACCCATCTTTTGACATGAACATTGGTATCCATCCACTTTCCTTTTATCAAGAATAAGAGGGTCATACTGATATTGATGTTGACCAAAGTGAGTTTGATAATGAGACCCATAATGATTGGCTCAAAATTGATCAAGGGATAAATCATCTTGAATACCATCTCTTTGAAAATAAAGATAACATTCTTTTATGACTACTATAATTAGGCATGTGATTACCTCCTTGATATATCATAGAAGATGTAACACATATCATTCACACAAAAATAATTTCATAGATCAAGATAGAGCCACATATAGTCATCATGTAGATTAAGAACAAGATAATACTAAGAACCCCCATCATAATCTTGAGTCTACTAATAAATTGAAATCAACTCACCTAGAGCAACCCCATCAAGAAACAAATTGTGTTCTGATTGTCCATCTTCAACAAGTTCGCTAAATAATTTATACCTTAGCTTCCAACCTCAATTTCACCCAATCAAGAAACCGGGAGTAGTCCAACCAAAAATAAACTAATACTAATACCAAATCTGAAAATCCTAAACCTAGCACCCAGATTCCTAGAAACCCTAAATCATAACTAGGTCTATGTGCTCCTCAAATCCAACCCAATCAGCACTCATCCAAAAATGAACATGTGTCCACACCACCTCAAAACACTCCATATGATTAGGAGTTGAAATAAATGAAAGATACTCTCATAAAATTATAGGTAGGAAGCCAAAGTAAGAAATACAAGTTTGAGGAGATTTTCCCATATGGATTTGACAAGAGAATCTGAAATATCCCCTTTCCATCTCATATCAAGCCACAAAATTTTGAATAAAGGAAATGGATACCTATGAGAACATATCAAATAAGTTTTTATGGCATGCCAATAATTTTCTTATAATGATGCCTTTTTACTCAAACTAATCCAAGAAGCTTGGGTGTCCAATCTCTTGAATGGTTGTTAAATTTTCCCAGGGGATCAATGAACACCTTTTTTGACTTGTTAGAATTTTTTTTATGACATTTATTCATACAATTTGGAGTAAGATCTAACTGTGATGGATCTTTGTAACATAAAACAATGAAGTAGGGAATGTTTTCATCCTTCTTGCAGTGATGGCAAGGCTTGGATAACAAATTCCCCTATTCCATTCTTGAAAACAATTAGTTAACATCTTTGATGAAAATCTAAATCAGGAAATGGGTTTTTATATGCAACTACACTATGCAAACACATTTTATGAAATCATAGAAAAGGGTATGCAAATAGAAAAGGCTTTTATTGCAAAGGGTTCAATAAAAATATTTTTCAAAGATTATCATAATCAAAATCAAGCACAAACTAAGAAACCCAAGGTCTTCAATAAAAATAAGAATGTAGTGGGAGATGGAGTAACCTAAACCAAGCATGTCAAAAAATAACACACTCTAGCAGTTACCCTTCAGTGAGTGCTACCCAAGCAAAGATATCAACAAATAACATTCACCTCTCTTAGAGAACCTTTGAAAGTATTTTTCCAAAAACTTGTTGCAATAAACATGATTATATATCCACATATGAATCCCTTTAATGAGAATAAATATAACCCCAATCAATATAAATAGGATGAATAATATGACTATCATAGGGTCAAAAGTCATGTTATAAATAGGTCCATGAATCTAAAACATTATATTTCAAATTTACTAGATTGGGGTGAAATCAAACTATATAATAATTCCTCATCTTCCCAAAATTAGAAAATAGGGATATGTAGGAATCCATTCCCAAAACATGACTAGAACACTTAATAGTATAAGAATTTGCAACAAAACTAGCATCAAAACCAAGGTCAAAACATCTATACCAATTATGTTGATTATCATTGATCCCCATACAACTATGATAATGTTGATGGTAGAATCATTTATCATCTCATTGCAACCATCAAGTTCAAATCTTGATACTATGATGTTACTAATTATCACTCCAAAGTAACCATCCAAGGTCCTTTTATGCAAAAAACTCCCACATCCACTTATGATAAATAGTATGACATTATTGAATATACATATAAAAGACTCATGCATAGATATCCATCTTTAATCTTATTAAAACATCTATTTTTCATAAATATGTTTTATATAAATTCATTAAGTATTCAAATATTCCCACTAACATTGATCCTTCATAATTTTAAGAACTTGTAGGACATTTGTCCTCAGCTCAACAACTCATATTTGACCACAATGATCTTCCATTAACAATACCATCCCATAATCTCCCCATTTACATTAAATCAATAATTTCCAAACATGAAGTCAAGCAGGTACTTATAGACAATGGGTAAGGGATAAACATGTTCACATTGAAGTTGGTTAGGCACCTCTAGTACTCTAAAATAACATTGGAAGCTAATAGCATCACCATCAAAGAATATGATATTGTGGAGAGAGAGTTAGTTGGTACCATCTATTTTCCCATCATGGCTGGGCCTATCAAACACCAAAACCTCCTCCATGTCATTGACATTTATCTACCATATAAAAATCTCCTTTGACATCCTTGTCTTCATGTCATGCATGTCATTCCCTCCAACCTACATAAATTTGTCAAGTTCCCACACTTTGGTATGGAGGTAACAACCCATGAAAATCTATAACCATATAAATTTTTCAAAATGTTGGAAGCCTAATACCAAAAAATCAATCATCATCTTATTATAGATCAAGTATCTAATAAGGACAAGCATATAACACCCAAAGCTTCTAAATTTTCCTCTTACATCTATCCAGATAGTCTACTATCTGCATTTAGTAATCCACCTTCTCAAGTTTCCTCACATTTCAAAATCAATGATAAGGGTTTTGTGGAGTATGATTTAAAATTATTTACATATATTCAAGTTCCCCACTTCTCAAAAAGTTATGGAAGTCCTGCCATGTATTTGAAAAATTCAAAAATCTTATAAATTTGGTTCCCTCTCCTTTATGAAGATTGGTCTCCTAGATAGGGAATAGGTAAAATGTTCTATCTATATGGTGATGGTTTAGTCTCATGTTACCAAATTAAAAAATAAACCATCTCCAATAAGATACTTGAGAACATGGACTACAAGGATAAATGCTTGAGCGTTAATGAGCAAGGAATTCTTGAGCATGTCCCTCCTATTGAGCATAAATAATATCATGACATTAGATTAAAAAAACACCTAGGGGTAACTCCTATGATCTTGTTAGTGATGGTACCATAATGTATGATGGAAAATATCTTGATAGTGACATATATTAATTTTATGTATCTATGATGATCTCACTAAAACTAATCAATTTTAAGACATCAGCATCTTACTATCCACTTATACCTTCAATACCCTGACCACATCGATTAAGATAAATAGAATCATATAACCTTGAACATATTTCATAATGATGAGGCTATTACAGAATTTCTAGTTATTTGAAATGATTTCCCATTATGGGATCATAAAAAAGGATTTTAAATCAACCTATATTTTATTGCCTATTTTGGGGATCAAAAAGAGTCCTCAATAAAAAAAATCAAAAATTAATGTCACCTAGCGAAAGCCTCCTTGAAGTGATAACATAAAATCATGAAAGTAAAAATAAAAATGTGTTCATTGGTGAAAAAATCTCTAAGGTGTTAATGGATTGGTAAATAAACACTCCCCATAAGTGGGCATAACATCTTAACAGTCCTAAGATCATCAAAATTGAAGTAGATAAGAGTCTGTATAAACAAGAAACATATAAGGAACTAGTCATGAAATTTTTTGGGTAAATTCACATGGCCACTACCTAAAATGAATGAATTATATTCATTATTTATGGGTAAAACATATGATCCTATAGAGCCACAAACATATGAATAAATCCACCTTATTATGCCAACATCACCACAAGATGGTTCTACACTACTTATGGAAAACACCATTAATGTTAACATTGGCACTAAAGAAAATCCTATAATGATCAAACTTGGAACTTCACTCACATTGGAAGAGGGTTATATTTGAATTTCCCTTCTAAAATAGTTCATTTACATATTCACATGGTCATTTGATGATGTGCCAAGGTTGGACCCATCTTTAGTATTACATCATCTTATTGTGCACCTTGATGACAAGCCTACCAAATAATTTTTTTTTAAAATACACCCCTAAATATAAATACTAATTAAATAGGAATTATAAAAACTCTTGGAATTATTATTTATTATGTCAATCAATTACTCCTATTGGACCTCAAATATCGTGCTAATTAACAAGAAACCCATGGGAATTTTCCTATGCACTAATTTTTCTGACATTAAGAAAGCTTACCTCAAGGATGATTTTTTATTGCCTAATATTGACATGATAGTCAAATCCAAAGTGGGACATTAAATTTTATCACTTATGGATAGATTTTATTCCTATAATCAAATCTAAATAACACCTGAAGATCAACACAAGACAACAATCACCACCCTATGGGGAATGTTTTGTTATCAAGTCATACCTTTTAATTTGAAAAATGCAAGTGCCATGTTCCAAGGATCCATGATAGCCATTTCCATGATATTATGCATGACATTGTGGATGAATATGTGGATGACATACTAGGAAAATCAATAACCTAAGAAGAACATCTAGCGATTCTACACATAATCTTTAAATGCCTTAGAGAATGCAAATTGTGGATTAATCTTAAGAAATGTGTATTCAGGTTTATATCATGAAAACATATAGGGTTCATTATGTCATTCATGGGTATTGAATTGGATCCATCTAAATTTTATTTTATAACATAAATTCCCCCACCATCCAATCCCAAGCAGCTATGTAGTCTAAAGGAAAAAAATATATGTTATCCAAAGGTTTATTTTATAATTTTCCAATAGGTATTTCCCCTTCACACATATGCTTAGGAAAAACATTGAATAGGGAATTCCAAGAAGCATTTTAACAACTACACACACACACACACACACACACACACACACACACACACACACACACACACACACACACACACACACACACACACACACACACACACACACACACACACACACACACACACACACACACACACACACACACACACACACACACACACACGCACGCACGCACACACACACACGCACACACACGCGCATGCGCATGCGCACGCGCACGTGCACACGCACACACACACACACACACACACACACACACACACACACACACACACACACACACACACACACACACACACACACACACACACACACACACACACACACACACACACACACACACACACACACACACACACACACACACACACACATCCAATCCAGCATTACTAGTTCCTCCAACTTTATGAAAACCATTATTTCTCTATATTTCTATAACTCAACATACACTAGGGGCAATCTTGGCTCAACATGATGAAAGTTTTAAAGAGCAGACCATATATTATCTAAACTAGACCTTATTCACCCATTAAAAAATCATGTTTCATAGTAGTCTTTGCTTCAAAAAACTTTCAACATTATATGCCTAATAGAAATATTATTCTCATTGCTAACGTTGATCCACTGAATTACCTTCTATCCAAAATAATAATCATAGGTATAAAGCTAAATGGATCATGCTACTAAGTGAATTTGACATTGAATATGCCAACCATAAATCCATCAAAGGGTAAGTACTTGTATACCAACTCACAAAAGCTCCATTATTAACAAATAACCCTTAACCATTAGTTTGCTTAATGAATCCAATTTATCCCTTAATGAGTCACAACAATGGAAACTTTATTTTGATGGATCCTTCACATCACGTGGATCTAGAGCAGACATTTTTTTGTGACACCACAGGGTGATCTTATTCTCAAGGATTTTCACATCAATTTAGTATACAAAAACAATCTTTCAAATTATGAGGCTCTCATTATAGGAATTCAACTAGTTATCCAATGGAACATCTAATATTTTTTGGTCTTTGGTGACTAGATACTAATTAACAACCAAGTCAATGACCACTATCAAACTATGGATGAAAAAAGTGTGCCATATAAAACCATGGTAGATAGTTTAAAATGATATTTTGTGTGTATCTAGTTTAATCATTTACAACATGAAAATAATAGATCTATGGATGTTATTTCCACCATTGGGTCACTCCTTTAAATGTCCTAAAATGTAAAAAATTATCAATTCCTAATAGAATAACTCATCATCCCAACATATTATAGTCCAAAGTCCAAAATGGTATGTGAGATTTTTGGTTTTAGTTCACCATGGTATCATAATATTTACACCTACCTCCATTATCACACCCTTACCATTAATCTATCATGATACCAAATTAAATCCTTTATCCAATAAACCTCTTTTTATACCCTCTTTGCCAATATGCTTTAATTTAGAGGCTATGATAAAACTTTGATTCATTGTTTAAATTTGGAAGATTTGGCCATCAAAGACACTCATGATGGGATATATGGAAACACACTATTATAATGGTCCTTGTCAATAAAATTATTCACATATGATACTATTGTCCAACTACACAATCACATACATGAAAATATGTCTAGAAATGTGTTTTTTTCAGAAGCACATTGATCTAATTCAATGTCCTTCTCAAGCATTGTAGCTAATAACTATTTGTAGTGAATTAAGATATACCTAAAACTTATCCTACCTAATGGATTTGTACTTGAATAAGTTAAATGAAATAAAACATGTTGAATACTTATTTATACTAAGCATGAATAACTGGATATGTTAAACCTAGATAGAGGATCACATATCACACAACACCAATAAAGAGGGTTCCAAAGCCTCAATGCAATTAATATAATGAAATAACCCTAACTAGATCTTTAATAATAATAAAATTAATCTAATCAAGTGTTTCCAAATATTGTAACACAAATAAGGTGGTGTTTAAAATAAAACTAAAAAGGGTAAGGAACCATGGTAGGAAAATTAAGGCCTAGGTGACCTAGGGTGGAAGATCAAAAGTTTGAATAACCCTATAGCCACACTAAGTTTAATTATAGAGGAAATTAAAATAATAATTTATACATTCAAAATTATTAATTATGCAATATATCTCTATCAAATTAAATATCTATGGTTGGAATACTTAGCTTGAATAGAACAAGTCAATCCTTAATCTCCCCCTTGGCTAATGGTGTTTTGCAAGAGATTTTTGTGGTTTTAAGGATCACAATGGTTTAAATAAGATCTAAGATAAAATACTTCTCATGGTTACATCTAAGACTCTATAAGACAAGTAATTTCCCTCCAACACAAGATCTAAGCAAAGGCTTCTCCAAATGTAGACTAAAGCAAGATTATGATTAATAATAGTGTGAAAATTAATGTTCCTCTCTATTGGATTGAAATGGAACTTATGTTTATGGTGAAAAATTATCCTAAACCCTTTCATAATTTTAGATAATAATATCAACTTATCGTGATGTAATTTAAAATTTATCATTTACCCTCGAACTAGGTCATCCTAGGCCAACTTAGTTATGAAGCGTATATCGTGACATTCAAAATATGTCGACCCAAGCTGACCTAGTTTGAATTTTGGTGAGAAGTAGATAATAATACATTGACCCTAGCTAATATAGTTATAAAATATAGGCCTTGTTTTATTGATGTAGAGGGCTATAATCAACTTGTCATTAATACATGAAAATAAGAAACAAAACTCAACTCTACTTACCTCTGCCTCAAGGTCTACTAGCTCAGCTCAGTTTGTTAGTCTTGGCTCATGGTATTTCTTCTTATTTGATGTTTTTCTTTAAATCTCTTTATAACTTCCTTTTTTTTACTATCCTCACTTTTATTACTATCTTTCTGATCACCTTTCTTTACATTCTCATACCTAGTAACTTTTTTCATAGTAACCTATGTGTACTTGATCATAAGACAAATTAGATTTCAAAGTATGACTCAATAATTCACTTAATTATAAATAGTGATAATGGTCTTGAAAATTTTTAAAATGTCCTAAATTTTCATCCATTCAAGCTACAAACCTTTCATACAACTATCTCTTACAAACCTTACTCCTTAATATATCTCACATGCTCTGTCTAGTAACCTTTTACTTTACTTTTCCTCCTTGTATGGAGTTGTACGGAACCAAATCAAGAAACCAATCATATTTTAGGACACCCTTTAACTTATTGCATCCATTCACATAATTTCATGCTCAAATTCATTCATTATGTCATATTTCAAGCCTCTTCTTGGTCTCAAATTAGGCTTATTAGGCCTCTATTCAACTTTTCAACACACAATCCTATGGGATTGTATAAAATCATATGGATACAACCCAAATTATTTATAATATATTAACCTACATTATCATCAATTTATTGGTAAATTTTTATGTATTCCCATCAATGGAGGTGTTTTATACATGTTTTTTATTACCAAAACCCTAATTCAGGGCTTGTAGCACCCTATCACTGCCTGAGAGGGTAAAATTTGCAATTAAAATCTTCTAAAAAGTTCTAAAATAAATTTGAATGTTCTAAATGGTGTTCCTAAGTAATTTTTATAAACCCATTTTGGAACTTTTGTAGATTGATCTCTATAGTTTTTGAGTTGACTGTGTGCTTTTAACACAGAGACAAAACGGCTATCTAGGGTTTTTGAAAAGGTTTCTTACCTCTCTTGTGTATTATCAATCTCAAAATATATCTCTTACACCACTTAAAACCATTCAAATTCCTTTCGACAACTCTATTCAATAATCATTACTAGATATTGTCTTGACTATGTTTAAGGACTCAATGATCTACAAGCCTAATACACACTTGTGAATACTTAATGAATTCAAACACTGAAGACTTTTTAAGGATATTGATAAGATTTAAGTAATTTTTCACCATTATATATTCATTTAAATTAAATTTACCAATGTCACTTCTTACAAAAAACACATGCCTAATCTCTATATTCACATCACCCAGACACCACAAGGTCTATAACCGATCTACTGAGAAATACTTTATCAAGACATTTAGGGACACAATTTTCAAAATTAAATTAATAACTATTAAACCCATCCATTAAACACCAATACACTCCCAACATCCATGGTTTTCACTATAAACTTAGATTTTCCTTCACTTTATAAAACACTAAGTGAAGTAATATAGAATGTGCATACCTGTTATTGAATTTCTTATCATCATACATGAAATAAAATTATAATTATAATAATAAATTAAAATAATCAATGAAAAAAACTTACATTAATCCAAGGATGATAACACGAGTCTTTATTAACATTCTTCTCACATATCTTGCTAATACATTCATTGCCAATGCTCATACAAAGAATGCAGGACTTGTCAATAGATTTTTCTTCAAACAAATAACTATACCTTCATATTTTTGGGGTTTTCAAATTATTAAATTTTGAATCCAACCCTCCATTCTCTCTACATTGAATGAATGAACACATAAAATAACTATCAATTCTTAAAGACGCTCAAAATCTCATAACTAACTTATTGTATATTGTAAAACTGCCTAACTATTAACCTAGTCATCAAAATGACTCATCATATGAGTCATGTGTGTTTTAAAACACACTTGACTCATTTATTATACCCTAACCACAAAACTACAATGTTGAGACCTCATGACAAAAAAATTGGAGATATCTAAAATTTTCATTAAATTTGAAATTCAAATCAAGGTTTTGGCAAGAAAATGCCAAACCATGCCAAATTGAATTTTTCAACTTCTTGCCACCTAAAAATTATTCATATAGACCCAACATGATGAAAATAACTTTCCAAGAACTCAAAATATGACAAACTAACTAATATATACATTGAGGCAGTGATGTTCCTACATCATTTAGTTAAGGGATATTAGGAAGAATATTTATTAGGGGATCAAGTAAGTAGGATTTTTTAGATGATATAGGTATAATATATTTAAATGGTAATATTGTGAAGTACCAATGGTTTACATACCCCTTTTCCAATGCACTCTCTAAGACGTACAATTAGAGGGATTTAAACTAGAAAAGTTGATGCAAGAGAGAAAGAACCAATAGATGATAAAGTTTAAAAATATTATGTGTATACATATGCCCATTTGAAGCTCGTTACATGTCACCAGAGTGTAATATGGGATTGTGCTTCAAAAAATAACATAGAAACACACTAATTAAGATTAAAAACTTAAATTAGAATGTGTAAAATAAATGCAAATAAATAATTTTGTAAGTACATACCTTACCTTACCTTGTTATTGTGGAAAATAAGTTGCATGTGATGTAGATGAATAAAGGTGTCCAATGTGCAAAACAAGAGACAAACCTAAAAATTAAATTCAATTTGAATTTTTTTGCTAAAATATAGTGTTAGCACTAAAAACTCTCTACTTTATCAGGATTCTAAAGCTTCTTTCAATTTGTGAAAATAATGTACATAAACAAAATTATGACAAAAACATGGAATTTCCCAAAAATAATTGAAATTTTCAAAAAGAATGAAATTTTACTATAAAACTATTCAATTACTATTAATTTGTACATTTGTTATTATTGGATGTCAGAACTTTGAATAGCTTAATTTTGAAAATATAGATACCATGGCCTAAAATCGAGGTGGTGGATGATTTGGAGGATGTCACAAACTTGCTAAGTCCAAATATGGGTTGTATTTATTGCTAATTTGTAATTTTTTTAAAATAAAATGCACTAGATTTTAAAAACTAGATATTGTGTCAAATCCATGTAGAAAAATTTGCCCCTAAAAGTGTAGTTATCGAGTAAGAATTGTAACAAAAATGGGTAGGAAACAAAATTTCCTAAAATAGGTCAAGTGTATTTATGATGATTTAGAGAAAAATCACAATATAAATAATACAATATCAGCTAGGATGGTGTAGTTATAAAGGGGGGATTTTTAAGTGGATGATAGTTTTTATGATGGTCGATATAATTATATTTATGGTGATTAAGAATGTAGTTTATGGTTGATAATGTATAAAGCTATATGACAGCATATACACTAGTTGATGTAGTCTATATAAATTATTTATATGGTATATAAAGGCTAATATAGTATGATTTTTAACAAGGTCGATGTAGTCTAGTTATATGGCCAATAGTGTGGAGAATAATAGATGGTATATATAGTTTTATGCATGGTCGATATATTCAGTAATATTGAAAATGGGGTTTGAGTAGTGTTGTATATAGATGATGAATTAGTTAATTCAAAATTTTATTTCTTTTTTAGTAAAGTATGAAATATGTCAATTCGGTTGGGATAGATATTTAATAGGTATTCTATTGTTTGTCATTTTATAGAAGCAATGAAGACCCTAAAGACTAATAGATGTGCTTTGGCTACCAAATCTTCTAGATATATTTTATGTCATAAATCGGGCTCACCTTATAACACTTGGGTTTGGTGGGATTATGGAGATGTGGCATATCCTATTGAGTGTTGCATTAGTCACCATGTTCTTAGGAACATGGGATATACTAACTAATATATTTTGATGGGTGATGGATGGGGATACCATTAAGGTAGGTATTACCCTAGAGGATGTGTATGGATTTTTACGATTACTAAAATTGTCACACCTATGGTGTATAATAATACAAATTTATATGATGATATATGAGCCTTAGAATTATGGGTTGCATTATTAGAGAGATACATTTATCCTAGGTTAGTAATTTATCTATTTGATGTGTATGTTTTGGTCATTTCAGATATCTAGAAGGTGATTATTAGACTTATGACATCTTAATTGATCTGTCATAATTCAAACAAGAAGGTCTCATTATATTTTATAGATTTTTCATGATCGATGTTAGAGTAGGGCACATTCTATGACTTAAGTTTTGTGATTTGGGTGAAGTTAGTGCATGATTTTTATATGATTTTATCTATGGGCCAGTAGATTATGAATCGAGTTATATTTTTTTCTAGTTTGATTTATGAGAGGTTTCAGATGTATACAGTGTTAGGATTACCTCATGCTTTAAATGATTATTTCATGCACATGAATGTTGTACCTCATGTCCAAACATTGTAGATTGTGACACAAGATGAGATTGTTTAGTGCCCATATTAGGGAATTATGGATACATGAAAATCATGGCCAAGTACTTTTCAAGAACATGGTCAATTGTATATTATTAAACATTATCCTAGGTTGGTAGAGCCACATATAGTGCATTATGTACCATGGAATTTTGGGTTCCCATTTTTGGAAGCTCCAAAAGTGGTTCTAACATTTTTGGAATGACATACAAGGGAACAACATGGTGTGGGAAGTATGAGGGCACAACAAAGGTTCCCATTATATAGCCTCACCAAGATCTATATTTTAGATTATGACACCAATGAAAATTAGGATATATAGTAGTAGCTATAAAACCACAACCACCACCACAATCATGAAAATAGAGAGAGGCTCTAGTGCATCCATAGTCAAAGCTATAGGGAGGTCCATCCATGTAGCTTACACTGATTTAGTCTACTATGCATCAGATTTGTAATGGATCATGACATGATTGTGTGGTTCAACCTAGTTAGTATAGATGTTTTAACCACCATGAAACAATGCTTTTAAATAGGTGCTTGGTGGTTGAGTATATGGAGAGACTATTGGTAAGTAATATATGGTTAATTGTGATGCTTTAATATTATGTAGATACAAATACATGCTTATATAGATGTATAATTTTGGATATATATGTGTGATATAATTTACATTTGGTTTTGTAATTTTCAAGTGTTGTAGTTAAAGAGACTCAATAGGATATGATGCAGATACATCCCATCATGATATATTCGATGGTGTGCTAACACATCATGATACTACATGGATGGTTGATCTTGTGGTGCCTTCAGCACTGGAAAATGCTATTTGGTTTCAATTGGTTAATGAGTCAACTTAAGAGATTCATAGATTATTAGATGTAGCTCAGGTGGTAGTACCACCAAAATTTGGTCATGAGTAGCTGCAAGTGTCATAGATGTTAGCTAAGGAGAGAGTTTCACACTTGGATAAAATGAGATAATTGATAAATGTATAGGCTTACATGGATAATCTATAGGTACATGTTGATGGACTATAATCATTTATGTAGTCACTCTAGTGGACTATTTATGGAGGGCAATCACATGATTTTATGGGTAGTGTAGCAAGTCTATACTATGGACCTCAACCTTAGATATTTATTTTATAATATCTTTGTATCATGTTGTATCAAAATTTGAGCCATATATATAGAGACATGTCTTTATGACTCATGTATGTTATGGATGTATTTCATTTCTATCACTATTGTTAATTTATGTTATGAAAAAAAATATGATGTAAGTGTTTTTATTTTTTAGAAATTGTGAACAAATGCATGGTAAAAAATAATGATAGTTGAAAGAAACTATGAATAATGAAAATATGAAATCTGATTACTAAAAGATAAAACCAATAAATAATTGTCAAAAACATGTAAAATCAATGTTTTGGTAATGTGTAATAAAATATAGAAAAAAAATGTAAAAACAAAGATAATTGAAAGAGAAATGTCAATATATGATAAGAGTGAAAACTAATAAATATGCAAAAATGGAAAAGTAATTTAGTGCTTGTGTTATTCTATATTGTGGAAAAATATGGTCATTTATGGACATGTCAAAATGTGGCACATTATATTTATGATATATAGGTATTTTTTTTAGGAAGGCCTAGTCATATCTAAGGTCTTATATTGCAACTCACAAGAGAAAAAAATAATGAGGTGTGAACATAGGAATTTTTATCAAGGATATGATCAACTAATAAATCTTACTAATCAAGGGTAATATTATGGGTAATGTGATGAAAAATGGAATGGAAAGTATCATATAGTCATTGTAAAAATCATTAGTATAAATGAGACATATTAAGTGATTGTGTAAGTGCTAAGAACTTTCTTTGAACAATAAGGACTTAAGGTAATCTATCTAGTTGTTTAACCCTAAATTGGATGTAGATCCTAATGGGATAGATAGGGTTAATAATATACAAATAAATAAGAACAAGGATGATAAATGGATTTATGGAAGGATAATTAATTATAAAACTCAAATAGAACATATATTGAATTTATTATACTGAGATATGCTAAAAATAGGAAACACAACTATGATATATATTGTAATGACAAAGAAATAAGATAATTAGTTGGTTTTAATGTTAATATAGATATAGATTTAGAATAGGTAGGAAGCAAACTAGAATAATATTCTAGAATAGTCATCAAACTCTAGATTAAGTGCCTCTATAGCCATAGACACTGGCATTAGCCTGAGATAGTTATGTTGATCTTACTATCTACATTAGACATAGGTGTTCAATACATAATACCTACTAAAACTAGATGTGACCACATGGATGATTCTATGTTCATCATAACCTTTGATCTGGTGCATTTAGATTTGGGTCATTGACTATCACTCCTTGTCAAATGATTAAAACCCTATTTCCTCATCTTCATAGTAACCTTGGTAAAAATAGGTTAGTGGGATCATGATATTAAGTTACCCCAAATACCCCTCTATCAATGAGTGTTACATACATATCCAATACTCCAAAAAAGGCATCAAATTTATGTAGTTTCCCATATGTGTTGGATTGTGTGTGAATTGATGCAATGTGTGACAAGTAGGTAAAATAGTGACCTATCTTATAACTTAGAAAATATATCTCTCAGGTTACTCCTTCAATACTTTAGACATTTAAATGTGTTATCCCTATGACTAATATGGAGATAGGATAAAACAGGAAATCTTTGCTCACTTGAATGTTTGATTAAATGATCTTTGGTATGAATTCTAGGTATGTGCTAGGTAAGGAATGAACGATGGATGATATTATATTTATCCAATCCATTTGGATAATATATCACATTAAATAACTTAGGTTGACCTTTAGGATATGCTTTCAATTTTAAATTTCATGACTTTAAGGTACTTGATACTTACATCAAAATAAAACACTTGCATCAATGTAAGTGTCTATCTGAGATGCTAGTGTTTAAGGATTAAAAACATAGATGAAGGTCTATAACTTGTAAAGGTATAATATAAGTAGGATTCAATAATTCTAAGTAAGATAGAAGTCTTAGGTCATCAACATAAGACTAGTCAGACTAAAATATAAAGCAAGGGTCATAAGAGATAATAGATGTGAGACTTACAAAAGTGGGAAAGGTCTAGAACTAAGAGTAATACCCAAGTTATGATTTTTCCAAGTGTACAAGACTGAGGTTATATATAATTCATAAATATCATATACATTCCCCCTCCTTTAATCTAGTAATTAAATTATTGTTTTAAATGAAAAAGAATGTGTACTTGGGTGTGTATAACACACCTTGTCTTTGATGGAGTTCAACTTGAGTGTTTCATTGGTGACTGACCTAAAACTAAGAGCATGTTACAATATATCATGAGTGCATATAATCTAAAATTGAAAGTATTGAAATGAATGAAATTGAAAAGTGAGCAAGGTTTTAGGATTACATAAGTGTATTGATGTAAGCATCTTATCTTTTGAAAGTTTCATTTGAAAGATGTATCATTATGAATCACTAAAATTAAGATTAGGACAAATATAAATATGAAAATTGCATATATCTAATGAGATATAGATAGAGATAAAGAGATAGATAGGAAGGTCCATATCCCCAACCTTAGATAATAGGTGGATTATCACTTGGAAGCTGAGACTAGCTCAACCATGCAACCAAATCATGCTTATAACCTAGTAAGTATGAGTGAACCAAGTCAACTCACACTATAAAACTAGTGAGGTTGAATGATAAAATTAATTCCAACTTAAAAAATTCACAATCTTGAGTGATTTAATCACTTAAACTGTACTAAAAATTATACCAACTACTACAATAGATTGGCCCAATATAGTCCATAAAAGTCTAACTTGGTGGGTGGTGAAAATCCTTGAAAGTGTTTAGAATCTAAAACTAATTTGGTTTTATAATATTAGTCACACATTGCATAGCATCTACACCTCATATATGTCTCATGTCAAAGTTGTCTATAATAATGATATCAATGTATAGAATTCTACCATAAATGTGTATTGTAATCATATAACTATGAATCTAACCAATCTAATAACTATGTAAGTGTGGAGAATATGTTTCTAAAACATTCCACCATGATATATGGATAAATATGAAAACTATTATAAGTTACAATGTCAATTAAATGTTCCCAAAACATTCCCTCACTATAATTTAGGTATGTTGCATATTGAATAAGTGTGGAGAACATTTTTCCAAAACATGCCCCCACTAAATCTAAAATTGTGAATATGTGGAAACCATGCCCCTATGACATTCCCCCACTAAATCTAAAAAATTTGAATGTGTGAAATCCATGCCTCTACGATATTACCCCAATCATATCTCCCCTCCTTTTTATGTGAGGTAAGAATAGAAACTAGTAGTTACCTCACCTCAAAAGGATAAGATAACCATATAACTATGAATGAACCATGTAACATATAGGATAACATATCTAAGTAAATGTATCATTGAAGTGCATAAAATGTGATCACATCAGGGCCTAAGATGCATGATAAATATCATGGAAAAGTAAGATAGTAACACTATAATCTTCACAAGTGATCAAGGACACACACAAAAGTACTCAAAAGAAAATCAATAAATAATGGTCCAAGGAGACCACAAACAAGGGGCATATTAAAATGTCACACAATCAAAGGGACATGACTTAGTTGAATGCCCAAAAAATTAAGAATGACATATTCAAATGTCCATATAAAAATCAATGACATATCAAATTTCAAATAATAAAATAAAGGCACATGGGCCACAAACAATGGAGCATAATCAAATTCTCAACAAACAAGACAATAGAAATGCAAGACACTCAAGGAAGTGCATAAATGAAATCATAAGTAGCCAACATAAACATATCATAACAGCCCATGGATCCAATGTCTTAGCAAAAAATATCTAGTACATAACATATCAAGTATATTTTATAAGATATAAGCATGGATAAAGGCATGTGTAAGTACATATTAGTTCAAACATTATAATGTAAAGTGATCATAGAATGATGTAACCCAGAAGTATCATGATCAAATAAGATGGATTACCCCAATATCATGGTGACATGAGAATAAGAAAGGCCTAACATCCATAAGTGCATAGATCATGTATTTGTGTATGCATGTATCACACTCTAATATAAATGTGAAACATGTGTGTGTGTGTGTGTGTGTGTGTGTGTGTGTGTGTGTGTGTGTGTGTGTGTGTGTGTGTGTGTAAATAACTGATATGATATTCATCAACATGGAACTAACAACATAGATGATAAGTAAATAATAAAATATGTAAATGCTGAAAATATTTTTTTACTTTTTATTTTATTATTTTGGTATTTTTGGAATATGACAAGAAAATACTATCCTATGATCACATCCAAAGGATGGTCATAGATATCTCCCCACTATGAAACTAGTGTAATAAACTCATGATGTTGTTAAATAACATTCATAGATGTGATATATGTCACTATGATATCTATGATGCTTTGCATATGTAAAATATGACTATGTGGTCATGAAGCAGAAAGGGAAGGAGTACGGGTTCATGGAACCCATCATGTTCTATGGTTGGAAATATTGTCATTGATGTCAAAGGTCTAGCATTATTGGTGATAAAGGCCCCATTGCATTTAATGTTGTTTATAATAAATATATCTTGGCTAATGTGAGTTAATATTTATTTAATATTAATGAATATATTTTTGGTTTCATATGAGACAAAAGAAGGGCCCATGGAGAAGTCAAAGAGACATGGGGTAAAGATAAAAGAAGGATGGGATGCATTTTCCCATGAAGAGTCATCTTGGGGAATTCCAAGAGTCACCAAGTGAAGACAAAAGAGGAAGGGTGCAATTTCTCATGAAGGGACACTTTAAGGAATATGAAAAGTCACCAAGATAAGGAGAAAAGTGGGAAGGACGTTTTTAGTCATGAAGGGTCACCACATGACTTTTCAAAGGCAAAAATATGAAGGGTCATACAAGTTTGGCACCATTTTCCATGAGGATTGAAGGGACACAAAGGGGGAAGGCCAAAGGTCATTTGGAAAGCTATAAATAAAGGCCATTTGTAATATGAGTGAGAGAGGTTGATTTGATATTGTAATATCTAGCTTAGAAGAGCAATTGTGAGAGATGAATATGATTTGTATTTGTTATATCTAGCTTAAAAGAGCAAAGGTGAGAGAGAGGAAAGAGATGTTGTAATGAACTATCATTTGTTAAGATAGAAACATTGAGAGATAGGTGTGTGGTATACACAAAGGGTTTGGTGCTCCTATGGGTTGGTGCTCACGAATTATTGTTGGGTTGGTGCTCCTATGGGTTGGTGCTCACGAATTGTTGTTGGGTTGGTGCTCGACAAAGGGGTTGGTGCTCCTATGGGTTGGTGTTCCTGTGGGTTGGTGCTTATGAATTATTGCTAGGTTGGTGCTCAAAAAAGAGGTTGGTGATCCTGTGGGTTGGTGCTCATGAATTGTTTCTGGGTTGGTGCTTGACAAAGGGGTTGGTGCTCCTATGGGTTGGTGCTCATGAATTTTTGCTAGGTTGGTGCTCGGCAAAGGGGTTGGTGCTCCTGTGGGTTGGTGCTCATGAATAGTTGCTAGGTTGGTGCTTAGCAAAGAGGTTGGTGCTCCTGCAAGTTGGTGTTTGTCAATATTATTTGGGTTGGTGCTCATTCATATACTTGAGATTGTTCTCCATGGTTTTTCCCACATTGGGGTCCATGTTATATCTGGTGTCTCTCTCTATCTTGTGTGGTGTTTATTATTTGAGTTTTATTGCATATCTTGAATGTTTGATTAAGTGGAATTTGATTAAGGGAAAGTTTTATAAGATATATGATATACTGATTCACCCCACCCTCTCAATATATCCCATGCTTAACATCTATGGTTTCTTCAAAAGTAGCAATAATAGGAACATGTGTATATGCTCTAGATATCTGAATATGGTGTGCAGTAGATGATGATTTTTTGGAATCCATTGTATGTCTCTGATAAAACAAAATCAAATATTGTCTACCTAATAAATGGGATTTCCTATTACTTACCACTTTGTGGTGGATTAGCCTTAGTAGGATTGATAATTAACTATCTAGGTATAAATTTCTCTTATTCAAGAGGATGCTCAAGAACTCTAGAAACTATAATTATTCGATTGGAATGAATGTGTTTAACACACCCATGCATTATGTAAGGTAATGATCAAATATCATGTATCCAAGGGTATCCCAATAACATATCAAGGACATACATGGAAGGTATAATTGAAAAAGGCAGTAACCATATGTGTGGGATCCACCTATAAAGGTAAGTTAATCTCATCAAGAACCTACTATTAACTCCTATCAAATTATCTAACTGGGTTGAAGAATTTAAATCATGATTTGTATAACCCAAATGCATGAGTAATGTCATGGTAAAAACATTTTTACTTATACCATTATCAATCATAACACTGCATATAGGCTAGTGATCAAGGTATGCTCGAATGAATAAAGAATGAAGATTTGAATCATCATCCTTAATCTCACTATCATTAAAATTAATAAGTCTCTAAACCATAGTAGGTTTATGTTGTGTATAGGTACCAATAATCCCATCTAGTGGGTTCTCAAGTGTAATGGAGGAGGATGTACATTATATGCCATTTGCACCTCCACATCTTTCTTAGCATGGTCTTGAAAAGGATTGTTAAATATATATATATATATATATATATATATATATACACACACATATATATATATACATATATATATACATATATATATATATACATATATATATACATATATATATATATATACATATATATATAGATACATATATATATATATATACATATATATATATATCTATACATATATATATATACATATATATATATATATACAGATATATATATACATATATATATATATACATATATATATATATACATATATATATACATATATATATATATATATATATATATATATTATCTCCAAGTTTTGAACCTAATTCCTTTCGAATATCATCAAATTTAATCTTTTGGTCATTAATAAGGTCCTAAACCTTATCCTTCAAGGTAAAACATTTGTTTATAGAATGCCCTAGTCTCTAGTCAGAATCACAATAAGATTTAACATCATATCCTTTAGGTATCGACTAACTCATATCACCCTATATAGTATGAGGGAGAGATATTATATGACATTACACTAACCATGTGAGTAATGAAGCAAGAGACTCAGGTAAGTGTGATAATTGTCTCCTCGATGCATTATATAAAATAAGTTGATTAGGTTGTTATGAAATTACATTAACCATGACAATTATTTCCTTTTTAGGCTCAGGAGATTGTATCTTGTAGTTTGGTTTAGTTTTAAACTTGGTATTAGATGTAGATGTAAATGGTGTGTGTTTTACACACTTAAACTTATTCAATGAAATAAGCTTCATTTCACAGTCCTGAACAATATGGCAAAAATAATCAAAAGATTTTTTTTAATAATGGACTCATGTAAATAAGAAATCAAATATTTCTTGAATATGTCTTGAAATTCTTTATCTACCATAGGATTGGTCATTTTAGCCAACATTGTATTTTTCCTCAAGACATATTCATTGATAGGTTAATTAGTTCCTTATTTGAATTTTACAATTTGGCCTTAGGAAACCTTTTCAAAAATATTAAAGGAAAAGTGTGCCAAAACTAATCTAAGAGAGGTTTTAATGATTTAATTAATTGGAGAGGTATATCATTTAGCCACCTTAGATCATAGTCCTTGAGCTTCTTCAAAAATAATTTGGTCAAAATTTTGTCATTGGAGGCATAATCAAGGCATGCCACATAGAAGGATTGAATATGCTACTCAGAATCACCCTTTCCATCATAAAATGTAAAATTAGGTGCAAAAAAATGAGTTGGTAATAGGTGAAAATATATCTAAGGTTCAAGTGGATTATGCAACACATCTTGTAAATCAATGGCATGAGGATAACTTAAAGCCTTTTTCTCAATATCGATAATCATGTCCTCCAATTTCTTTATAACTTAGAGGAGAGTTTGAAATAGAGACCCATTATGATTTAAATTTATAATATGAGTAGTCACCAAAGGATATGTAAACATCATATATATAGGCATTGAAACTGGTGTCTGAGTTTAATAATTTGTTATCCCCATGGTATATGTAGACATAACATTTTGGTCCTTATGAAATAATGATCTAAAAACATAACCCGTGCCCCCACTGGATGTAGGAATCAATGAAGTATCGAAGGTGAGATATGTTTTGGTTATGCCTTTTGACATTTTAGAATCCTATATAGTTTTGAGGATATCATTGAGGTCCTCAATAGTTTTATGAATACACTCATAAAACAATGAAATGGATTGCACTTATTCATGGTCTATTTTCTCATGTTCATTATTTTCATTATACTCATGTTTTTTATTATTAGAATCTTCTTTTATAATAACCTCATTATCATGGTGATCATTATTAACATAGGTATCAACATCAAGGGATATGCCTTAGTTGCATAAAAAATAAGGCTCTATGTGATAATGTAGCAGTAAAAAATATAGTGGTAAAAATGTAGTATGACAAAAACATCGTGAGGACAAAACATAGTGAGGAAAAATATAACGGTATTGGTAATGTCACAAAAATGTCATGAAGAGCATAATTAGGACATTTTAGTGATAATCAAATTGTTTATTTGTTGTCTAGTTCATTTTGGTGATAGTAGTTAATATTTCATGGTGGAAAACTAATGCACCAAATTTGTAGGCAAAATAATAGAGGAAAATGTGATTTCATGAGGTTAAAAGTTGTGTCATCTTCTATGTGAGCACATCCTTTACTATGTTTTATTCTAGTGATGTTTTGTCCTTGCTACATTTTTTTCTTACTACATTTTATTGTCACTACATTTTTCATGCTACATTTTTAACTGTTACATTTTTGTCCACTACATTTTTGATGGATGCCATGTAATGTAAAAAAGAACTAAAAAAGTATAGAAATTTGAAACCCTAACTAACTGGAAACCTTAAGAATCATAAAAATTTAATTCACATGAATCAGGTTCACCAAACATTTAACCCTAAATCAGATGTGGATCTTAATGGTATAGATAGGATTAAGAATATAGAAATGAATAAGTATAAGGGTGATAAATAGATCTATAGTAGGCAAATTAATTTCAAAACTCAAATAGAGCATTTACTAAATTTATTATATGAAATATGCTAAAAATAGGAAACACAACTATATTATTTATTGAAATGACAAGAAAATAATATACTTAGTTGGTTATAATGCTAATACAGATCTAGATTTTGAATAGGTAGGAAGCATACTGCAAGAATATTTTAGAATAGTTAATAAATACTAGATTAAGTGATTTTATATCCATATATACTTACATCATCCTGGGAATATTAGGTTAGTGATACTATCTAAATCATATGCATGTGTCCAACATAGAATATCTACTAAAACTAAATACCACCACATAGATGATTTTGGGTTTGTAGTCACCTTCACTCTAGAGCATTCATATCTGGGTCATTGACTATCACTTCTTGTCAAATGATCAAAACCCTTATTATTCATCTTCATAGTGACCTTGGTAAAAATGGGATAGTGGGCTTATGGTATCGAGCTTCCCCAAATACCCCTATACTAATTATCACTACCTACATATCTAATACTCTGAAGAAGACCTCAGAATTTTATATTTTTTCTAGATGTGTTGGCTTTTTATGTGAAACATGTAATGTGTGATAAAAAACTAAAATAGTTACCTAACTTGTAACTTGGTAAATATAGATATTAGCCTAATCCTTCAATACTTCAAAGCTATATATGTGTTGTCCCTATAATTAATATGAAAATAGGCTAAACTAGGGAAGCTTTGCTCATTTGAATAATTGATTTAATGTTCTCTAGTATGAATGTTAGGTCTATAATAGGTGAGGAATGATTGAGAGTTGATCTTATATTTATACTAATACATTTGGAGAATATCTCACATTAAATCACTTAGGCCAACCTTTAGAATATGTTTCATTTGGCACAAGACACTTGTATTGGAATTGGACACCTACATCGATGTAGGTGTCTAGCCAAGATGCAAGTATTCAAGGAGTATAAAAAGAGGTGTAGGACCATAACTTATAGAGGAATAAGATAATCAAGTTTCAATCATTCTAGGAAAGAAAAAATGTCCTAGGTCATCAACATAATACTAGTTGGACTAAGATATAGGCCAAGGGGCATAAGAGAGAGAAGATGTGAGACATGTGGAAGCAAAAAAGGTCTAGAACTGAGAGGAACAACTAAGGTCTAATTTTTCCAAGTGTACAAGACTAAGGTGCTATTTAATTCATAAATATCATCTACACTATTAAACTCAAAATATTTGGGATAAAAATGAGGTACATGATTCATCTCATGAAATTTTTATGTGCAAAAAAAGTAAAATGGACCTACCTTTCCACAAAGAGTTCCCCATTCCTTAGGACCCTTTATAGAGTTGTCAATCTACTATTTATATTAGGTGTCTATATGAGAAATTAGGTTCCACTAAATTTTATAGTGAGACCTCATATCCCAGGCTACTGGCCTAATGTATACCAATGGACCTTGGCTTTATCATGAGGCCAACTATGGAGTTTGAGATTCAAATAGAATAGAAGATGTGTCAAATAAGAATCATGTCTTTTGGTGTAATGTTTTACTTTTGAATTTATAATTTATTTTTTATCATTTTCTTTTATTTCTTTTTATGATTTGGATTTCAAATTTTGTGGATTTTTTTCTCCTCCATACGCATTTGGAAAACCAATCATGAGTGATATAAGTGGCAATCAAAATAAATCTTAAACTTTGGTTACAAAAGAGAAGTTCTTAAATACTATGTTGTCTTTTAAATATTCTTAGACTTTTCCATAAGTGTGAAATCTCAAGACTAACCTGTATGGTCTTTTTAAATGAGAGAATGATAAGGGATAAATGAGGATCATTAAGAGATCCATTTATGTGATAAATGTTATAATTATGAATATTGTTTGGAGTTAGTCATAATAGAAATATGATAGTGACATATGTGGTATAATAGCCATGCCACATAAATAATTATAATATTAAATGAATGAGCTAACATAAGAATTAATGTAATAAAAAATCAACCCAAAATAGTTGGAAAACAAATGATTGCCAAACTTAAATGAAACATATTTAAAAAATTTAAACTTTATAAATTATCAAATGATTTAATTAGAAAGCAATGTTTGTAAGACAAACGAGTATAAATACATAAATTATATTAAAAAAATTAAATATAAGAATCATGAGAGTATGAGATAAACAATGCTTAAATCTAACTCATATAAAAATGTGAATACCAATGTGATATGTTAGAACAATGTGCTCACAAATGTTGATATATTTCACAACATACATCATCAATAACATTAGATAGATCTTGTTATAATTAAAATCTTACTTTAATCATGATCTCATATATCTTCATATAGATTTGTGTGAGGATGTCTTGACACACTATCTCTATGGATAAAATGGTTATGCAATAATAATAATGGTCACATGGAACCTCATGTGAAGGGTAATCAATGCAAGTAACTAGTATCATAATATGACTAATATCTTTTGAACTTTAAAATGATATAGGTTATGGGGTAGGCTAAGCATTTACCTATAAATAACCTTGTGTAAATTATTGATAAGGTGATAGTATAGGCCACGGGAAGTCACAAAAGTGTTATTGTGGTGATATACACCTATCCATGTGATGTGTAGCACATTGATACCAAAGTTAGTAAACAACCACATGTTTATGGATATACTCTGGAATTATCTTAGGTAGAGCAAGGATCTTATCGGCAGGAGACTATATGGTGTGTTGATGAATTGAATTGATGTATTTTCAATGTTTTTAACAATGAGTAGAGGTATGTGTTAGTTTCATGAAAAAAATAGATGTATCTATCAGTAGTTGACTGTGTAGGTTGAC
Source organism: Torreya grandis (assembly GCA_037957365.1). Lineage (NCBI taxonomy): Eukaryota > Viridiplantae > Streptophyta > Pinopsida > Cupressales > Taxaceae > Torreya > Torreya grandis. The sequence goes on along the minus strand of JARHVA010006565.1, from coordinate 40,755 downwards.
TATCTATGGTAAAAGTGAATCATGATGCCTATTGTTGTGCTAAGAATATTAGATATGCACAAAATTCATTGGCCTAATGACCAACAATATTATATAATTAATAATATGGCTAATGTGCCCATAGTGTAGGTGGGTATCAAACTTGGGAAATCGTAATACTTAAAAATCATTAGTAGGACATATGAAATCAGGTGTAAGACTAGGCTTGGTAGTTTTATGATAAAGTATCAATACAATCAGAGTAATGTGTCTAACATCTAAGGAGGGATCATGCTTGAAGGATTAGTGAATTCATTGAACTAGTATGGTCCTATCATAGCATGATCAAAAAGCATACTTTAAAGAGGCTCAAAAGATACTAAATGAGTAGTTGGTATATGCTTCATATCAGACCTATGAACATCAAGTGAACTAGAAGTATTGTAAGGTAAGGTATAATAAGAAGGAACTACATCAATAAAACTAATACTATGTAAATGTAAATAATGTTGTAAAAAAGAATAAATTAAAGTACTTTTGTGTCTTTAGCTTGAGCAAAGACAGATAAAAATGGATCTACTAGTGAATATCCATCATCATAATTAAGTGTGTGAAGATTAATAGTACAAGAATCAATGATTTTATTGATCAATGAAAGATGAGAAATTATTTGTTTTGGCATCACTATACAAGCAGTAATTTCATCCATTTTTTTTGATGAGATCTTAATCGTAAAGGAGGAAATTGATTAATTATGTGTGAAGGGATATCATAATTTTTATTTTAAAACTAATATCATTGGATTAATCATCATTGAAACATAATAGGTTATGTGATATATTTACTATAAGTTCAAGGTATCCATTATAACCTCTATTAGAATTAATGGGATAAATGAATCATTGAGATTTACAAAAAAATATTTGGTAAAGGTTCAAGGGTGGGTATTTTTAAATCACCTCATTCTTGGAATTTTTCAAAATTATAAGGGTTTAGATATCTCCTTGAATCTTATATATAGCACCTATATGAGTTAATTTAACACATTCACATGTAGATGAAGTTATAGCTCTCATGCGATGTGTCTAAGATCAACCAAGTAAAATATTATATTATAATAAGAAATTAAATATCATTAATTTAATATGAATTTTGATGGGAAGAACCATGAGAGGAAGTCAAACACAACCTAGAGGTGGCATTTATCTTATATCATAGCCTTGACATGTAATTTGGGTAGATTTAAGGTTACATTCTAAGTATCTAAGAATTTTAATAAAATCAAGGGATGTGATGTAAGTTCCATAACCTTCATCAATCAAAGCATAATTCACTTGGATATCACCAACTTAGACACTAATGAATAACATAGGATTATCAACAAAAAATAATATTTCACCAAGAATCATTGAATCAATGGGAAATTTGAGGGAGAGGGAAGCATTTAAGTTTCATCAATCTGTATGGACATTTACTCACATTGTTGAAGAACATTATCCTCAAACCCAAACAAAGTAGCTTCTTGCCACATAAGTGGATGTTTAGGGATGTTCATTTAGAAAAAAGTTTCATTAACTGATCTCAATTATAAGAAGTCCTCATGAGTTCTAAAAAATAAATTTGAGATCGGAGGCATGAATGTTTAGTTATAGGATCCCATTCATCATATCCAATTAGAGTTATATATGACAAAGGTGCATAATGTTGAATAAAATTCATTGAAGTAGGAGAAGAAGTGCATTTAGATTGATGTTGATCAGAAGTATGTTGTTTGCAATTGATTGGTAGACATTGAGTATGTGATTCAAATTGCAATGAGGTAGTGGATGTCATTTATGGCATGGTTGGGTTAAGAATTAACTCCCTTGAGTTGGTTGATATGATGAGTGGAGATTTAGGTTAAGAAGTATATTGATTTGTGATATTCAAAGTAGTGAATTTAAAGTGAGGAGAAGATGACAATATTGGATTAGCATATGTTATAACGATGAAGGAAGGATGGTATCAAATTATATTGTTGTAGCATATATAGGTGGGATAGATTGAAATGGATCATAATGTGTCATGGGTGTAGTTATAAAATTGGGATTAAGAATTATTTATAGATGTTCCATATCCATGAAGTGATACGGATAAGTATCTTGTATAGTATAGAAAGTGGTAAACTTATTATAGGTGTAATGTGTAAAAATATTAATATATGATACTACACACCTCATGTTGTTCATTTTGGCTACATTTTCATCATTAGTTAGAGAGTTAGGGTCAACTAAAATATTCACAACATTGGAGGTAGGTGGTTGAGTTGTATTAGATTGGTGATTTAGAAGTGGATCTTTAAAAATATATAGGTGATCATTAGTTTGATTAAGAGATATGTGCTTGAATTTAGACTCATGAGTTTTAGATACATTTTGATATGCTTGTGATGTTTATGAATCATAGTTTCATGATCAAATTTAGGATTAAGGAGAAATTAAAGAAAAAAAATTCTAAGTTGCCTACATGTTTAATGAGAATGTCCCCAACTTGCATTATACTAAAAAAATATGTGGATCATACCATTTTTTAGTAGTATGAGTAGGATCAAGTTATCATGTTAAAGGTTTAGGAACATGTTTTTGTATTTCTGTCATGGAAAGAGGTTTGTGAGCATCCACATTATTCATGTAGGAAGATGTGGAAGCATAAGGCTAAAAGGGGGTATTCATAAATGGTGGAGAAAGAGTTACATCATTGGAGCCACTTGGAATAATGGTATGGGATGGTGTCTATATAATCATGGGTATATATAACAACATCATTAGTAGCATGTTTATTTTTAGATATCATAATCATGCATGTTCCCACTAGAGGTTGGGAAGGTCTAAATTGCCTTATTAGGAAATCTTGACATTTATCTTGATCAAGGGATTCATCCAATATTTTTAAGAGAGAGTCCTAAAAAGTATTGGAGTTTTGGATGAAGAGAATTAGTGAAAAAATGGAGAATATTATCTTCCAACATGTTGTGTGCAGCTTCGTGAGACAAGGATTTCTATTTTTTAATGAAAACTTGGGAACTTTCAGATTCTACCTATTAACAATTAATAAGATGAGCTAATTTATTTTTAGGTAGACCATTAGTTTGAAATTCATAAACCAATGCATTTACTAAGTCTTCCAAACTAGAGATAGTGTTATACTTGAGTTGATTATACCAATCTAGGGTATCACCTAAAAAGGTTTTAGCTGACTAGTAGAAAAATAGCAATATATGACTAAAAACTATGAAAAATTGCATATAAATGACTAAGCTTGGTCATGTGACTATTATTATTTTATTGTCAGTCATTTATAACGTGACCAAATTTATGACTAAGCCATTTTTAGTCATTTATTGGTTGTTTTAATTGATCAATTTGCTAGTATATTTAGTCATTGATTATTGTTAACTAGTCATTTATTTAGTCATGGTAGGTATTTATTTAGTCATTGTAATAATCAATTGTCTTCAATTGGTAGTATATTTAGTCATTTTTATTCACTGATTTCCATCCATTGGTAGTATTTTCTGTCTATTGGTAGTATATTTAGTCATTTTAATCATTATTTTACCATTAATTGAACATATATTTAGTCATATTTATTCATTGATTTATATCAATTGGCAGTATATTTAGTCAATTTAATTACTAATTGACATCAATTAGTAGTATATTTAGTCATTTTAATTGACTGATTTCCACTAATTGTAGTAAATTTAGTCATTTTAATTTTTAATTGCCATCATTTGGTAGTTTATTTAATTTTTTTTATTCATTGATTTCTATTAATTGGTAGTATATTGATACATTTTTTATTATTTACATAATCATTATATTTACTACTAGTTTAGTAGTAAATTTTCATTTATATGATATGAATAATTTATTAAATACCATAAATTGTATAATGCAGAAATAAACATATTATTGAACTTGAATTAAAACATAAAATCAAATAAAAATACATAAATAAGAAAATTATTAAACTTGAATTAAAACATAAAAGCAAATAAAAATATTACATATATGAATAAGCTACAACATACTAGAAGTTAAAATATTGATTCAACATCATGATTAAAAAAAGGTAATCTGCAGTAAAAAATAGAATTCAATTTTGATAAAATATAAAATGTTCATATATATTCAAAAATGTCAAAGTCTAAGAGTTTTCAACTCTTAAAAATACACCATGATAAAGATCCCTGAACAACACATTCAAACTACTACATAAACTAGTGGGCCAAGTTGTCTAATAGTGAGTACATGATAAACATCAACTATGTCATTTTTCCAAATATTTTCATGGCTATGTACCATGTGAAGGGTCCTTTTTTCTCTTACAGATGGACAACTCCATCTATTTTGTCTTCATAAACAAGTGGTATTTGTGACCTTTAAAATATTTACATTTGCATTCCATGTTCATTTCAATTTGACTCCATGTATAATATATAGTGATTGAATCCACTCAATGCCTATAGCAGCACCATCAAATGGATCCAACACCCCAACTTTATCCCCTTCTTGGATTTTATCAATACATTTCTACAAAAACATAAAAACACACATTATATTGAGATATAAAACATTTGATAACACATAGATAAATATTTATAAAAAACTAGAAAATGATGATAGGAAACTTGAAACCATGCACTTGACATATTAAATAAAAGTTAACTTCCTACTATTTGATATAGAATGGATGTTAGATATAGAAGGTGTCAATATATTAGCAATCATGTGCCATGAATATGTGAATGATACAAGGACAAAAAGTTCCATTCCTCCAATTTCTATGGGCTATTCTAGATATGTTATGAGCACCTTCCTCACCATTGGGCACAACTTTGTAGTGGATATAGGCTCAACCTATAGTTATTACAAGTACATCCTAACCCCTATATATACCTCTCTAGTAGCTATAGGTTAATTCCTCATAAATGATGATCTATGGCTTTGGATATGGGCTCTTAAGAAATTCATGGAAGGCACTAGACAAGCTAGAGGAGTGAAGGAATATTAGAGAAGAAACTTCAAACATTACTAAAGAATGACCATACCCCTAAATAAAAAAGTAAGTGCTACAACAAAGGCATACACTTCCAATATCTATTTGGATGGTTTCAGACCATAATTTATGACTACAGAGATACAAAATAACTATTCTCAACTTCTGGTCACTTCATGGAAAATAATTTCACTCTACCAATAAGAGAGATCTGGGATCCTTTTTGGAGCACAAGTCCCAAGTTTGATAAACTAGTTTATTGCCAAATTAAAAGTTTACTAAACAAATAACCCATCAACAAACATCCTCATTTATTGAGAGTAAGACAAGAGAAACAAGCCATCAACAAGCTCATACAAAGGATATCAAGAGCAATAAATGTCATCACCCACCCTCCTCCATGATTATAAAGGATCTAACTTGGATAAAAAAATGAATATCCACAACAAACACCTTGTGGAAGGATGGAAATAGTCTCTCATACCATTTCTCCAGTACTTTGTAGGTCATCATGATTGTATACAGGTTGTTAAGGGCATAATTAAAGGACATGACATTATGATCACATAATTACCCAAAGGTAATAATACAACAAAATCATGACTATCAAGGTAATAATTACATGAGGAAACAACAAGCTAAGCTTCCATTCTGGAAAACACTCACATGTAGATTGTATATGCCACAACCCTAGGAAAAAATGGTTATAAAGGTATGGTGTATCTTTTATTCATATAAAAGCACTTTATTTTTTTAATATAACATGCATTATATTAAAAAGCATATTTAATCATTAAAACATTATTTATCAATTTTTTCCATGAGTTATACCAACTCACCACTCAAAACCCTCATTATGACCTTGTCCTATCTTTTTGCATCCTACGCATACCACGTCACTTGGGGATAAGTGACACTTCACATGGGGGAATAATGTGTTGGGCAATCAATCAAATGATAATTTATGTATGCAAATTGAAATCCCATGATTAAGCCATAACTACACCCATATTTTATTGGGGAAAATAATCAGTTTTACTATTTTCCACTTCAAGATCAAAGCTCATTCACAAAAAGACCTAAGCAAAACATTGTTGTAACTTGCTACCAAAATTGCCATTATTGAAAAATTTGCTTCATTACAAGCAACAATCTGAAGGTAAAATGGGGTGTTTTGAAGAGATATCTATTTGAAAATTTTGATAGGAAGATAAACTAGATAGAATGGGAGGTTTAGTAGCGATAAGGGAACCCTCAGACCATAGGAAGTTGCAAGAAGACCGAGATAGCTAGGCCATCTTTAGCAAGGTTGGATGGGCTACCTATTTTGAGAAACTACAACATTTTTTATAACCTCTTATTAGAGAATTTGTAAGGTATTTTATAGGAGAATAGGAAACAATATTTGGCATCACATTTCTAGTTACAAAATAAATGATAAGCTAGGTTATTGGGTTGTCAAGAACTAAGAAAAATTGAGAAGAGAAACCTAATGTTCAACTAGTTAGACAATAATTTTGTCAAGAAAATGAAAGAATAGTGATTAAGAAAGGTGTGGAGAGATTGAGTCTACCCCTAGCCTAGAGAGAAGTGGCCTCATATATCATCAAATATCTAAAATGTGAAAGTAGGTACTCCTTGATCTATACTCTCTGATTCAAATTTTGGAATCATTTAAATCATGTTAGGACTATTAATGTCCCAAACCACTTGTGGAATATCTTAAATAAAATGTCTAAAGAATAACAAAGGGGGTAGAGAAAGCCTTATCTCATCATTATCTAATTTGGTTGTTGGTTAAAAAATGAATAAGAGGATACTAGACCTGACCTTAATTGGGAATAATTTCTAACCTTAAGGATTGGTGAACCTCAAAAAGAGGAGGTAAATAATGAGGTGGAATCTCCCAAGGGAAAAGTCTAGCAAACAGCACAAGAGGATACTATAGGCACTAGTGCAACTAGTCATCTCGTAGCTACTATAATCTCACCTGTAGATTCTATAGGTAAGAGAAGATGAAGAAAATTAGTGCTACCTCCTGATGTTATAGAGGAGGAAAGTCCACAAAAACAATTGGGCAAGATATTCTTTCTTCTACTATTACAACTATTTTAACACAATAAGGAGATTCTTCTACCATGGCTCCTTTAAAAAGAGAATAAGCTCTTCCATCACTAGTTGCACAGGAAGAAGGGGATGTCACAAAACTTGATCCTCAACAATAATTTGTTCCATTACCAGCTACACATGAGAAGTAGGTTTCAATAGCTCCCCCTCCTAAAAAGGAAAATACTGAAAGGAAGAAGCCCTTTACATCAAAGAGAAGGAGACCTTCTCCTAAGAGGTCTTAGAGAACTAAAAGACAAAGTTCAACCCTAACATCCTCACCTATAGACATCATTGAGGATGAAGAGAACAAGGATCCCAAAATTTGTAATACCTTTGATGGGTTTGAGATAGAAAAATGGTCTACTGAAGAAAAGTATGTAGAGGAAGAGGAAATGCAATCACCTAAACAACCCAGATTGAGATAAAAAGACATAGAACTACTCAAAACGTAGGGTATACAAAAGAAGAAATAATAATGTCATATTAGCTTATAAAAGAGGAAGAATTTCTTGAACAAAGGACCACAGAAGTAGTAGAGCAAGACATAGTTCCTCATGATCAGGAGTTCCAAACTTTGTAACAAGCCATAGAAGAGATATATAGGTTTAAGAACAAAATAGTAGAGTTAAAAGGCAAAAGAGGCTTGAAAACACTTTTTGGGGTAGTATAATTTCTAAAGCCATCTATGGAAAAAGAGTCAAGCAAGGAAAGGACATTGGAGTATTGTGCAGCAACTCCCATAGAAGTGCATGTAGTAGCTTCATCCACCTTACCTACAAATGGCATTAGTGTACGCCTAGAAGAACTTACAATAGATAATACTTTGGGTTTGGTACTATTTAATAATAGGTTTTTTTGTAGATACCATTATAAAAGTACCTGCAATAGAAGAAGTAATTAATGTAGACCTCTTAGTTGTTAGGCTAGTAGAAGCTGATGACATTTTGAGATTTCTTGAGGAAAATTTTAGTGATGATGAAACTTATCATAAGTAGTTGATATAAAGTTTTATAGTATATGTTGAAGCAAGGGATCAGCAAAAATATTTAAAAGAAATCCTAGAAAGGGCTAAGACTAGGATCACTTATTTGAAAAAGAAGATCACTAACATGCATGAGACCACTGAGATGTTAATGGAATGTAGATCACCCTCTAGGGTATATGTTGTATACTTAAAACAAAGGTGGCTCAGATTCAAATATGATAGAATATACAATGATTAGTCCTACATGGTATGTGATTCTAAGTCTTTTTTTGAGGTCTATAGGCATGTTGACCCTGATATTTAGGCACAATTGAGTGAGTTTTACATGCATCATTATGTTGTGCCACATGACACAAAGTGGAATCCCAATATATACCTAGGGGATGTCCAATTGAAAGCCTTTACCTCATATGTCCTCAATGAAACAAGAAGAAAGAAAAAAGTTGAGGACTATCAAGAGAAAGAAAAAGAGGCTACCCTAATGGTTAGGCATGAATCTATTGATTTAGAAGCTATAATAGAGGAATGGTTTAATTTTATGAATATAGGTACTCCACGAGCTTGGGTCACAAACAAATAATTAGAGGTCTACAACCACTACTTGAGCTTTATGAAGGAAGATGGAAAACAAATTTTTGTTTCATGTTTGCACAGATGGGTAGAGCTTTCAGATACCTTGAAATGAAAAGAACCTTATTCCCCGCAGAACCTTAGAGAGGCAATACACAAAGTATATATGTACATTGAGCTTATCAGGAAAAGAAGGATAAGTTGGTTGGGGTTGATGTTTCATCCACCCATGTTTTGGTTCCTATTTCTTGATTAGGAAGGGAATGTGCCAGCTAGTAGAGAGGAAAATAATAAAAGGTGAAAAATCATAGATGATGCTAAAGGTTTTAATATCTTCAAAGGGATGGGTTTTACTGATCCCTTAAATTTTAAGAAATATTATGGATTAAAAATGTAAATAAGGCTTACTCGAGGAAAAGTAAGAGGTTAAGTAGGGGGTGTGATGAGGCCACTAATTTTTCTATTTATAGCCTCATCCATACCCAGTTGTATATCTTTTTTCTATATGAATCCCTATAACTATCCATGACTCATGTAAATGAATGAATTAATTAATGATTATATGTGTGAATTAATATATACATGTTTTTTTATGGATTAATGATGTTTTTTATTTGATTAGATTATACTTTTGTAACCTTTTTTAATAGACATTTGAAGGGTAGAATAAGACTGCAATAATCTTACTTGGTCATAAAACTTATAGAGAATCCCTTAGTAAAAGGGGCTTTCAACGCATAGCAACTACCAACCTATAGGTTACCCATAATAACTGCAGGTTTTCACTTATAGCTTACTCATAACAACTACCAAACTACAAGATTTCCACCTAAAGGTTGCCCATAGAAACTACAAGTTTTCACCTACATGTTGCATGTACCAACTGTAGACATTCATCAACAAGAGCCCATAGCCACTACATATAACCAACTATTGATGTGATAATAAGTAATTGGTTTTTAAGGATACATCTAGCTATCTTAGAAACAAAGTAAATTATTAAAGAGGATCCTCCATAATAGTTGTACATATCCCTCACATGCATAGAAACTTGGATGTGCTACTAAAAGATTAATAAGATAAGGATAATGGAAAAGAGAAAAAGAAGCTAAATAGCAAAATAGAATATATTGTCTTTTATCCAGTCAGGGCTAAAAACAAGCAACTTTAAGTTACTAACCACATGAAGGTTTATTGGGTTAGTTGCAAAGTATTTTTACCTTTCTTAGTTTAGTGTCTAATTGTAGAATTGAGCAAATTTATCTCTTTTACACTTGCTATAGAGAGTTTCTATGAACTTACCCGATGAAATACTAGTTGCAAAGTCCTCCTCCTTGAACTCCCTTGCCTTTGGTACGCTAAGCTATGTGAATGATTGAAAAAATGGTGTCAAATCCTAAGTATATTTTCTATTGATCTCAATCACCTCACTATTAATGTAAATTCCTACAAATTATTTCATAATCTATCTATATTTCAAGTTTGAATACATGCCTTTGATCTTAAGAAATTGAACAGTTCATGTTTAGAGGTGTAATCATTTCCACTAATGATTTAAATGCTTTGATAGCTTTTACCATAGTACCACTCTATCATATCAAGACTACTACAGGGTAGCAGTATGGTAGAGTTAGAATTTTAACAATCTCATACTGCCACCTAGTACACACCCCTTTGAACTCCCATGGGATGGTGGGTTAATTATAGTAATTGAGTGATTATTCACCACCATGTCATAGTGTCACTATTTACCCCTTGCAGGGCTGTAGTATTGAATTATTTTATGTATTTTATGTGGAAATATAGGTTTATATTATGAATGTAGTATTTTAGATATCATTTTATTGAAAAGATTGAACAATTTTCTAATTTTGTAGTCTCTTAGTTTTAGTTTTTAGTGTCAGTCAGACCTAAAAGATCATTTCCCTATTTGTAGTGAAGAAGCTTATTTAGGTAAAGAGACTTTTAGCATAGGAATCAAGGATTTAGTCATTGGGCTTAAGGCTAGTTATGATAATGAAACTAGGCAAATTTTGGAGGTTTTAACATAGGGGTTGTCATTTTTAAAAATTTTGCCTAAGTATGGAAACCTTGTACCTTGAGGATTTTGGTCTTATAATTCATCATTGACCTCTTATTCTGGTTCCAATATTTTAAATTTCTCACACTACAAGTTGATGAAGATATTTAAGTCAAGAGTTTAATTGACTAGCACCTTTACCATTAATGTTAAAGGGGGAGAATTGAAGCAGTAAAACATAACATGATCTAGAACAACATGACATTACTAAAGTTAGGGGGAGCATAACAATAAGGGGGAGAATAATAGGGAATTTTACTTGTCTTTTCACACAAATTTTTTAATAGTATAGGTTAAATATTTTGTTCACCTAATGTTTGTTAAGATATCTATATGTATTATTAAATCATAGATGTTCATTATTGTTTCCTTCACACAAGTATATTTAATGCATGTGGAGGCTAAAATCTATATTACAAACTAAAGCTATCCAAATATCAGAGAAATGACTACAATTTATTACCAATATTTTAAAGATTTTTTTACTTTCACAGGTATCTTGTTGCATTATTTGATACATTTAGACCTTGCTTGCTTCTTTTCATATCTAACAATTCTAGAGAAGTTAGAAAAGTCTAGGATCTAAAAAACATATAGGACATACAAGAAACTATATTCTAACTAAAAAAATTAATTTCAACCAAAGTAAGATAACTAAGAAGAATGATTGAACCTAACTTTAAATGCACTTCAAATCATCAATGAACATCTCAAGGTTTGTATACAATGTACTAGTAGAATAATGATGATTACATTCATAAATGTATCAATAAAATAGTAGTGAATAAACACACCTATACTCAGATCTTTATTACATTCAATAATAAATTACACCATATATATAACCAAAGTTTAGGTGACAAGCTAACAATTTAAGGTGATAGGCTAGTTAAGGTGACAAAACATCATCATAATCAACTACATTACCAGTAAGATCAAAATCTTGATCACTCATGTCTACATCTACTGGATTTTCTTCCTCATCCTCATTTGTGACATTCAATACATTCTCTCTCCCAATCTCTTATTTTATAATCAAAATCTCTTCTTCAAACACTCCATCATCATCTTCATCGACTTATTTGAATGTTTCTTGTAAATTAACATATTACCCATCAAGAATTATATAGACAACTTTCATGAATTTTCATTTTGAATGAGACTCTATTTGAATGATATATAACCATCTTGGGCTTCTTACATCATCAATTAGAAATTACTGGTTAATTTGAAGAGGGGAAACATAAGGCTCATCCGTCTCTGATAAAAATTGTTGTGTATTTGTGCATACAAATCCATACTCATCAAATTGTATTGTGGATGGTCGGATCCACTTACATTTTAATAATATAGGACCATTTTCACCAAAATCCACTTGAATAATTTCTTGGATGAATCCAATATAAAATTTATTTTCAGTTTCATGAAGAAATTTAGCACAAACACATCACAATTTGTCTTTCCTTTGTCTTTTTCTTCCACTCTTAAATGACTACCATAGGCCCACATTCCACTAAAATGCATAGCCCATTAATTTAGAGATTATGAAATTTCACTTTCCTCCATTATTATGTCTTTACCTTCTTCTTTTGCATCACTTACTACATTACCAATCCATTCTTCTAATTTTGGAAAAGAATCACCTCCAATCAAATCATGATGTCTGTGCTTTTGAGGTTGATGTTGCATCCAAGTTTGATTCTCTTCTTCATATCTTCTACATATAATATTAATGTAAAAATAGTAATATTAATAATATAAATGTGTAAATGCAATTGAGTAAATAAATTATTGTGTAAAAAAAAAATACCTGCACCACTTATCAAATGAAGATGTGTTTTGAATAATATAGGCATGTTTCACACTTCTTTCTTGATGTGATAGCTTGAATCAAAATCCATTTCCTTCTAATAATTCACCTGAAAATCTCTCATCTTCATCATCATCCCATACACGTCGATTGACATTTTTAAAATCCTTCATATATTCTGTGTAAAATCCTATGGCCTCTTCCATTGAATATCCCTCAAACATGTTGCCTTCTGGTCTTGCCCTAGTACAAATTTTTTTTTTCAAAACCTTGATATGTCATTCTATAGGATACATCCATCTCATTCTTACTGGGCCACAATGCTCTAGTTCATATTCCATATGTATCAAAATATGCATAGAAATGCTAAATATTATTGGTGGAAATTCTTGTTCCAATAAACAAAGGAATTCAACAAGCTCCTCCCTGAAAGTATCAAAGTTAGAAGGATCTAATACATGTAAACTCATTCTCTTTAATATTAGGCCCAACCTTATAATTACCAATCTTGGCCCCTTTTCCAAACTTGATATATTCACCATAATAGGTAAAATATTCTTGATTACAATATGATAGTCATGAGTCTTGAGGCCTCTTAAGCTATTAATGTCATTTTGGCTTCTAATACTACTACTTACATATCTAATGGGAAAGCAAGTCTGAGACATCAACTGTAAGAATTGTGTACATTGTTCCTTTGTCTAGACATAAAGAGCACTAGGTTTTTTATATTTTTCATCATCATATTTTTCAACCCAATGATTTTGACAAATTTTTAGTTGTCAAAAGTCTTCACATGATGAAATAGTATCAAAATCACTAAAAAGAGTTTCTATAATAGCATAGGTTATATTTTTCTTAGTATGCATAAATTTAATAGTATGCCTAATGGTTATATCCTTAAAGTATGGCAACTTATAGAATATGCACAACCATTTTACACCACTTTCATTGCATGAATCATATCTACTACCAGTAATCCCATCATTTTCGATTATAAATTACATTCCTTTTTGTCCATTCTCAACAATGTAATCACCTATTACAAGCAATGGTGCTTCACGATTCTCTTCTTCACCATTGAAATGTGTTTTTTGTCGGTGTCCATAAAAAATACACTTATGCAAACTTCTTGAGTGCCTCAAAAAATCCTTAAATTTCCAAGCAAGACATCCATGGTATCCATGAACATTGAGACCAAACAATGTGCCATATGTAGGAAGATCATGAATCATAAACAATAAACAAGATCTTAAAATGAATTTGATTGAATGACCATCCCTTAAATATTGAATTACTTCAATTCCTTTCCATAATTCCATTAGCTCATCATATAATGGCTCTAGATAAGCATCTATTGTATCTAAAGTCACACTTTTCTTTCCTGGTATAATCAATGATAGCATTAAGAAAAATGGTTTAGTTGTTAACCATGGAGGTAAGTTATAACTTATTAAAAACATTGGCCAAGTTGACCATTTAGTACTTTGATCTAAAAATGGGTTCAGCCCATCTAGATCTAAACCCCACCTTATATTACAATGATCTTGAGAAAAATTAGGCCATCTATTATCAAATTCCATCCATGTCTTAGAATCAGGTACATGTCATTGTTTTCCATCAGTGCTCTTATTTTGGTCATGTCATTACATAAGTTTAGCAATGTCTCCGCACCTATACATTCAGATTAATCATGGAATTATCTAAAAGTGGTGAAGAACCTTTCTAGGAACCATAGATAATTTTAAACCTTGTCTATAGCTCACTTCATGATATTTTGGAAATTCATTCTAACTTTCAAGATTATTGAAAAATAATACATAACCATTCACACATGTGTGGATGTTTTCATACCCTAATCCTAGATTAGTGATTTACATTTTACATTAACTTTGTTTTGTTGACAATGTGGAGTTAGGTGGTAATAATGAACTTAACAATGCCAATAATTGATCTACACTCTCATTTTTCCAACCAAGCACCACTTGCAAGTTAATAATTTGAAGGATTGTTGTCAAATGACTTAACTTGTAATTAGCATACACAATATTTAAAGCATCCTTCATCAACTTGGTCTAATCATTTTTTAGACCCTCATTCAACATTATATCAACTTCAAACCCTTCACCCAACATTTTTGCCTCTTCATCTATGTTTGGTGCCACTTCATCTATGTTTTTTGCCTCTTCATCTCTCACACTCTACAATTCTATCATATCTTCATAATAATTGTAATTGCAAGGACTTATACCACTATGCCCATATCTTATCATATATTGATAAATCACATTTCTTTTTTTTCACCTTTCTACCAAGACAATCATTACATGGACATGGATATTTATCCATGTCCCTCTCATTGTATACTCTCTCATCATATACATGTTATTGATCTATAGTCAACCTTCAACATCGATCCATCTGTAATGTTCTACATACTAGTATTAATTTAGTTTCCTATTTCAAGAAAAAATAGAAATCTAAAAAACTCAACTTACTTTACTCAATATCTAATACATGTAAACTCATTCTCTTCAGCACTTACCTATAATTTAGAGCACTTCATAGAATTAGGATACAGAGAACTCTATATAATTATAATTAGAGCACTCTGCATGATACAAAGAAATCTATAGTAATTCAAATTTAATAAATATATTTGGGCATCACTCTATAGAATTAGATGTTCTTTTTATGATAGAAAATAAACAAATGTTATTTTTATCCATGTTTTATTGAGGGTCTTCCTTGTCTAGATGATATTTAAAAAAATGCTTTAGCAATGGAAAATGGAACTTATGATTTTTCTATTGATGAACCACAATCATTTAAACATATGTCAATCTTGTTAATGTTAATGAATACACAAACACTAACAAATAGGTTAATGAATTATTTGTTGTAACTTTGAGCATTACTTACTAGCATAAATTATTAACATGTTGAGATAAGATGACTTGTTCTAAAAATTGATATACTCCCATGTGTGGACATATAGTATGAATTAAAATATCTTGGTGACCACATTTATTTGATGAACTAGCATAACTTTCAACTATGTCATATGAGACCATCTTCTAGGATTCCATGCAATTAATAGATTAGGCTTGCACATAATGTTACCCAAACATTGAGGTCTAGGATAGGGACATGAGCCTATGTTTTAATGGAAAAGAGATAAAAGGAATTTAAATTTAGATGCATGATAAAAATTCAATTCCCATATGCTCAAAAATACATAAATTAGACTAATGAAAAAATATTTTGCTAAAATTAGAATTGCCTGTATGGTTCTGGTACTCAGTTGCCTATGTAACTACTATAAGTTACACCAACCAATAACAGACTAATTATTATGTACATGCACTACCCATGCCATGAAGACTTAGTGAAAAGGAGACTTAGGGATTAGGTTGGTGAATTGGTTACAAAATTATAAATTAATACCATACCCATGCATGATAACATGGAACACAAATAGACAACTTCAAAATATGGTCACTACATTATATTGATTATATAATGAATAAAAGCATCCAATTATTTCACAATCTCAAGAACTCAAAATTCTTACATGGTAGTCAATGTCTTATGACAAGAAACCCTCCTATTTATGTAACTTAAAACTTATAATAAACTGATTTCATTCTCCTAGATAGACATAGTTGCTAATCATAAAGCTATAGATTTTGTGTTTAATGTAATGAGGGTTTAGAATTACCTTTGAATTCACTATAGATGGCATCCCCAAATTTAAATTCACTATAGAGGGCCTCACCAACTTCAAATTCATTAAAAAAAACTCCAAATTCTTTGCCTACCTTTTTAGAAGTCTCTAAGTCCTCTCCAAACAAGCTTTATCACCCATGCAAGTAGTTGTTATACTTATATGTTAAAACCCAAAAAGCCTCATGCCATCAAATTGGCACATAAACCCTCTCTAGTTGGATCCAGCTCCATTAATAATTAATAAACCCTCCTTCTATTTATAGAGGTGCATTGCATAAATAATTCCAATTATACTCCCCACTCCTCCATCGAATTACCTCTATCGAATTATGCACTCTATTTTACTCCCCACTCCCACCAATAATTTCCCAATTCAAAATATTTTTTTTAATTACCCACTTTAATATCATATTATCTAATTTTTATTTGTGTGACTAATTATTTAGTCATTTTTATTTGTGTGACTAATTATTTAGTTGTGTTTTTTACCCAATGATCAAATTAGTCATTTATTTAGTCACTTATAGCTATGTTACAACAAATTAGTATAATTTAATCATTTTTAGTTGTTGTGACTAAAACTTTTAGTCACATAGTCATTTATTTGTCAAATTCTACTAGTGGATAGAAGTTTGGTAGCAGAAAAATTATTTAGCTTAATCTAGTCTTTATAAAGGTTTCCAAAGTATTTCAAATTCAGCATGGGATCTATAGATTCAATGTAGATTATAGTAGGATTAATACCACCTATATCTATATTTATAATTTGAGGGATTGTCAGTTCATTTTTAAGATGTTTGATGATGTTAAGGAGTGGTGGTTGAGGAATAATATTACCTTGTGCATCTCTCAGAGTGGGGACCATTTGAATTTTTCACTCCCCATTGAGTAGGTTGAGGATGGCTTTACAATTTTAAAACTTTATTTTAAAGTTTCATCATTTGATTAGAATTATTGGTTTGGAAAGTGCCCATTTGATTCATGGATTTCAATAATATTTGCCTATTTTGATGATATATTGACTAGTATTAGCGACATGAGATGCACTAGTAGTAGTAGATTGAGACACACTATTAGTAGTGTTAATTCGATTATTAATGTGGGTTATTTTAGTAGGCCCACTAGAGTAAAATCTTATAATATTAGTGGATATAATAATAAAGGTAAAAGAGGAATGAATAGAGGAATTTTTATATTGATTTGCCTCAAATCCTATATAAAAACTATGTGGTGGTGAAGAAGGACATCATTTTTGGGGTCCCATCATGAGGTGGTAGATTATTGTGGGATATTTTCCCATATGTTGAGGGCTTTAAATAATGTAAAGGATTATTTCAATAGTATATTCACGATCACTTTCATCTTCTAAAATAGGCATGTGTGAAGGATGATTGAGTAGATCAAATGTTTTAGAAGGAGGTGACCCATAGATTTTAATTCTAGTGGCCACATGAACATTGATTACATTTGTATTTTGTACATAAGTATAAGGAAGACAAGATTTAGGAAGTTTAGGGGAATTAATAAAATCCATCATGTTGTGTTTTATTCTTTGCTAAAAATCATAAAATATATATTACATGATGGAGGGTTTAAATTGTATTAGGCATCAATGAGGTAGATCAATCTTGGCCAATATAGTTAGGTGATTGAAAAATACAAAAAATTAAAGGAGATCGATATGCATTGATATAACATGTTGAAAGAGAACACATAAGGTTAAAATGTGATCAACTCATAATAGTGTAGTGTTTACTAAAAATACACATAATTTAGACTAGATTTATTTACATTGATATAGTCTACTCAAAAATATAGAAAAATAAAATAATATCAACCTTTGTCAATGTAGTTTGTTGAAGGAGAAAAAGTAATGGTTATTTTCACATCAAGTTCACCAAAATGTATGTAATGAATTAGGATATACCTATAACTTATCCCACCTAATATATCTAAAATCAAAGGAAGTAGACCAACTAAAAAACATTTTATACTTAGTTATATAAAGTCATGAACAATTTGATCCACTAAACCTAGCTAGAGGAGAACTTATCACACAACATCAATGGAGAGGGGTCCACAGCCTCTGGGCAATCAATATAATGAAATAACTATAACTAAATCTCTAAGAATATGAAATTAATCTAATTTAGTATTCCAAGGATTGACACACAAATAATGGGGATGATTAAAATAAAACTAAAAAGGGTAAGGAACCATGGTAAGTAAATTAAGGCCTAGGTTACCTAGGGTGGAAGATGGCAAGTTTAAATAACCCTTTAGCCACACTAATTTTGAGTGTTAATGAGATTCAAACAAGGAGTTATACATTCATAACTATTGATTGTGAAATATCAATCTATCAAATGAAATAGCTATGGTTAATAATACTTATCTTAAATATAATATATCTAGCCTCAATCTCCCCCTTAGCTAATGGTGCTTTTCAAGATATTGTTGTGGTTGTAAGGACCACAATGGTTGAAATTAGATATAATCTAAAATACTTTTCTTAGTTGTATTCAAGACTCCATGAGATAAGATATTCACCTCAAATAAAAGATCTAAGCAATGGTTTCTCCAAATATAGACTAAAGCATAATTATGAGAAATAATAGTGTGAAAATGAATGTTCCTCTCTATTGGATTGAAATGGGACTTGTATTTATAGTAACGGATGATCATAAACCCTTCTGTAATTTTATCCAATAATATCAACCCACCTCAACATAGTTTAAAAGTTGTCATATACCCTCAAACTAGGTGGGCTTGGGCTGACCTAGTTGTGAAGAGTGTACCATGACTTTGGGACTACATCAACCCAAGTCAGCCTAGTTTGGTTTTTGGTTGGAAGTATAAAATACTACATCAACCTAGGATGATATAGTTGGAAAAGATAGGTTTTTATTTACTTAGGATCTATTGGGAGGAATATTTCTTAGGGGATCAAGTAAGTGGTATTTTTTAGTGGATATAGGCATGATAGATTTAAACAAAAATATTGCATTGAACCAATAGTTTGCCCACCCCTTTCTCAATGCACCCTTTAAGGCATGCACTCAAAGATATTGAAACTTTATAGGTTGATATAAGAGAAAAAGTGCATGTAAATGATAAAGTTTAAAAATATTATGTGTATAAAATAACAATTCCTTGTCCCTTATCTATATATGGGATCCAATCTCATAGGGAAGCTAAATCCCACCTCATTTGATGGCCAAAATCATATCCTCACTGCTACTAACTACTTTATTGAGTGGTTCAAATCCATTCTTCTCACTTATGTAACCAAGAAGAAAATATCAAAATTCATCCTAAACCATCTCATTTTTGGTTATGGTATCCCATCCACCATCATTGAAAATAATGGTAAGTCCTTCAAAAATTCATGGCCCTTTTCACTCAATTCAAAATCTACCATAGATGGTCTACTCCTTGATATCAACAAGGAAATTATCAAGCTAAGGCTTCTAATAAAACCATTATTAAAATTCTCAATAAGATAATTAATGACGTTGGTCATGATTGGAATTTATTGCTCTATACCACTTTATGGTATTAATGTACAAAAATCTGCATGCCCATAAGCACCAATCCATATTCCTTGGTATTGAAATATAAATCCATACTCCATATTGATATCAAGTTACCTTCCATATGTATCTCATTGTAACATATCATTGACACTTAATACTTGAAGTATCAAGTATCACAACTACATAAGCTAGAACTTTTAGATGAGCAACAACTAGTCACCCTCAATCATCTCAATTCCTATTAGAATAGGTTACGTCATAGCTATGAAAATCACATAAAATATTGAGATTATGAATTTTTAGAATTTTTACTAAAATAAAACCAAAGAAACACCAATTTAGATAAAGAATAGAAAGGTACATTTGAGCCTAATTGGTTGTGACCTTACATCATTATTGCTAAGTATGGCTCAGATGCCTATAAGTTGGATATAGAAGATGGGTAGGATTTGTATGGTCCCATGAAGATCATACATCTCAAGAATTTTGACACTTGAGAATAAATTATTATTTATGACTACCCCTGTACTTGGGGGTAGAACCACTTCCTTCTACCCATCCATAACCTAGTCCATCTCATTGTCCATAATTACCCTTCCCATTTTGATGTTGTTGGTGACATATAGGTTTTATAGGGCATAATATGGTTGACATGGTTATATTATGATAGCATATTTATAGTGGGATATCAAAATACCACATGAGTAGTCTCCATGTCATGCATCCCTTGAAGATCTCCCATTGGCTCCATCTACCCTTTCTTCATCCATTACACATAGTTTTCCTTCCCCATTTCCGTATTTGATTTTCCATTTCTTATTATCCCTTGTATATAAATATTCTAAAAAATCCTAAAAGTTATAAAAATCCAAAAATCCCTAAAAATCCAAAAAATACCAAAAAGAGATATAAAGCCAAAAAAACCCAAGTAAAACAATGTAAAATTATCACAGTTAGTAGTCATGTTTGATGTTAGATTTTTAATCCTTGATCTATTATGAGCACACTAATACCACTTCATCAATATTCACCATGTCTCTTATATCCCACAAGTTTCTACTCTCTTGCAAATATCATTTCTTGGGGAAACTCTATCTTCAAAATCAATTAAAGTGTATCAAGCCTTAGATCTGATGCATTAATCTCCCACCCATCAACATCTTCATCTTACTCATTCCTCATCACATATGTCCCTGAAGGGAAAAATAAATTGGCTTGAGCTCCATTTAGACTATATATCAATGCTCATTCACATGGGTTTTTTTAGTTCAGCTCGACCATTCCCATGACCCCATTTTTTCCCTTGCTTTTTTTGTCAAATCACTAAATTAATCAATCCAACCATTTAATCCAATCTTGTAGTTTTTACTCTCTTGCATATATCATTTTTTAGGGAAAATCAAAGTTTAAAACTTACCTTTGGATATATCTTTCCTTGTCTACTCCCTCATATATATCATTGTTTTAGTAAAATCCATCAATCATCATCACAAATTAAAGCATACATTTTATCTTGGGATACATCATTTCCACTTGTAAATGATATTTATGGATTATATAGCACCTCAGTCTTGAACACTTGGAAAACTCATACTTTAGTTATTCCTCTTAGTTCTATACCTTTTCTTGCTTTCATAAATCTTGTATATGTTATATATTGTGCCCTTTGGCATATATATCTTAGTCTAGCCAGTCTTATGTTGATGACCCAAGTATTCTATCTTGCCTAGAATTCTTAAAATATACTTATATTCCATATCTTCAAATTTTGAACTTGTACCTAATTTCTTATTCCCTAAACACTAATGACCAGGACAGACACTAACATCGATGTTAGTGTCCTAACCTGACACAAGTGTCCAATGCCCTAAATTCATCCAATTTTCAAATGAAACATATTCTAATGGTTAGCCTAAGTCCTTTAATATGATTTATTACTCTAAAGGAATTGATATAAATACACGATAAACCATCATTCATTCCTCACATATCAAAAGACCAAAGAGCCCAAGGCAACCTATCGAAATCAATCTATAAAGCATTATATTAAACAAAGCTTCCGTATTTCCATACCATTCATTGGTACAACACATCTATAGGTCTGAAGTACTAAAATAGCATCCCAAGAGACCAATTTGTCAAGTTATAAGCTAGGTCACTATTTTAATTAATTTTCACATATTATATGATTCACACAAAATCCAACATGTTGGGGAGAACTACATGAGTTTGAGTCCATCTTCTAGAGTATTGGATATGTAGGTAGTGCCTACTAATAGCTATGTCTGTGGGGTTAGCTCAACATCATGTGCCCACTAACCCATTTTTATCCAAGGTCACCATGATGATGAAGAACTAGAGTTTTATAAATTCATGTGAATAAAAAATCCATAACCCATATATGAATGCACAAAATTGAAGTTGAAGTCAAACCTAAAACTATCTAAGTGGTCACATCATGTTTTAGTAGATATTTTATACAAGACACTTACATCGAACCTAGATAGTAGCATCGATGTAACCATCCCAGGCTAACATTAATGTCTAGAGTGTCATAAGTGTTGGATCCAGAATCTGACAACTATTCTAGAACTATCTTCTAGCCTATTTCCTTCTTATTCCAAATCTAAAATACTGTTAGCATCAAAACCAACTAAGTATATTACTTATTTTTATTTTTATGTATAGCTTAGTTTTACTTTCTATATTTAGTTTATACCCAACATAATGAATTTAGTGTATTCTTATATCTAAGTTTAACACTCAATTTGCCTATTGTAAATATAATTATCACCCTTTTCCATTGTCATTTATATATTATTAACCCTTAAACCATAAAAGGATAAGATAATCCCTCTTATCCAATTTAGGGTTAAACATTTGGTAAACTTGACATGACATACTATAAATGAACTAATATATTCTCCCTTGGGTCTTGAATGTCAAGGATACATTCAGTTACCCATTACTTATGGTAAATGTGTCAAAGCTTCAAATATATGGATATCAACACATGAACCACATTTTAAACTAAATTTTGGAAAAAAAAACTAGCTAGTTGAGTGGAATGCTAAGTTGGATACTACAAGCATGTGTGTAAAATTTTATAATATAGGTATAGAGATTTGCATAAAACATGATGGACATGATTATTTGCTTACACCATTAGCTTTAGTTAAACCATTACATAGAAACATTGAAGTGTTTTCACTTCATCAATATAAACAAAACTTAAAATCCTTTACAGGTGGCCCTACACCTTTCGATTATGAGGACTTACTTGATTAAACCTATGTCAAAATTCCAAAATACCAAAAAATCAAAAACATTTAAAACTTCAAAAGTATTTTTGGAACCTACATGTTCTATCTATTTTTTGGTATTAATGTGTTAGTTCCATGTTGATTTAAGGCATACTCAATTACTCCTACATACATATGTGTGTCACACTCATACTTGAGTGTGATAATAGGCATACATAGATACATGATCTAATCCTATTTTTAGATGTTTGGATTTTCTTCTACTCATATCATGAAAACATTGGGGGCATCCACTTCATTGATCTTGATACACACAGGTTATATGATTCAATGATCACTCTACATTATCATGTTTGAGCCTACATATGTACTTACACATGGTACTTGATATGTTATACACTAGACATTTTTTCATAACACATTAGATCCATAGGATACTATGACATGTTTATGTTGGTTGCTTATGATTTACTTTATGCACTTCCTTGAGTGTTTTTCCTTCTTATTGTATTCATTATTCAAGAATTTGAATATGTTCCTTTGATGTTTTCACCATGACTATGCATGTTTTCTTTGACATTTGCATATGTTATTGATTGTTGTATGGAAATTTTAATATGTCATCCTTACTTCTTATGTACATTTGACTAAGTCATGTCCCTTTGATTGTGTAGCATTTGAACATGCCCCTTATTTGTAGTCTCTTTGTACCATTTCCTTTTGACTTGCTTCTTAGTACTCTTGTGTGTGTGCTTCTTTGCTTGTTGATCTTGTATTATTAGTATCTATATGTTTCCATGATCCTTATCATGTATCTTAGGCCTTCATATGATCATAGTGGTTCTATACACTTCAATGATATATCTCCTAGACGTGTTCCTTATATATGCTACATGTTTACATTCAAAGATTATATAGTTATCTTATCCTTTTGAGGTGAGGTAACTACCAGTTCATATATTTACCTCACTTCAAAGGGGGACATATTGGTGGGGTCATGTCATAAAGTCATGTTCTCCACACTTGGCATAATTTCTAGATTCAATGGGGGCATATTATATAGGCATGGCTTCCACACATTCATAATTTTTAGATTTAGTAGGGGCATGCTTTGGAATCATGTTATCCATATTTATTAAATATATGGTTCTTGTATCAGTTTTCAAATTTAGTGGGGCATGACTTCCACACATTTTCAATTCTCAAATTTAGTGGGGTCATGCTTTGGAAGCATGTTATCCACACTTATTCAGTATTTTTCAACTCTAGATTACATTGGGCACATGTTTTAAAAACATGTTCTCCACATTGGTACTTATATATATATATATATATATATATATATATATATATATATATATATATATATATATATATATATATATATATATATATATATATATATATATATATTTTATTTCTCCATGTATAGTGTTGGCATGCTTTGGAAGCATGTTCTTCATAAACAATTTTATAAGTTGGCTAAAGAACATAGTTATATGATTCATATTCATAGCTATGGAAGAATTCTATACACTAGTATAATTTTTATACATAGATTCAACATGAAACATATCTAAGGGATATGCAATGTGCATCTAATAATACAAAATCCAAATCAATTTTAGATTCCAAAAATATTTTATGGACTATTATCACATCATATAATTTATTGTACTAATACTCATAGATTATTATAGAATTTATTGAGGCAATCTACTATATTAGATGGTTTGATTTTTGTATGGTTGAAGTGAAAAAATCACTCAATCTTTTCAATTTTTTAGGTTGGTCTTGATTGTGACATCCAAATTTACCAAGTTATAAGATCATGGGGTTTCATAATTGAGCTAATCTCAACTGCAAAATGACAACTCACTTTTACTCCAAGGTTGGGGGCATGTGCTTCTCTCTCTCTCTCTCTCTCTCTCTCTCTCTCTCTCTCTCTCTCTATATATATATATATATATATATATATATATATATATATATATATATATATATAGACATATTCACTTTAAATATTTATCTATATTTTTCATAATCTCAATTACATGGCCTTACAATGATACATATTTTAAAATCAACTTGCGAATAGGCAAGGTAGTTACATTGACACACGGGTGTAATCTTAAACCTTGATATTTAAATTTTAATATATTTAAATTACTTTAAACATAGATTATATGTACTTGTTATATATCATAACATGCTCTTCATTGCAAGTTAGTCACTAGTAAAACATGCAAGTTGGGCACAAACAAAGATAAAGTGTGTTATACACACCTAGGTATGCATTATTTTTCTTTAAACTAGCAATTTCATTACTACATTAAAGGGGCATAATGTAGATAATATTTATGGATTATATAAAACCTTAGTCTTGTACACTCTACAAACTTAGACCATGGTTTCTCCTCTCAGTTCTTGACCTTTTCTCACTTCTATAAATATCACATTTGATTTATCTTATGACCCTTGGCCTATATCTCCTAGTCCAAAAAATATTATATTGATGACCCAAGTCTTATATCTTCCCATAACGCTTAAAATGTACTTATCAACCATCTCTATAATTTCTAAACTTGTACCTACTTTCTTGCTCCTTGGACACTAACATCTAGCATAGACACTAACATCAACATTAGTGTCCTGACTTGATGCAAGTGTCTAGTGCCCTAAAGTTATCTAATTTATAAATAAAATGTATCCTAATGGTTTGTATAAGTGATTTAATGTGATTTATTACTCCAAAAGGATTGGTATAAATATAATATCAACCATAATTTATTCCTCACCTAACAAAAGACAAAAGAGACCAAGGCAACTTATCAAAATCACTCTATCAAGCATTCAATTAAATAAAGCTTCCCTATTTCCATACAAGTCATAGGTACATCACATTTATAGGTCTAAATTACTAAAGTATCATTCCAAGATCCTAATTTTACAAGTTACAAGCTAGGTCATTATTATGCTTGATTTACACATATTGTATGATTCACACACAAGCCAATGTCTAGGGTAGAATTACATGAGTTTAAGCCCCTATTTTGGAATATTGGGTATGTAGGTAAAACACTCTAATAGTGGGGTCTTTTGTGTCAGTTTGACATCATGTGCCCACTAACCCATTTTCCTCTTATGTCATCACGATTATGAAGAAATAAGGTTTTACAAATTTATGAGGAGAGACAGTCCATGACCTAGATTTTAATGCACTAGAGTGAAGTTGAATTCAAACCCAAAAGCATCTAGGTGGTCAAATCCTATTCTAGTAGATATTTCATACAAGATAGTTACATTGAACCTAGACAGTGGTATTGATGTAACCATCCCAAGGTGATGTTAGTCTTCAAAAGACTAGAACTGTTAGATCCAGAATCTGAATATTGTTCCACAACTATCTTATAGCTTGTTGTCTCCCTATTCCAAATCTAACATTGTGATAGCATCTAAACTAACTAATTATATTACTTATTTGTCATTTCCATGCATACCTTAGTTTTAAAATCTATATTTAGTCTATACTCAGCATAATAAATTCATCATATTCTTATATTTGAGTTTATCACTTAATTGGCTTGTTGTAGATTTGATTATCACCCTTTTACATTGTCATTTATATATTCTTATCCCTTACAGCACAAAAGGATAGGATCATCCCTCTTATCCAATTTAAGGTTAAACACCAATCCACTTTTTTGCATATATCATTTCTTGGGGGCATCACAAAATCATTTTTTTATCAAATCATCTTTTATTTTCCATTTTTTAATTTGAGAGTCAATTCTTATGCACATTATGGCTAGGCCATCATGGTGTTTTGTATCATGGTGCATTTTATCATGTGCTAAATAAAACTTCAAGTTACAAATTATATGTGGAGACAAGCACACTCAAGGTAGCATATCCCCTATCCCTATTAATCACATATGCATCCTATCCATATACTTAATCTATCATTATACCATCATCCTTCATCATAATGACTAAGTTTGATAGCATTAAAACCACAAGCACGAGTTTTTATCATATCATGAACATTAGTATCATCTAATCCACTCACATTATATCATTTAAGCATCATTATAACTATAAAGATCACCTATACTATATAACATATACAATCATTCATCATAATAGAGTAACATACACATAATCATCCATCATATCATATACATCACATCTAAAATAAACATGTGCATTAAAATTGTGCATCCATAAGAAATCAAATTGTAATATGCCAATAACATAAGATATGAGGCAATGATAAAAAATCATCATCATATATATCGCATAAATGTTGGTACATAAAATATCCATATACATAGTAATAATAAAAATATACACTAACAAAACATATATCAATCTAAATGCCAAAAATCATGCCTCACTCTACCCATGTAGAGGTGGATCCCACTTGGGAAGATCCTAAAATAATTGGCTAAGCTCTTATTTCATGATGAGGATGCCCCAATCCATTGGCTCTATGCATATGAATATGCTCTCTACATTATGGGAACAACTAGATGATATAGACTATGATAGAATTTATCCTCTCTAGCAATTCTGATTAGCTATGAGCCAACCTACCCTAATCCTTTTATAGTCAATAATTGGCGTGCCACATCCCTCGCCATACACAAGCCTTGTATCTCTTCATCCATATCTATAAAGGTACCATCTTGCCTCCCCAAATTTGTTGTCAGTCGAGCCACCTTTACAGTAAGTATGGATACATTTCCATCCCTATCTAATAACTATGCATGTAACCCTAAAATATCTCAATATATCCCAAACATATTACTTTCTAACCTAGTGATAAACTCTCTTACCATAATCTCTTGTCTCAATCTAGATATCAATGCATCATGCTCTATAGATCTCACTGAACATGATAACCCAACCCTATCTCCATCACATGTACTAAAAGGTCCATCCCTATCTCCACTACCTATAGGTAGAGGTCCTATCATGGCCATTGTAACCTATCTATCTATCCATAGCTATAGATATGGATATGTCAATACCTACACTACATGAGACCCCCCTCCTATGTACCACCTCCCCCATCTCCTTGTCCCTCATTCCCATCATATCCATTGTCTCCTCTCTATACTAGAGCCAAACTTATCCCCTATCCATAACCATCCTCCTCATTACCTCTCTCTACCTCTATCATCATTGGGAATCCTATAATGCCACATGTATCCTCTCCTATAGTGATATCCCCTATGAGGCTACTAGCCTAGTCAATCTAGTGGGACTCATATGGACCCACCATGCATTGTATTTATCAACCACAGCTATGTCAACTACTACCACCCTATCATCCTAATACATTGGTTACACAAGCACCCAATGTGTCATAGCCATTGTCATATCGATATGTGGACCCCACTATGGGATCTCTCTATATACATGTGAAAACATGTGTGTAACTTGTCGTATATCCTATTATAATTTAAATTGGTGTTACACATGATCAATTATATACCTTAATCAATAATAAAAATTTATTACCCTATGATATATCGTGTTATGATCATATAGCCTATGTATAATTGGTAGTCATTCCATTAATACAGTTCCCATTTGTATGGTCTCCCACCAATAGCATGAGGTAGTAACTCATCAATAACCCACATGTAGAACTTTAGGTCACCTAAGTAACCATGTTACCCACCTAATAAAATAGACCAACCATATACCATTAGCTCATCACTTTACCTATGCTAACATATCCCCATTGGTCTCTCAATCCTAATGCACTCCTACAACCAGATCTATAATAGACTCAATTCCCCAATGCTCTACCCACCTTGATATACTACTAGATGGATATATTTGTATAACTACACTAAAATCATAAGCCCCCAATAAAAAAAATGTATCCTCCAACATCTCTAGTATCCAACCCCATATGAAATAATCAAATGATCTTATCAAGTAGTAATATGTTGCTAATAATGGCCATGAGAACAAGAGGTAATCACTCAATAATATCCTCTATAGAAAACTCATATAAATCAATAGCAACATCATGTATCTCCACATTTGTGTGACTTACTAGTCACTTTAGTAAGGCCATCTACCCAAAGGCTCTCCAATAATTTTATCACCTATAGATTAGAATCTACACATGCATCCTCCAATGTCATAATCATCTCATTGGTTAAAAAAGTGGAAATTATTATTCTTTGAGTGTCATTACTTGGCCAAGGTAGTTAGCAAGGCCCAATCAGCCTGAATCACCAATATAAAAGATATGGTAGTATAAACCCACTACCTCCATCAGTCTGAACTCTTTGTTGCTCAGCTAGTGGATTATGGACAATACTCCTAATCATCATTTATGTGAAATAATGAATAATTACTCTTTAAATCATAAATGTTAGCACACAAATTCATTTGTATTATTATCATCTTTTATCAAACCTATTTCATCATTTCCTAACTAGTCTTTCATCTTTATCATCTATATTTCATCAAACAATCTATTTTTATAGCAAATATTTCAATGAAATCACCAATCTCTAGAAAATATGCCATGAATTTTGGTGAAATCATCAATCTATGGAAAATCCATAATAGCTTTAAGTAATATCACCAATCTATGGAAAATCTACCATGACTTTTAGTGAAATTACCAATCTCTGGAAAATATGCCATGACTTTCAATGAAATTACATCTTTGAATAATCCTAGCATTTCAAAATACAAACCCAAAAAGGATAAAAGATTAAAAATAATATGTAAAACCACCATTTTGGGGGTAAAATTAACATTTGCATGGGTGAGACCACCATGAGAAAAAAATCACATTAGTGATTTCACTACACATGGAACATAGAATTTCATCCCCTATTTATGGGTCCAAAATGAAATATTTTCAAATTTTCAAACTACTTACCAGTAACTCTATGTTTTTTGGTCTCTAGAGCTCTCTCATGTGCTCACTCTGATGTCTCTAAGATGAGATATGAGTCATCTTCATTGGAGGTCTTGGGACAAAATCTAGAGCACAAATTCTTAATAGCCTAGGGTGAAAAATGAATAGTATTCAGCCCCCCCTCCCCTAGCTCCTTTTCATTCACCCCATCCATAACTTATTTCAATTTTTCCCCCAATTTCATCCATTTTTCCCCTGGTGAGTTCTCATTTCACCCTTTTTATCAATTTTCTCCCCATTTTCACAAATCTTCCTCATTTTTCTCCACTCTCAACTTTATTCTTTCTTTTAAAAGCCCATCCATATTATTTATTCTCAACCTGAATCCTCAAGGGAGAACCATATCCTCATCACTTATCATCTAGGGCATCCTCGTGAGCCTATTTTTTATGGTTTTCTCAAAACTATTATTCCTAATAATTTCTTATCTTCATCAATTATCACTTAGGGCATCCTCGTATGACTATTGTTTTTGACCTGTTAATTCCTTAATTTGTTACTCTACTAGTGTTTTGTAACCCCCTTGAAATGAGGGTGAAAATGTAGACACCTCATTTCCACAACCTTGATGTCACAAATCACTATTGTACTTCATCACACAATTAAACCCTAAATTCTTTTAATGACCTGAATCATTAACTTGATTAATCATTTTCATCTCATATTCTAATAATAATTTGTAATCATGTTATTACACTATATCATGCCCTTAACTTCATCAACTACATCCTAGATCAAATCATCACCTTGAAAACATGACCCTTGATCAATTAATTAGATAATCTTTTTTTTTTAACCATACAAAAATTGGGCACAAATATCAAATCAAGGTTAATTAATTAATAAATAATGGAAAATTAGCTAGTTTGACCTAAATTAAAAAATCCATGGAATGTATAAATTCCATATTTTCTAAAATCAGAATAATCAATTTCTCACATAAAAAAGGATGACATCATTGCCTCATCCCAAGGAAATATTCAAAAAATCCCTTTGAAGGGGATAAGAGTACAAATAAAATCCAATTTAAAAATCATTCCATCAACCCATCAAATTCCAATGCAATCTAGCCCATTCTCAATAAATGCAAATCCTTACTCATCCCAACTACCCATATTTATTCCTCAAAACTCCCTCATTCAATGAGGAGGAATCATTTGCCA
The DNA here is from genome assembly GCA_037957365.1 of Torreya grandis. Lineage (NCBI taxonomy): Eukaryota > Viridiplantae > Streptophyta > Pinopsida > Cupressales > Taxaceae > Torreya > Torreya grandis. The sequence continues at coordinate 9,536 of JARHVA010006565.1, read as the reverse complement.
CCATTGATCTTGGATCAAAATAATTGCTCACAATCACCTTGAAAAATTATAAATGGGAGCTCACCCCTCCACTCTCAACAAAATTTCAAGCCTAATAAAGTATTGCATATTTAAAATCCAATCAAAGCATCCAAGTCATCCAACAATTAATCCTAATCATCAATCTTGCTAAGCGAGGTGTTGTCAAATTCTCTATGTGATCTCCACAACATTTACAACTAAAAACCAAAGCAATTGAAAAAATCAACATCAAGAGGACCTCCTTTACTCATTAGTAAGTGAAATTATTACTTTATAATCCCCTCTTCACTAAATTGGAGGTATTTCAATTGTTATTTTATTTAGCATTTTTTTGGCTTTGTTTGATTTGAGTTCTAACTTTGTTTGCTGATAGACTTGCTTTTTATATATGCAATCATTTTCAAACAAGAAACTATTTAGAATAACCATTAAATTATATATATCGACCAAGATAAAATATAAATAGAAATACATTTAGCTGCTTAGGAAAACATAATCCCAAATGGAGATGGAGGTGTAGTTTCCACCATTATATGCAGACCCAGTCAGAACCTCTCTTCCCCCTTTCTAATCCTCTACCTTATATTATTTTCTCAACAATATTTAACATAAACATGCCCTATATTCAACAAGAAACCCAACTTTATTCTTTGTTTTAGAGAGAGACTAGGGTTATTCATGTCAATTTTTACAGCCTTGGATAAATGCACAGTACAAATCCAACTACCATAACTAATAAATGGGTGTAAATATAATTTTTCACATGCCATTTGTCCATATAATCTTATTAATCGAGTTAATATTTACAACTAGAAATAAAATCATCCAAAGCAAGAGTGTCATCAAGCTTGAATAGTATAAATTGAAGGGATTTTGCTCCAAATTTTGTGCCCTCTGCGCTTTACAATCAAAACATTAATCTCAAAGAATCCAAAAGAAAATACTAAAGGAGTTTCCAATGACAAGCATATATAAAACACAATAAATAGAAATACATGTGCGACAATATAATACGTATACTATCTAGGAGGGTCTAAAGGTTGTATGTCTATATTATTCTTAATAGTTTTATTTCTGAATAATTTTCCTCAATCTACCTTCCTCTCCTCTATAATACTCTCCCTTTGGATAAAAACAATGTAAAGTGGAAGCCTTATCATATATCTATCTCAATCCAATAAGAAGAAACTAATATTAAATGCATGTAACTGCATGATTATAAATAACAATAAATATTGTTGTATTTTATCTAAAAAATACTAGTTACAATATTAAAATGATAGTACAAGACCATTTACATGTCATCATATCAAATTATATTTTTTCATCTTACATAACTCATAAAAACTACATAAATTCAATAAAACAAAAATTAAATATTTTATTTAATTAATAATATTTTTTCAAAATAAACTAAAAAACAAAAATTATTTCAAATCCACACAATAAATAAAAATATATATCATTTATAAAATACATCATAAATGTATAGCATTTATGTTTGAATTTTGATTTCATATTGCTCTAAATAGATCATAAAAAATAAGTCATCCATAAAATAAAGCATAAACAAATAGAATTCAGAAACAATTAATTTGTAGAAATAAAAATAATAATATGTATTTTTTTTTATTTTAGTCTGTTCATAATAGGTTGCACATCATCTAGATATTTTAGGAGTACCAACATCAACTATAAATCTCCTACAATGTAATTGTCTTAACCTATATTTTATTTATTCAATTTATTTGAAATGACAGAGTTCCTCCTATTGTGTTATACAAGGATTTTCCTCAATTTCATCCACAGATATTGTGTTTAGATGATTATAAAATGCATTATTTTATTTGTAAACCATATTTAATATATTATAAAATATATGTGAATTCTTTGAATCATAGTAATCCCGACCTTGCACTTGGTCAGTCTTTTTAGGTATAAAGAAATTAAATTTTATAATAAATTAACTCTATTACCTAGAAAATTTATGGAATCCTCTAACTTTATTTATTTATGAAGTCCGTATTACAAATTTGAAACTATCGAAAAACTTATATAAGAATTCATTAACATTTTGTGTGAGAAAATAATACTTTATTTTTAATTTGATTCCACTTGTTATGTTTATCTTATTTTAGGAGGAAAAAAATATATGTATTGTATGAAAAAACATTATTTGTATCAAATATTTTCAAATTTGATTTTTGAAATTTAATATTTACATATATTAATTAAAAAAAAATTAAGATTTTTGTTAGGAATAAATAAGTTTTAAATGAAAATATAATGTTCAACATATAAATAAGGTATTTAAATTCAATAATATATATATTTATAAAGAATTTATTACAATGTTAAATTCAATAACATATGTATTTATAAAGAATTTATTACAATACATTGTAGTAATTAATAGTGAGCCTAAACATCTTCAATAAGCAATGCATGTTTGGGTGTTTTCCTACATTACATGTTTTAACCATGTACACAAATGACAATATGTTTTTTCATCAGAATCAAAAATTCCTAAAAATGTCTTAATAAATGAGATCTTAAATTAAATATGCTCATCAATCTATACACAAATATAATTTTTCATCTATTAAAAATATATTATTTTTAGTATGTAACATCTTTGCAATTGTTTTTAATACTTTTGGTATGAATTGGTATTAAATGTCCGCATTTTGTTTGCATAAGTTTAATAATTTTACTGTGTTGTGACCTACCATAATTGAACATGAAGGGGATAGTTTGTAACTACTTAAATTGGTCAAAGAAGTGCATCGTAACTCTTGAATCTACATATGAATACCACAAAGAAATATTGAAATGTTCCTTTGCAATCATTAACAATTTATGGGAAAAAAAAACATTGAAAATATTTGTAAAATAATTAAGTAAAATTTAGTATTTAAAGGTAGTGTAAAGCTAAAACATTATTTCCCTAAGTTATGAATTACATCTAAGATGTGCAAACCCACTACTTGCCCTCATCTCTCTAAGAATTCTTTTCCTACACTTCAAATTATGTCTATGATGATATAATCGATCACATTACATATTCTACATATGAAAATCTCATCAACTTTTTCCTTCATTGACAATGATGAAGACTTACTTTATTATACACCTTTAAAGTTTAAATACCTTTGGGTGCTACTTTCACCTAGAATTTAATATTATAACAACTAATGAAATCATATTTGGCACTTGTATATTATAATTTTTTTATCAACGCATACATTACATGTAGTCATATTATTATATACACACAAAAATGATATGTTCTTGGGCTACATTGAAACATAACTAATGTTAAGTCAAATAAATATATTTTACAGATTATGTTTAATTGGAATATTTTTATTTTGTTTCATTGATTTAGCTACAAGAAATATTTATTATGTTATGTTAGATATATAATTTTTCATGGTAAAGTAGTGTTTTCTGGAAGTTTTTATTTTATTTTATTTTATTTTGTAGTAGGTGGTTATAATATAGTATATCTAAAAATGGGAAGGACAATATATTGATGGTAGTTATTGGTCAGATTTATTAATAGCCTTCAAGAATTAGACCAGATGAGTTAGTAGGTCTTCAAAAAATTCAATGTTATCTCTTAATTTTTAATGTTTAGGCCATTTAATTTTAATTTCAAGAATATTTGATTATTTGAATATAATAATAAAATCTCGATAGTTATTAAAACCTATTTTGAATGGTGGAAAATGAGAATTGTGCACCTCCAAATAAATTTGATGCATTATGTCTCATAGATAATGAAAAAATACTCATATATATATATATATATAACTACTTTAAAAAATATTATTTTTCTAAACATACTTGAATTGATCAATCTTTATTTTCATTTTACTACTTGAATTGAGACATTTGTCCATCCATCCTTTGAATCCTCACAAATATTATATAATCAATTATAAGTTTTGTGATTGATTTTAAAATCTAATTAGCCATCAATAAAGAGTATCATATTTTACGTCATAACTATTGATCACACACACACACACATATCCCTTATTAAATATTCAACATATTCCTTAAAATATATTAACATAAACACATACACATACATATTTCTGTAATAATATTAATAAATAAAAATCATTTTTTTCATTACATTCACTCATACTAAACCTTGTTTGTTACTTATACCAACACATTTCACTCCACCTCACTTCTAATTAAAAGTGCTTGTAAAGCTTTAGAACATGTATTCTCTAAACGACAATTTTATTTTATTGCTGCACAAATATGTGATGAAGAGAATTAAAAACTCGTCATACAAAATCACTTTAAAATATTTACGGATATCTATTTTATAAAGTCGTTTAAAATCTCTATCTATCGATCTATCTGTTTCATTTTTTCCTAATGAAAGAAGACTAAAAATGGAGTTATGTATTAACTTGTGAAGTACATTTGTTCGGGAAAGTATATTTCAATATTTCTCTAAATAAATGAGGAATATAATGTGAGTTACAGGAGGATGTGAAAGTCATGAACAACATGGGAATGGATGGCCATAGATTTTCTATTTCCTGGTCAAGGATATTATCAAGTGAGTCATATTTCTGTTGTCCAACAAGGAAATTAGAAGTCATAAATGTCAATGGTCCTTGGCTCATCATAATTTTTGGTGATAGATGGCACATTGAAAGGCGGGATCAACAAAGATGGGATTGCATATTACAGCCACCTTATATATGAACTCTTGAAACATGGTAATATGTAAAACTAATTTGGGCACTTCCAATTTTAATATTACCATGATGAATTTGGCAGGAAAGATTTTACAGCTTACAGTTCGTTATGGTCTTCATTACGTGGATTACAAAAACAATTTGAAGAGATATCCAAAAGCATCTGTTTATTGGTTTGGCAGATTCTTGAAATGAAGAAACGAACTCGTCGACATGATACAGAGATATGGTATGTTCTTGTGGTAACAATGGCAAAGCTTTCATAATCTTATTTTAAAACAAAAATTTAAAAAAAAAAAAAAAAAAAAATTGTGTTTTCAGTACTTGGTCTTATAATTTCATGGTTTATTTATTTTTTATTTTTATTAAAAAAGAAATATTTAGATCCTCCCAAAATAATAATAATAATAATAATATCTTTTGTAGTTGGATCATTCTACTTTACTCTTTTTTCACATAATGAGATTTATACATTAATAAATTATATAATAATATATTTTTACCATTATCTATATCATCAGATTACAAAACATTCAATTATTTTCAGTTTATCGTATATGGATTTGTTTGTAAATTTGTTGCAATTTAATCATAGTCAATAGTGGTTACGTTTTCTTTTTAAGCCTTCATTTAAGTATTAAATGGGGAGAAAAGTAGAAGCCACTTTGTTAAAAACAAGATTTATTATAAAGTTTGGTCTCTCTATTTTAAAAGAAGTATTATACTAGGGAAAGAGGACCAATTATTAATGATTGTGTTATGATCTTTTTTATTATAATTTATTAGAAATTATTTAAATATGTATTATTGTTTGTGTATTTTTTTAAAAATAATATATACATTATATTAAAGTCTTTTTATTATTTAGATAAATAATGTAAAAATTATAATATATATTTAAAAAATTACACATATATTATAAATAATCAAATATCATAATTTAAAAATATTATATTGAAGATAATGAATATCTTATTTAATTTTAAATAAACTTTGTAAAGCATTACATTTTATTTATATTTTTTTAGGTGTTAATAATTTAAAATGTCAATCTTTTGCTTTTAATTTTTGTCTTCAAGTTTTTAAAATTTTAATCTTTTGGTTTCAATTTTCAGTTCCAAATTATTCAAATTTCAATTTTTTGGCTCTAATTTTTAGCTCCAAACTATTTAAATTTCAAATGTTTGGCTCCAACTTTTAGTTCCAAATTATTCAAATATCATCTTTTTGGATCCAAGACTAGCCCTTTACTTTTGCATTTCATTCTCTAGACAAACTGAGCATGCATGATGTACGGTTAGTCCTTAAGGGTTGAGTCTCACTCTCACCTTTCTCCATTCATTGTCATGAGCTCTGTGCAAGAGACAAAACACAATAAGTTTACAATTTACTTTTGATTTGGAGGGCCTATTTTATGCTTCAGTGGAGGTGTTGGGAGGACAATCAAACTCAATTTGTCACCATTTTTTAATGTTAATGTTTTTTATGCTCAGTTTTGAATTCTAATATGGATTTTTTTGGATGTGTTTCCAAGGATGCCATAAAAAGTACTGCTTCTAGTCTTATAGGAGATGGGGAAACCTGGGAAGCTCCTAGTTCATAACAAGACCTTATTGTCATAACTCTAGTAGAAAAAGATAACATGGTGAAAGTAGGAGAGATGTTCCAACCTCACATAAAATAAAGGATTTGTTTGCAAGAGTTGAGAAAAAACAATAAATAATCTTTATAGAAAGGGATCACTTATTGTTTTTTTATTCACTTTCCCCTCACTGTATTCATCATTAACTATGTTAATCTATTTGTGCATGTATTGAGTAAGTTTTTAGCACACGTAAGAATAAGACTTCATACATGTAAGAATATATTAGTACCCAAATAGCATATTCCTATATGTACATATTTATGTGTTTATTGTTTATGTAGAAGTAGGTCAAATATCTAAGTATAGGTTTGTATTCCCTCTATTTCCTATTTTTTATAGATCATATGGTTGTGAAGTTTGAAACACTTATGTGACTATTATTCTATTTAAAGGATGTTCTTACATGATTTATGGATTTTAGGTATAACTATGCTCTTGTAAATGACTTACCTCTCCCTGGCTAGTATGAGTGGGTTACAACAAATACTGCTCAATGGAAGGTCACCCATTCAATTGTATAAAAATTATATGGTGAGTTTCAAGGAGACATTCAAGTATTTTCTATGTTTAGGGAGACATTAAATTTTCATATTATTTGTTTATTTTTTAATGACTAGTTTTTTACCAGAGTAGGCCAAAAACAACACAAGTCAAAATATATTCAACCAGAGCATTTACTAATGGGCATCAATTTGAGTGGTTCAAATGTCTAGAGAAAATTAATCTATGGTGCATTAGTCATAGTAGATTAAGGAAATCTAGAGTTCAAAATGTAAAGATTTAATCAAAAATTACACATCATCCCTTCCCTTCATTAATTTTCTTACAAACGTGGATGGTATGTGTTTTGTGCAACGAAAACTTATTGTTTCCACATTTTGAATGGGGGTTTGGAAACTTATCTCAATGTGAGTATTCAGGGGATCAAAATTAAGCTTGTGGAAGTATAAATATCCCACACAATTCAAAACATATGATTCTCTAGACATTTATTTGGGTTAATCCTACTCTATTTTGGTGTCGATAGATCAACCTCTTTAGGATGACTACATTGTTACATCCATATTATTTGTATCCCCTATAATAACTATAATTTCATTTATCCATTATAGCACTTCACAAACTCAAGCATTTGGACCACTTCCCCTTGGTCCAACTATCCAATTTGATTGGTCGCATAAATATAAAAATGGTCTTGATGATATGAAAATGGAAAATGTTTGCATTTCATATGTCATTACATTTAGCATTGTGATTCATGGCCTTTTAGACTTGGGTCATATATATGAATCACTAGATATTTTACATGAGATTTCAAGGAGAGGTTACTCTCCTAATGTCATAACTTATAATGTTATTATCTATGGGATTTATAAAATTGAGAAAGTATACAAAGCCTTTGATCTATCATAGATGAAATGGCACATAATGGTTTGAGTGTTGATGGTGTTACTTACACTATTGTCATTAATGGTCTCTATGAAAGAGGTTAGGTGGATAGAGCTCTGAGCTTTTCACATGATGTTGTCAAGCCATTTAAACATCATAATGATTTATTTATACATCCTTATTTAAGAGGAATTTGTTAATCTATAAATTTTATAGAAGCTTGTGAGATGTTATCTGGAATGTTGAAGGATGTATTTTATTCTAGTGTTGTCACCTATAATGTTCTTATTGAAAGTGCTTGTAAGTTGGGTTTTAAAAGGGATGCATATATGATATTGAATCAAATGAGAGAAAATAATTTGATTCTTGATGAAGTGACATGGAGAAAACTCAATCAATTGCATGATATTCCAATAAATAAAATTAAAGTTTTTTATAATAGAACAAGATGAGTGTCCGAAGGAAAAGGGAGAGTCTTTGGCAGAACTAGTTTGTAGGGTCTACAAGATTTTCTGGTAAGTATTGTTAAGCATTATTGTGTAAGATAAAATGAAATGAGCCCTAAATTAACACTAACATTTGTGTCATTCTTTCAAACTTGGACTATAAATATTTGGTCTTTCAATTTACAAACCTATTCACATCTCTCAACTTCATTCTTTTTGCATGGTTCATTTCCATAAAATGTGCCCCATGTTCACAATTTTAGGGGATTGGTCATCTTTGTGTGATATTGGTTTCCTTTTTAGCCTCCTGACTTCTTAGTCTCATAATGGTACAACATTTCATGGTAATTATTTTCTATCTATGTTTCTTTTTTATATTACTTATGTAGATAACCATCCTTTGATCTTGAATTATGGTGCATATAAACATTACAAAAGTCATGAATTTTTCAGTAATATACCGGTTATCAATAAATTTTGTACCATAAGGAGGACTACTACATCCTCCTTAAATTTGTAATAATATTTAAACACCTCATATTTTGTGGGTGAAAATTCTTAGAGGTGAATCTCCGAGGTAAAGGGCTAGCTCCCTTGCACAACACCTACAAACTAACCACTAACCCTAATTGCTTTGAAGTAAAATGGATAGAATGATATTAAACACTAATCTAACAGAGATAATACATGGAGATAAACTCCACGATCCTACTTGAACATGTATTATGGAAGGTAACTTACAAAATTGATCTCAAAACCCAAGGTTCTCCTAACAAAAGTGTTTCAACATGAAGGTAGAATACAATGTATTTCTCAAGGTAGATGAGTACTTACATCTGATCATAGACACTAGTAATCATCTTTACACTTAAATACACACAAAAAAAACCAAATACACATCATATGACCTAGTAGAAGGTAGATTACTTGCACAAAACATGAAAGAGTGAGATGAATGCAAGGAGAGATAACTATCATTTGTCATCCAATAATATAATACTTGACACACTTATGAAATAATTTGAGAGACTTAAAAACCATATTGAAATATTTATTCTAAATTAAAAATCAGTATTCAACTCAGTGGGGCTTCACTATACCAAATGTGGATGTCATACAATGCCAAAAGAGGTAGCTTATATAGAGAAATGAGAAAGAGAGAGTGGGGGGAATAGAGGAGGGAGATAGATAAGTATCCACATGAGTTAAAAACAAAAAAGGAGTTAGATAATAATCTAAATAGTTATTTAAATACATGTGTTCCTCCTTTGAAGGTGCTTCATCATCGAGTGATGTACAATCTAGATT